>QUSF01000107.1:101251-153165 GCA_003676055.1 Chloebia gouldiae
GAGGGGGGACAGTGCCCGGGAGGGGGGACAGTGCCCGGGTGGGGGGACACTGCCCCGGGAGGGGGGACAGTGCCCGGGAGGGGGGACAGTGCCCGGGTGGGGGGACACTGCCCGGGAGGGGGACACTGCCCCGGGAGGGGGACACTGCCCTGAGAGGGGGGACACTGCCCGGGGGAGCAGAGACACTGCCACATCCACCCAAGGGGGCTAATCTAAATACAACCTGCCTGGTCCAGCCTCAGGGGCCACGAAGAGACACAAAAAACAGAATTGAAGACTGTGTCCCTCAGAACCCGGTGGAGGCCAAATATAACTCCCATGCCCTGGGCAGTTTATTGAGTAGAAGTCCCAGGTGAGACAGACAAATCAAACTAAACCAACCCAACAACCCTCAAACATGCCACCAAAAAGCATACCTACAATTAAACCAAAATCTTTGTCACAGAACAGTTTTAGCTCCTCAGTGGCTTACAAGCACTACTTAAATATCTTCCAAAACAGTTTCTTTTGGCAAAACTCAACAGAAGAAAAAGAGGGAAATGCTGTCTACTTTGTTCTGGTTGCAGGTGATACATATAGCATGCACTCAGTAGTCCCAGGATATGAAAGGCTTCACAGGTTTGACCATAGTCAATATTACGCCTCCTTATTAGAATGTAGCTCTCTATTTGGTGCTTGAAGGATATGTATCACTCTTAGAGGCAAAAGTCAGCCTCAGAAGAGTTCAGAGATTCTGGAAGAAGCTGTGAAAAACCATAGCTTGAACCTAATACCAGTCTCAAAAATTACACACACACAAAAAAAAAAAAAAAACACTACCAAAAAAAGGTGGTTTTTTTTTAGAAAATTTGTAGTATTTCAGTGACTGAATAAAAATGAGGCTTTGTTTTCCAAAGACCTAATTGTATAGAAGAGGCATTTTTGTTTTAGCTGCAACAACTAATATTTTTAAGTAATTCCATAAAACCAGAAGCAGCTAAAAGTTTTTAGGACTTTCACTTGGAGAACTGCTGATGCAGGAATATAATTTCAGCCTTTTAACCATCAGCCTGTCACCATCTGCAGACTCAGTTATTATAGTCTTCCAGTCTTGCCCTAATGGACACAAGCAGCACGGTCTTTGACTTTTCATTTCTCAACTAATTTCTGACTACATTCAATATCAGTTTTCTTTTGCTTCTCTATTAATGAAGTTTTGCACTCTCCCTTTCCTAGAAGCCTGACCTGCTTCTCCTTACTCATATCTGAATATAACTCTCATTTTGCTAATATAACTGGTACAGAATACCTTATTAAAAAACCAAGATTTTATGAAAATGGTTATATTTCTGTGCAGACGTTCGTAAGAAAGGGCTGTCAAGATCTGATGAATCTAAGATGCAATTGATCTGACAATTTCAAAATCCCTTTAATCCTTCAGATTCTGAAGATTTGAAATTTGGGACAATACAACTACACTATGGGGTCTAAAAGTTTGGGATCACCAAAATCCTCCAGGTATGTGGCATTGTTTTACTGATTTTCTCATCCTGGGGAAAAAACAGCAACTGTTAATGGCAGCAACATCATGTTCTTCTCTTGCCGTTTGATTGTGGCAGAGTAATAGAAGCACCTTTGAATATAGTTTTTATAAATTAAAAGGCACCAAGAACCAGAAACGGGTTATTTTTTCAGGTATCAGAAAAGCCCTTTATTTACAACAGTGAAAACTTATCACTGCTATCACCTCCTGTGGCTGTCACACATATCAGATGTTAACTCCTCTATCTGTTCCTGTTTTTCTCACAGATAAACACTGCTCAAAACAGTTTAGCACAGTTTTTGGGAAGGATTAATCAACCCACTTTGTTTCTTCTAAATGAATTCTTTCTTTGCCTTGTCAAAACTAATCTGTGCTCTTACCAGAGATACAAAGGAAGCACTTCAAAGAGGAAGGAATGAATATATGTGACTGTGTATATACAAGTGTCAGCTTGTTCGTATGTATGTGTATCTCAGTGTGCTTGCTAAAACTGTTGAGCCTATTAAATCTAAGAGATGCAAATAAGATTCCAGAAAACTGTGTGGTAGATAATTAATCACATATAGGATTTTCTGTGTTTAGGGCAGAAAGTAAACCTCCAGAGATTCAGCTCACAAAGGCTGTATTTGTTGTGCAGATAGGCAAAGGACTTCTGAATTCTGGAGAAATAATAGAAGCCCTGGAGAGGCAATGGGCTTGGCCTGTTCTGTGATTAAGTAAAGGTCATTTGTGCTGTTCTTATTTTTCACCTTTTTCCATTAAATCAGCCTAGCCACTTAACCTTGAAATAAATTTTTGTTAAAGCAGTACATGAAGCTTAGTTATTGCAAAATAAAAAGTTGCAGCCTTTCAATATAATAAAGAACAAGGCCCACTATCTGATTATCTTTAAACAGAGCAATCACAAATTCTGATCAAATCAGGAATCCCTTTAATTCATCAATATCATGTTAAGAAGCAGAATTACTTTCTTAAGCAAAAATAGTTTCTCATGATTTTGTGAAAAGTCATGCATAGATTTTACAAAATTATGGAGTTTAAATTATGGTTCATCACACTGAAAATACTGCTCCTTCCAAGAGGCACACAGCTATAACAGTTCTTCCTGAGGAAAGCAGCAGGTCTGCTGCTACCTCCTTAGGCAAGAGGGTTACTGGATCTTGCAGCCAGGAGGTTAATTTAGGGAATGCCTGTAGGGGTAGTATTTGCTAGACGGGGGACTTAGTCACAATCTACTTCTGAAGTACAGAAGTTGAGGATGTGTTTCATGTTTGAAACCGTCTGCACAGTCACCATTTGTGCCGCTTGGGAGGACAGTGGTGGGAGGTGACAGGAGAGCACAAGGAACTTTGTAGGCAGTATTCCTCAGGGAAGGTCACTAATCTTTCGGATGTTTAATATGACTATTGACATTAGAAAGCTTCAGTAGTTCAGCAGAAATCAAACCTCCTGTGGTATCATTGTCACACAAAGTACAGTAGTCACTGCCACTGAAGGACACATCTTTTATCCCCAAAGATTCTTGAAGCATAAGAAAGTCACCCTTTCCATGCTGTGAGTGAGAAGGATAATTCCTTCCAACACTAGGGCTCTCAAGGTTATCTTTAATTGTTTCAGAGATTTTCAGGCCAATGGTATCATCAGCATGGTTTGGTGCAAACAATACTCCTGGCTGCATCTCTATCTCTTCTGCTCTTATGTACCTGCTGGGGACATACTGCTGGCTTGGACCTGAGCCAAATGCAAAGTTTTCTTCTGCAGGAACCACATCTGTGCTTCCTGTAGGTTTCAATGAGATTTGGGAAATCAGTTCTTGGGTGTTTAGATCAGAAACTCTATCTGCATTCACTTTGCTTGAGTTGCTGGTCTCTTCTCTTTCAAGTTGGCTACAAGCCTCATTCGGTCCAACCCAGTCCTAATGAAAGCATCAATAAGTTGGGGTCATTTTGCATAGTTATTCCAAAATAAATTTTCTTTCTTTATATGTCTTTGGCACACTAACCCAGATGTTTAGTGCAAATCTAACAGGCAAAGTTAGAATAATAGGGTAAAAACCTAGCAGCTAATTCACAAAATTTTAGAAGAATTTTTACAAGATTACACCACCACAATATAATGCAAGCTGCTGGTATTGCTTTGGTTTTGAAAAGGTGCACCTTCTGCATTCAGTCTGAGCTGGGATCCACTGGAGGAGTTCCACTTTTAAGGAGCAAGAGGCTGGACAGAAGCTCTGGTGGTTAGCTAGTATGTGGAAGCAGTAAAATGAGAAACTATAAACTTTCAGGAAGATCAGAATCATGCATCACTAACTCTGCTCAGGAGCTAGAATTATTAATCCCAGAAAAAAAATCCTCCTGTCATGAACAGAGGGTCATAAGAAAGAAACAAAATTTATTTCTTACCTTAAAATTCCCATTGTGCAAACTATAGAGTGGCTGAAAGAAAGCAGCTGGCGTGGGAATGTTAAAACAGACAAGGCTTTTTGCCCTAAAGTGAGAAAACAACACTTTAAAAAAATAGAGGTTTTCTGTGTTCTGTCTCCATGATACTGGTTAGATGAACCCCACCCCACTAATGTTAGTAAGATTGCACAAGAAGCCCACTCATAATTTCTGACTTCTCATGCAATTATTTTTCTGCCACTTGTGCATGCATTTAATATTTCTAACCTGAAGCACAGTCTCATAAGTTTCTTTGGAATATGTCACAAACTTAATATACTGGTGTATTACTCATTATAGACACTGAGCTATTTAAGCATTTGTTATCAGCTTACTTGATCTAAACCACTGTTTCTGAAAGTGTTTTAAAGAGTTCTAGTTTCATTACATTTAAACAGAGAAATTCTGCCAGACATCCTTGCCCCTTTAGTGGAGTCTATGCTATAAAATATTTTATCATGTGGACATCTTGTATTATGTTTCTCTAAAAACGATGTGTATACGGAGCATAATAATGTATGTCAAGGTAAAAAAGAAAGAGGTACCTATGTTCCACCAGCATAAAATGTGCAGAGGATTGCTGAACCAAGGTTCTAAAACCACTATTTTTCTCTGTACAACTTGGTCTCAAATGAATCAGAGTCAGTTTATTTTGCCTATATTGGTATTTTACCTACTGACTCCTGCCAGGAGTATCACACGTAGCTTAGCATTGACATCAGTTTAATCACCTTTATAGGTTGCTGTGTACTTGCACTTTTAATTTATCTACATGAAACTTCAAATATTTCCATATGCTTAAATTTCTTTAACTTCAAGATGCCATCATCCTTGGATTACAGCCAAATTTGGGAATCCCAAAGGTACTTTGATCTCCTTAAGGACTGTATAGTGGGTCATTAACTATCATCAGCTGAGGAACATGTCTCATTCCAAGATCGTCAGAAGACCTTTTGGAAATGACTGAGTCTGTGCGGCAGAAACAGGAAGGAAAAGGAATATAACAACTCTTGATTTACCCTTTTCAGGCCATAAATCAAGGGGGACTTACTGAAAATCACATACCTTGAGGAAAGTTTGCAGTTCCAGAATAAATAGAGTAGAGTGCCAAAACTCAGAGGAATGAATAAGTACTGCATAGTTTTGATATTTAGAATATTTTCAGAGACTTTTGAGACATCTAGGAAAAGAATCAGCACAAAAATTTATAAAAATTCTGGAAGTCAAGCTAGAACCCCAAATAACCAAGCACTGCAAATGAAACAGGCAGCTAAAGGCCTTAAGGAAAATAATTTGGCTATGAATACTTGAAGAAAGCTAGCTCTGATTTGAAAAGCTTCATTTTACCACATATCTTCTCTTTTCTTGGGAACATGGACATGAAAAGGTATCAAATGAGATGAAAACAACGTTCTTTGTACCTGCTCTTTGAAACACTGTTGTCTGGCTCCACTCACTCCATTGACTGTGGTATGAATTCTCATTTTCAGAAACTTTGCAGCGAACTCTTGCAGCGTAAGCAATGCCAATGTGGAGCTCTGTGGCTTCAATTTCTACTTGTGGCAGTGAATTGGGTAGTGTCTTGTTCAATGCAACCTGCAAAGTATTACAAACCACTGCTGTTAATGAGATTGGGCAAAAGGATGGTCTTTTAAATACTCTTTTTTGTTGGTTTTTCCCTTCTCTTTTCTTTTCCATGTATTCTTTGCTTAGATGCAAGAAGAGGGCCTGAATGTTGATGCAGGGTTCATAAGAAGAGGAGATATTGAACTTCAGTATTGATGTTTAATGTAAAATCTCTCAGCCTTAACATGGGAAACCAGAAAGGCCATCCTAAGTCCACTGGTGGAGCTCAGTGGCAAGGCCATTGTACCCAAGGAAAAAGGTAGGATCACTGTATGCCTCATCCAGTTACCTCCCAGGACATGCTGTACTCCTTATACTGCAACTCATATTGGAGAATTTCAGTGAGGTACCAAGGCACATTCCACACACTCCACCATATCTGGCACTTGCTGGCAGTGGCATTGCTCTGGATGTTCAAAGGTGGATCAAGTTTTACTGCAAATAGAGGAGGCGGGGGTTTTTTCACAGTGTTTGGGACACCAGAAAAGAAAATTCATTATATTAGGGTGACTGAAATAATGGAAGATAAAGCTGGGTCTAAAAAGGGGTACTAACACTAGCAGTAGACCAAGTTAGCTTACAGCATCAGAACAGCTACAGATCTGACATAAATTAATGATAACTCCAGTGGTCCCTAGGGTTAATCTTGCAACCAAAGAACCACTTTGGATATCACCTTCTGCCCTTACAACATACCACAAATATGGACGTGTTTCTCTCTGGTACCAGGCCATGGGACATTCAGTTAAAATTCATGACTCCTCATTACATAATTTTTTAGAGAAAATAAAACAACAAAATGAAAAAATAATTGAAGCAATCCAACTGCAGGGCACAAGAAAACATGGTGCAGATGAGAAGTATTGTTGAATGATACTCCAGAGCCAGCCCCTCTGAAGTCCAGGAAAAGTCAGGATGGAGAGACGCAGTGACTGCATCCTTACTGGTGCAGTTCACACAGTGCACTCTGGGGATGGGCAGTCTTGATTGTTTTCATTGTTTTTCCTTGCTATCTTTGAGACATCCTTTGTTAGGCAGCATATCAGACCTGTCCTGAAGCTGGTGGGCAGAGCCTCAGCTCACAGCTGTCCTGGTTCATACTTACTGTGCTTGCGAGGATTGTACTCTGGAAAGGTTACATATGTCTGATTGCATCCAAAGAAGTTTCCTTGGAGAGAGACTCTATAGCCATCTGTTTCCAAGATCTGGCTGGCTAAATGAATTGTGCAGTGGTACTGATTCTGCATGCTCTCTGTGGCAGTCAGTTTGCAGCTGGCATTGTGGCCCTTTGACCAGAGGCTAGAAGAAAAAAAAGGCTGAAAGTTTCTTTAAAGTTATACAATTAAGTGTTTTTCAGTTCTTGCATGTGTGGCACCTTAGAACAGCACCACACTCTGGAGACCATGAACCTCTTTAGTGCAGACAACAAGCAAACCAGCAATCCAAAAGCTGGATGGATGGCAGGGCTGGATAGGAAGAAGACACTTTCATAACCTTACTGCTAAGAGCACCAGGAATTATTTCACAGTAGTTGCACATACCATCCAGTAGCTGTTCCCTGCTCCCTCTGAAAGTGAGAGGGCTGCTGTCATTGCAGGAAAGCAGGTGGGTAGGGGGAAGGAATGGATGGACAGCTGGTTTCAAGTGCGTAGTACAGAGGTAAAAATAAGCTGTACATTAAGTCCTCTTTCACTACAAACAAACCAGTACTGACAACAAAATGTGTTCGAAGTTGCTTTGTCTTTTTGTGGTTTAGCCATTCATCAGCAATTTTTTCACATTGCATGTGATCCCACAGGAAACTGGGATATCACAGTTTATCAGCTTGCCCACCTTTCCATAGATTTAAAATCCAATATCAATAAGAGTTAGACTACTTTTTACTTAACCGTAGCACAATATGATGCATCTAACATCAGAGTGTCTTACCCTCATATAACAGTTACTGCTGGTCAAGACAATGTTTCTACATAACCTAAACACCTTAAACTTGAGTTATCCAATCAGTTAGAAAACTATTCACCTGATTTCTTCTATTAGAGGAAAAACGATTCAGATAATATTCTAAATCTCTTATTAAAGCTTATAACTGGACTTGTATTTATGTATTTACTAATATACATTAAACCATTAGGTGTTTTATTTCTAGGTAAAAAGGAAATAAATTATTAGAAGTTGATTAGGCAGCTTTACAAAGGATGGGCTCTGGAAGTTCCCAGGTCATGGGGAAAAGAGTTCCCAGAGGCCAGGAAGGAAAAGTTCTCTGCTCTGAGATACCTGCCAGAATAGTTCAGTGAAAGGGTGGAGAGAGCACAGCTGAAAGGGGATCATGCAGCCATGTGCACTTGACCTTTGCTGCAGCCCCTGAGGCTCTGGGACCACAATAGAGAACAGCTTCTGAGGGCTGGGGTGATGGGGTGGCAGAGCTAGCTGTGCCACAGGTTTCCTGCTGTGGAGAGAACAAAGCCCACAGCTGGGGCCCATCTCTGCTTCTCAGTGCTGTCCTGTCCAAGCCAGGGCTGGGGCTGCCACAGACAGCTCTTGGTGTGCAGCTCTTACTTGGTGAAATGCAGGTGGAAAGGTCCATCACCCATGGGCTTCTCCATTACCCACATGCAGCTCACAGTAGTCACGTAGTTATTCAGGCAGCTCAGGCTGCCAGAGAGCTCTGCAGAGGAAGGAGACCAGAACTGGATTAATATATCACTGGAAGTCTTGTTCAGCACACTTAATAAATGCATTACTTGCTACTACTTCCTTTGCTGACACTGCATCTGATCTTCCTCATCATGTTCTTACTCTGTTGTAACACACTTCACTGCATGAAATGAGTGTAAGATCTTAGAGCAGGGACCTTTGCCAGTGGCTGCACTTTTTCTGGTGCCCAGGTTATCCAGTATGTACTCGGTATCCTAGGCCTGGCATTGTCAGCCAGCTGTACTGGTTCCTGGGGCAGGGCAGTCACAAGATTTTGGATTGCATACTGAAGGGTCTGTGAATGAAAATTGAGCACAGGCATGTGCCTGTCTTTGTACAGGGGACCTATTCCAGATCTCCTCTTACCTCTCCCTCTTCCTCCACCAAAGAGCAGTGCAGCAGCAATGCACAGCTGGAGGCCCAACTGCCACACAACTCCTCCCATTCCAGATAGTATCTAGAACAGAATAATCATTAAGAGCAGTTTTGTTTGTAGTTTTACCAGTGGGTTAAAGCATTAGCTGCATGCTTCTGCCAGCCTGACAAAAGCTGATCCCCAATCTGTCAGACAGGGCACCAACTCAGCTATATAAGTTCTTCTATAGGAACTGTTCTTCTCATAGCAGAAAATTGTACTTCGCAGTAAAGCACAAGCTACCTGAAAGGAAATCTACAATTCCTGCAATTTCTTTCTTCCTACATTTCTTTCTTCCTGCATTTTTGTCATCTGGTTTATGACAATTTAAGAGCAGCAGAGAGCCACAGTGGGTTGGAACCATTGTTCATGTTTCCCCAAATCCTGTTTCTGACCATAGTCAAAACCAGATGCTTTGAGAGAATTGTAGCAATAGAGCATAAATGCTCCTCTCTGAGCATTCTCAGCCTCCGGACATTTGCAGCTCAGGGGTCTCCTGGAGCAATGTTATTTCTGCGTATTCAGAAAACAGCTACTGAGAATAACTGATATTATCCTGGTCAAAGCACTCATTGGGAGATATAGAATACTTAGGGCCTAGTCATTACCCCAGTTCACTGAAGGGTAATGCAAGGATGTTTGAAGAGTATCTTCTGCAATATGGGACTCTACATCTCTACAAGCTTATACTGGCCTCACTCTCGTTCTTTTTAAACAAAAATTCAGTTCTCTGGATTGTCTCCTGATAAAGTTTTAATTTAAAATTGTACTTTTTCACTAGAAGTTTCTGATTTGATTATTTTATGGCAACATTTAGTATGAAGAATATGGACCTGATCTGTTTTAGCAATATGTGGTGTTTTAAAAAGATATTTTCAGTTTGCATTATTTGCTGTTACCTGAACATAGCCAATGAGCCCAGCACCACTGCAAAGAGAGGGCTACTCCAAAGAGCCTGAAACCCAGAAAACTTGGGAGTGAGTTTGTAGACAGAGACCAGAATAATCAAAATAGGATAATCAGGATAAACAAAAACAGTTCCTTGAAAGTTAAAAAAATATTAAAGGAACAATATTTGCACTACTGGACTAGCATAGACACTGAACTGAGCTTTACAGCTAGGGTAACAAGAGGGTGGAATGTTCAGTCTCAAAAGAGCTTGGGTTAGTTATTATAAGGAAAAAAAAAGAAAAGAAATACCAAACACAACTTGCCAGAGATTATGATCTCTCTTTCAGAAGAAGCTGGGGAAAAAGAAAGGAATATCTAGGAGAGGACAGGAGAAAAAAATAAGTACAGCATTAGCACAGGACTAAGTATATATAGCCTGACTATAGAATAATATTGTGATTTCTAACCAACAAAGGATCTGAAGCAGTCTTGAATAGAAGTGTGTGAGAAGAAGTCTATGCTTAGCAAGGGCTGTGATATAGTAATCATTAGGATTGTTTTACTGAAGAGATTAAGTGACCTGATCCATGACCAAGAATACCCTCCCAGCTGTGAATTTCACAAAGCTAGACAACAGCATCCATGTATATCTTCTTGCATGTGATTATTCCTGTTTCCCTTGTCTGAATTAAATTGTAAAATAATTACGATGTTTCAGAAACTGATCAAGAGAAAAGGAGTATTTCTGCTTTCACCTTAGCACCTCTTCAGTTATGGGTTTTTCATAAATATCCTGTTTTGCTGCAGACTCTCTTCAGGGTGGGGGTTGTGGAGAGGAAGCATCACCATGAGCTGATTTTAGCCAGGAGGATGGGAGGCATGAAGTCTCTCATGCTTATCATTCTAATCAGGTTTGCTTATGGTCCCTGTCATAAATACAGTAATACTGACTAAATAGGAAATAGAGAGAGCTGCATTAAGTAGAATTATTCATGTGCTTACAATAACTTGTTCAGGCACACAAACAAGTAAACAAACTTAGGTCAAGATAAGTAAACCAGAACAGAATGTTTCCAGGTAATTGCTACTAAATTGATAAACTCCCCTCACTCCCACAGAAGAAGTTCTTTGTTCAGTTCTGCAATGTTTGAAATGCTTTAGACCTTTCCAGCTGTCTAGCTCTCCTAGAAACAAATACAACATGTTTAAATGCAATTTTATTTTGTTAGAAGCCATAAATGTTAGTCATAATTAGGTCATGGAGTACTGAATTCTGAAAGACTTACCAGAAAATAATTTCAGGAAGGAGCACATAACCAGCTGAATGAGATTCTGCAGTACATTAATACAATTAGAGGAGCTAACATACAGAGTGTGGACACATATCAATTAAAAGAAGAGTTATTGCTGCTACATGTAGCATTTGAAACACAATTAATTTCTTCTGTTGGAATCAACACTTTAAACAAAAAATTGCTGTCAATATGAAAATACTTCTGAAAAGGGAGGTGTGAATGGTTTAGTCCTGGATAACTTTACTCAGAAATCAACAATTACAGACCAAGTAAATCTCTTTAACTTAGTCAAAGGAAAGGCTAAGTAGTCACTTCACACCAGCCACTAGTATCTTACATGAGGAGATGATTTCAGGTAGGAGAAAAGTATTTTCTTTTCTTCTTTTTTAAATCTATCAGAGAAAGATGGAAGGAGTCCAGTAGCTGGACACTGAAGGTAGATACAATTAGACAAATTAAGTGAAGAATTTTTACAAAGGTGAACTATCTTTATTGGCTGAAACCTCTTGCCTAAACATATGCAAGACTTTGCTTATGCTTCCATCTTCCTATTAACTCAGATGGAAGCCCAGTAGAGGAAGTGCAGGTACGATTACAGCAGCTTCTAGCACTGGAAGACAAATAAACTTAGCTGGATGTCTTGTGAACCAGACTGCTTGCTGCTTTCTTGTGTTCTAATGTCCAGTTTCTGCAGCACTGCAAAGTTGTGGGTGAAGGCAGAAAAGCTGCATGAGAACTAGAAAGGAGAACCACCTTCATTCTGCAGCAAAGAGGCAAAATATCTCAGATGATGCCCTGAAATGATACATGCTGCCAGCAGTCTATCAGCACCTGGAGGTGGTAGTGACTTTGATTTCCAAAGTGGTCTCCAGGTGGTTGCAATGGTGTTTCCATCCTTTCTGTATGTTTCCAGGGCAGAATTCTGCCTGTTTCCTGCTCAAGGAAATGAGGCTTTGCATCTGTGCCTTTCCCCTCCCCTCCTGTGGTTCCTGTCTCCACTTCCCAAAAGCAATTTTAAATAATTTTAACCAGAATTTGTACAACACAGATTTTCCAAATGCTCTCAACTGCTTATTACAGAAACACAGATGACTGACTGTTATTGCTAAATCTATCACCTGAAATTAATATTCTGGGATTTACCCCCAGATTTGGGGTCTGGTTGAACACACAATAAAAAGATAACATTTTCTCATAAGAATTTATAAGGTGAAATAAATTATTTGACAGATACCACTGAGAGAGGAAGTAGTGCAAGCAATTGACAACAGCCTCAGCATGTGGGTAGCCTAGATATCATCTAGGTTTCAGAAACTCTGTAAAGCAGAGCTTTACAGGGAGACTTGAAGAATGAGGTTGATGTAGCCCAAGAGAATTGTAAGCAGCACCTTCAATGTGTAAGCAGTAGCATGGAGGATGATTAGGAGAAGTAGATTTAATCATGTAATGGCAGGTAGAAGCTGACATCATAGAGTTAACTTCTAGATGGGGAAGTGAGAGATGACAAGAAGACGCTGTCAGTGATTTTAAAAGTGGGGACAAGAAGCTTATGCTTGATGAGATAGAGAGATAGAAGAAATGTATAGACAAATGTAATGGGCTCAAAGGGATGGACATAGAACAGGATTTTTGTGTCTCTGACTTTTGGATGGCTACAAGTAAGATCAGTTTTACAAAAGCCTGATAAACATGACGTATCATGTAAGAAGAGCATGAGCAAGGATTTTGCATGGAGATATGTGCATAAGATTCTTCAATTTGCTTGGGTATTCTTTAATACATATGCTATTTTATGGCAGCCTGCAGCAGACAGCTGGGAGTTCTAGGTTTTATTCCACTTCTGACATCAACTTTTTCATAAGGTATATTGCTTAATCAATGTAATTTTTTCTTGTTGCAGCTCATTCACATGATCTTGTATGCTCACCTGAATCTTAGAGGAAGTTAGAAGCTTCAGGCTCTGGACTCTTTCAAAATGTGTCTTGCTCCTTCTTGCTCCCAGTGCAAGATTCTGATCTTGACAAGACACTTGACAAGGTCTAGCAATGCATGTTTGCAACCCAGATAGCCCGTTGTATCCAGGGCTGCACCAAAAGCAGCATGACCAGCAGGTTAAGGGAGAGGATTCTACCTCTCTACTCTGCTCTTGTGAGATCCCCACTTGCAGTACTGTGTCCATTTCTGAGATCCTCAACCTAAGAAGGGCATGGAGTTGCTAGAACAAGTCTGGAGGAGGCCAGAGAGACAATCAGAGAACTGGAGTCCCTCTGCTATGGAGACAGGATAGGAGAGCTGGACTTGCTCAGCTTGGAGAAGAGAGGGCTCCAGGGAGAACTTAGAGTCTCTTCCAGTACATAAAAGAGCTATTGGAAAGCTGGAGATGGGCATGTAGTGATGGGGCAAGGAGGAATGGCTTCCAACAAGCAGAGGCCAGGGTTACATGGGCTATTGCACAGAAATTTTTCCCTGTGAGGGCAATGAGACACTGGCACAAGTTGTCCAGAACAGACATTCCTACCCCATCCCTGGAGGTGTTCCAGGTCAGGCTTGGAGCAACCTGGTCTAGTGGAAGGTGTTGCTGCCCATGGCAGAGGGTTTGAAGATCTCTTCCAACTGAAGCCATTCCAGAATTCTGTGATACAATGAGTGGTGCACAGTGAGAGCAGACACAGCAGATCTGGACCCTTGAATGCTCAGTTTCCATTCCTTACATCTTAGCAACTAGTCATAAATGACCTGCTCTCCCTTGGCCATAATCCCTTCCTTTGCTTATGTCTCTTCCAGAGGCAGCACCAACAGGCACTAAAAAAAAGATAGGGCTCTGACTAGCACCTACAAAGTAAAACAGTGACAGGCAATAGCATGTCTGTACCAACAGGCACACCCTTCATCCACTAAGATTACCCAAAGTGCAGAGTCTCCAGAGCAACCTGTCAGGATAGTATGTGTAATGGGAGGAATATCCATTGTAAACAATCATCCCTGCCTATAAGAAAAGATTTTTGTAGGTCCTTTAAGAAAAAATAGTGATACCTTATCTACCTTCTGAATATCTAGGCATCTAAGCACGCATCTGACAGAAACACATCAAATGTGCACAACAGGCTCACATGAGACTTATCCTGGGGAATAAGGAAAAAGTAGTTGGATTTTCTTATCTGCATAGATTATCTGAGACAACCCCATATAACAAACCTTTTTTCTCTCTTCATCTTTGGAGAGCCATTTCCCCAACAACTTGATGCTCACAAACAGTCATGTACTTTTAGATGTGATATACTCGGATCCCAGAAAGAAAGCTGCTACAAAGGATGACAGCAATAAAACAATAATCATACACACACACACACATATATATATATACACACATACATTAAAAAAGTATGTTTATGTCTGCAAAGTCCCAAACACTAAGGACTATTTTGACTGGATTCCTTTACATTCATCTCTTGCACTCAGAGAGGAGATGTTCAAGATGGCCCTTCTTTCAAGCACAATCCATCAGAATTATTGCAATAGTGGTGTTTTGTGCTCAGCAAACTATCAGAACAAAAGTGCAAAAACACTTCTGGTCTTCAGGTTCCTAATTCAAGAAACAATATGGAATTCCACATTTAGATGAAGAAAATATTCTTCAATATTTTGCTCAGTAGAGGTCCCCTAACATTACATACTGGAATGCATAGAATAGAAATATGGTAAACTGTCTTACCAGCTCAAAATAAATGTCACTTTTCACCCTGCTTCTGTCCCTTGATAGTTAAAGCTGTGTGGTTTGATGATCAGGCAGTAGCAGCAATGGCATAATAAAACAGAGCTTACTGTACCTGATTTTAAAGATAATCTCAAGAACCAATGAAAAGCTGCTCTGATTATCAGATTGAGTTAAAGTAGCTATATATGTAATTTCTCATTAGTCATGGAGAAACAGGAATTTCTGCTAAAGGGTTAACATTTAAAAGGCTAAGTAATTTTCTGAATAGAAAAGTATCTGCTTGCAACTTTTTGCCTAAAGCCATTTCATAGCCCTGTGTGGATGTGGAGCTAAACTGTTTCCACCCAAGACCTGTGCCCAGCTGCACCCAGAGCCCTGCAGCATCCCAGAGCTGCCCTGTCCTGTACTCCTTCCACTGCCGATTGCTGCACTGAATTCAAAGGGCAGCTCTGGGAGCAAAGGCAAACAACCATTGCAGTGCTTCCTTGTACTGATCCTAGAATGTATAAAGAACAGATCTTCCCATGCCCAGCAGCAATGATGCAATGGCAGTCTTACAGCCAGTATCCATCAAGTACATGAGTCTAGTGCCAGAGAACAGAAAGAGAGAAGCAGTCAAAGAAAAGATTGAGTAACAGTCTGTCAGTATCAGCTTCTGGGGCCAAGAGACAGGGAGGCAAGGGCCATGAAGGAATGGAGATGGACATTTCCAAATTGGTACATCAGAATGGATTGTGGCGCTTCTCCCAGTACTTGCTTTTTGACCCTATTGCTCCTGGGGAAAAGAAAAATTCCAAATCAGAACTGCTAGATCAGGGACATTTTCAGTTTGCTCCTAAGAGGCACTGAAAACCCCCCACCTCAAACCCCTCCACATCCACAGTGACAACTCACTGACCAAAAGCTTGTTATACGTTGCTTCAAAGGGAACAACTTCCCTAATTTTAATACCCTTGTGTCACGCACTTGTTCATGAAGTCTGTCTCCTAGGGTGAGCAGAGATAACTTCCAGCCCAACATAACACCAAACCACCACCATCTATCAGATGTACAGGCAGATAGTCTTCCAGTAACAGAAACAGTTCCTTCAGCAGTTCTGGGGCCATCAGTACAAACGGAAACAGAGCACACAGGACTGAGATGTAAAGGGGCCCAGAAAAACAAGCAAGTTTCTCCCTTAAGCAGCCTGGGGTCAGTTACCATGGTGTAGTTTCTGAAGTGAAAAGAGCTGTGAGATGAAGCTGCAGCAGACTGGGCTGAGACCATCAGAAATGCTTCTGTCCAGTACACATTCACATCAGCACAATCACAATGCAAGCAGCCCTCATGGGACAGTGTGGGGCAGTCAGCTCCTCAGGGCACTGGAGCTGGGGAGATTCTCTGCTGCCTTGTGGAAGGCATGAGAGGACACCATGCCTCAGCACATGAAGACAACACCTCCCATGGCTTATCACAGCACATGGCAAGAAAAATGGAAGATAAGGAGGGAAGAAACCAAAGAAGCTAATATATCTTAGAGCAGTATCCAGGAAGCCATTGAGCTAGGGATGTACTGAGGGAGTAATAACAACATGGACAAAACTAAGTCATATAGGTCCAAAATCAGCATAGCAAATACCATGGTGGATCTGAACAATCAAACCAGAGGATGTGGATGTAATGCAGTACTGTCCCAACACTCACCTACGAAAAAATCAGCTTCTCTTTACTATAATGCTCTCTCCCATTTAGGGAGCTTTGGTGTTGCCTATAGTCTCAGGTAAGAGAAGGGGGTGAGGGAAGGGAGTTTATTGGTATCACAGCAACAACAGATTATTACTACACTGGAAACATGCATCATTCACCACAAAGATTCTCTCAAGATATGACCTTCTGGAGCCAAGCAGTCTATGGGTTAGTAGCACTATGCCTATGTAAGATGAAGGTCTTCACATTCAATTTTAGTATTACTTTTCAGTGACTTTTAAAGACAATTATCCTGAACAAATCAGCGATACGGAGATGTCAGAGAGAAAAACAGATTCAAAGTTACAGTGCAGTTTCATATTTGGCTTTATTAGCTAGCAGAAATTGCTCAAAATTTGTGCTACTGACCTGTTAACTGCAGCAGAGCAAGTCCAAGGCAGAAGTGGCAGGCATATCCAGGTAGGACAATGTTTTGATAATTTTGGCAAAATTCTAAAAGCTGCTCAATTAAAATGCTTGAAAAGTGCAGGGAGAGGGTCTGACTCAATAGAAAAGCCTAGTAGGGAGAGTTTGTTTAGAAATATATATATTTTGAAGTCTTTTCATTTGCAGACCACCTGGAAAGTCTTTGTGAAACCTGAGTTGTGCTTAGTCTCTAGTACACTCATTTCTGCAATGATTATATAAGAATTTGATCCTCATGGACAGGTCTGGAGCCCTCCGTAACTGACAGATTACTACAGCTGAGTTTAAAGAGCCAAAGACAGTAGAAGGACAAGTAACATCACATGTTGTTTGGAAAGGTAGGGGAACTTTAATATAGCAAACATGCCTGCCATTCGTTATGATTCTGAGGTTCCATGTGCAGCCAAAATCTTAAGTCATGAAAAAATACCAGGAAAAATAACTTAAAGTTCTGTACTCTTTATAAGGTTACTGCAAAAAATTTTGCATCTCTATATAAGCCAAAGGATTATTTTTCAAGATACAGGGGTTTTTTTCTGACATTTTTCTGACATCAAGAGAGGGTTGATATATGATTCTAAAAAAAAAAAAACCAAAACCCAACAAAACTCAGGAACAGTCAATCACAACAAATTTGAGACATGAATAGGATAAGTGGAAATAGAAACAGGCATGTTCCTGTCATCCTAACAGGTGTCAGTTTATGCAATGGAGCTTACACAAAGTAAACTTTGTTGCTCTTCTGAATTTTGCTAGCAGTTTGCTCCTGGCACACTATGGAAAAGGCCCCACACTCATCCAGTCCTTAGTTTGTCTGTGTCCCACTGACAGGGCTCTCAGAGCGACAGGAGACCCACTGCTTGACGTAGCTCCGTGTAAAGTCTTGCCCCTCCTGCTCAAGAGGGATGGGCTCACAAATGGTCTGACTGTTTTGCCCAAATTCAGAGTCTACTGGACTTCCACAGTCTGAGTCCACAAAGCCACTGTCAATAGTGTCCAAATCTACACAGATCAAAGGATAACAGTCACCAGGCTTTGTATTGTGAGGGAAGAAGTCATAGGAACCTTCACTGTAGGAAACACTTTCACCATCAGGAGAAGGTAGAGAACCTGGATTTTCCAAATCCCACTGATAAGGCTGCAAGCAAAGGGCTTCTAGGATGCTCCCCACCCCTCCTTCCACTCCCCTTTCTCCTTGCTGGTTGACTGGGACACTTGTGCTCCTCAGGTGGTCTGTGGACACAGAGCCTGAAGCAAGTATTTTGTCCTGTGTACTTAGATCAGCCAAATGCAAGTCACTGGATAGCTTTCTGTCTTCCTCATCAAGGTTAACCTTGGGGTAACCAAGTTCTCCAGCACTATCATCTTCCTTGTTGGTATGCTCATGTTCCCTGTACACATGGTTACGGCTGCACTGGCAGTTACAAGATGTAAATTCATCAGCCACAGTCACCGTATCAATTGACAAGTGCCCATATGACTGGTCCTCAGTCCCCTCGCTACTGTTTACACTGCACCACAGCAACTGGCTTTCATGACCTGGGGTAGTCAGGCAAGACACACAGGGCTTGCAAGGCAGATTCTTTCTTAGCTCATGCAGCTCTTCCTGTGGGGTGCTGTTGGAAGGATGCATGGTGTAAACTTCTAGGACTTCTGGAAGGACTATTCCCCATTCAAAGAAATCAAAGGTCATTTTCATATGGGATGCACCAACCCACTTCTGCAGAAAAAGAAACACAGGGAGAGAGAAGTTACCATCACAAGGTTTGAGGTTCCACAGAAATAACCAAATTTCCTACACTTTTGGAGGAAAAAATTAACCTTTAAAATCACTGACTCCTCCAATATAACAGGGGGATGCTGTTACTAAGAGACATGGGCAACTGCAGGAGAACTAACGGAAGTAACTGAAAAGAATTAGCTCTGAGAGCTTTGCATGGCTTTGCAGTTCTCTGACACTCCTGTCAGTATCCCAGGCTTCAGAAATCACATGAACTCAGCTCACAGATTGAGAACCAACACTTACAGAGAATAAAGAGTATAAATGTAACATAAAGGTTTTCATGGCACTGAACAGATACTGGAAACCTCTGGTTCTTATATCTGGAGACATTTGGCATTCCTTTGAGATAGATTTCTCCTTCTACTGCCCTAATGAGAATCCCTTGCTCAGGATAGCATGATGGCCTTTTAGTTTGTCATGTACTCCACTCACTTGTGCAGCTCATTATTACCTTAAAATCCCCATTATGAGCCATGTAAAGGGGTTTGAAAAAGGGAGCAGGGTCTGGGATGCAAGCCATCTTATTCCACAAGCTGGAAGAGAAAAGAAAAAGGCTTTGGAGTTAAGCACACATTACAAATGCAAAGCAAGGCATCTTCAGATCCATTTCAAGCAACTGGAATCACTTGCCCAGCCTTGTGAGTTAGCAAGCAGCTGAGGTTCCAAGGATGTCTTGTGCTGCCAGAGCCATCTAATAGCCTCCCTTGTGAACCTCACGAGAGGCGAGAACCTCAGCACTTGCACACACACATTCACACTAAGGTAAGAGGTTCCAGTTTTTTCCTTCCTGGAAAAGCACCAAATGCTAGAAATGCATTTTCACTGAGGCTGAGCTGGTTTGTGGTCTGCAAGCCAGACTTTTTCCCTATACAATTCTTCTGTGGACCTAGGCTGTGCCAGCCCTATTGCTGCACCAGCCCAGCCCTCCTCCATGTCAGCACTTCATATCTCTTCAAGGGCATAAGAAACCTCTGAGAGGGACAGAGGCCTCCAGCGAGCATTGAGGGACCTATGTCAGCTTTGGAAAGGGGCAGCTAGCTCTGGCTACTGCTCTATCTGGCAACTGCAGAACACAGACAAGACCAGGGGAGCAGCTCAGAAGACTGTGTGGTCCTCTCTTCATCCCCAGGTTTAACCATCTTGGCCCAGCCAGCTGAATGGCAGCAGAGTCCCAGAGAAAAGCAGGTCACTTGGGGCAGTACATCAGCCAGTGACCATTCTTGGCTCTCCCTTACAGGCCCACCCATAGGTATACAAGACTCAAGGAAGGCTTCATATGAACACCCCATCTTTAACAAGATAGAATAAAAGCATTAACTCCTGCCTCTTGAAGCATTCTTACCTCTGCTGTTTGGCCAGAAATGTTGTGATTGAGGCCATGATTGCCACGACAATACCAAACAGCAACAGCCATTCCATGCCTGCTGTCTGTGTCACTGCTGGAGAAAGAGACGAGTCAGTCAGGCTCACCTTGCATTTATACCCTGATCAATAGACAGGAGATGGTGAGGGGGAAAAGCATTTGGAATAGAAAATGTTGTCAAGCATTGGAATGGACTGCCCAAGGAGATGGTGGAGTCACTATCCTTGGAGGTCAAGAGACTGGACATCGCTCTTAGTACTATGGTCTAGTTGATTAAGTGACCATCAGTCAAAGGCTGGACCTGATGATCTTGGAGGTCTTTTCCAACCTAAATGATTAATTTCTATCCCAGAGTCTCTCACTGGGATATTGAGGCTGTCACCTAGTCATCAGTACTCCAGACAGGTTTGATTGAGGGTGCTCAGAGATGACAGCATCAATGAAAACAGCAGTATGGCAGCCCTATGACCTGGCTGCCCCAGAGATAGACAGCCCACATAGTTAGGGCAGGACAGCTCCTTCCCGCAAAGACCTCTGGTGTTCTGACTCCTAGTTAAAGATCTGTGAAGTGAAAGAGTGCAGCTGATTAGAGACAGGTGTAGACCAGATGACAGTTTGGTAGCTGCTCTCCACCTGTGACGAAAAGGAACACCTTTGAGGTCCAGAACTTGGACATCCCTTAGCAAATGGAGCCTAGCTATGCTGGCACTGCATCAGGTAAACCCTTTAATACTTCAGTTCGAGCTGCAGATCAGGGAGAGCAGGGAAGCTCAGCACATACTGCTGGCATTGACCACAGTAATTTTGCACCTCCTCTATTGGAGCAAAGGCTCCTTATTTTCATAGCCTCTGTCCTACCATGACAAGCATCCGTGTAGCTCTGTTTACTGTGAACTCCCTGCAAAGTACTGCAGAGTGGTGGCTACCAAACAAAACATCCATGCCCAGCATGACCCAGCATCACAGTCCAGACCCAGAACTCAGGTTTGAGAGCAGGATCCCCCTCCCCTCAGCTGAAGACAACACTAAGACCCAGTAGAGATCTCCCCCATTTCTGAAAGCTGAAAATAGGACCCTGGACATTTGACACTGAAAAGGAAGCTGGAGGCTGCACTTCTGCAAGTGGTATCCAAATGTACAGCCAACCCCACCAAACACTCTTGCCACACAGTGAGAACATCAATACTGACAGCCCAGGTTTGGGGTTCACATAAGTAAGGAAGCTAACCATACCTGTCTTCACTGGACTGTTTAAAATTTGTTCTAATTAATTAGATTTCATTAAATTTCTGGAAGCATTCTCTAACACTGGACTAATTGAAAGGGCAAGCATGTACCGGCAGGGCTGGTTTTCAGTGACAGTGGAGAGCTCCATTCACTCCAAAAACCACCATAGCCACTGTCTTCCCGGGGTCGAGCTCTCACTTGGAACTCGTACTCAGTGTTCGCCTGTAGCTCCCACGGCAGGATTACCAGTGTCCGTTTGTCTTCATGAACAGCTTTAATCTTCTGAGCCTGTGAAGGATTAAATACCAAACACTGGAGTGACTGCTCTTACTTTGCTTGCACTGCTGCACAGTGAGGATGCCTGCAAAGTAACCTCTTCTGCTTCCATGTTGTTTCTGCAAGGCCATGCTCTGACTGGTCAGCAGCTGCATGCAGTCCTGGGGGAGCCTTCCAGGCAGCACAGCATGAGAATCAAATGAACTATCAGTCTTCCTCACAGGATCTAATATTCTCATACAGCTTCTGCTTCTCAATTAAGTTTTTGGTTTGCCTGTTTTCAGTCCAGTCAAGCAGAGAGACATTTTTTCTAAACCATGAAAACCTTTCTTTCCCACTAGTGCTACTGTCCTAACTGTGCTGGCCCCCTCTTTTCTGGTACATCCTACTTGATGATAAACTGACATCTCACTTACCTCCCAGGTGTCTGTTCTTCTTTTGTAACGCAGCTGATATTCCAACTCCTCATTCAAAAAGTTGAAAGAAGAATTCTGGTAGATGGTTTCCCAAGATATATTGTAACCCTCTGAGAACAAAGCGGTCAGGTTGAATGGAGGCTGTGGTTTTACTGAAAGACAGGATGGTGTTACCTTTCATGAGATTACTACAGTTAAGAGATAGCCCAACATGGTATCCTAGCACAAAAAGTCAAACAGTATTTATGGAATTCACCATTTTTACACTTACTGTTGTCAGACAAATAAAAGTCTTTGGAAAGCACGTGCTGCCTGTCAGCTATCTCTGTAACATCCACCTGAACTTTGGTATCTGCCAGGAGTTCAGTCATGTCCACAGTGCACATGTACTGTGTGTGGCTGGTGTTTCTTGACAATTGCAGAAGACTGCAGGCAGCCACAGTATTTTCTGGATCTTCCTCAGGAACCCTAAAAAAGCCAAAACAAAGAAGTCTGTATATATCACATGCTGTAGTTGGCTTAATTTGTTGCTGAACCACCAGGCAAAGGAAATTATGAAAATGAAAAATCAGCATGTTCAAATAAAAATTATCTTTGAACTTCAACATTTTTTCCCCCTTCTACTTGCTCAACTTAGCATCTTTGACAGAAATATGAAAGTGTTTCTGGAAAGGAAAGGTGCTTCTCGAGGCTACACAGCCCAAGACTGCATCCACTTCCTTGCTGGGGCAGAACAGCAGCAGACTGGACAATCTACATGAGCCCTGCCAATGCACAGGGGTGAAATTTCACTTTTAACAGCAGCAAAGGGCAAGGTATTCACATGGTAGCAAAGAAGGCAATGCTAAGGAAGCTGGAGTCAGCATAGCAGTCAGCAGCAAGAAGCCCAGTCAGTGCAGACAGGAACCAGAGGTCCTTTGCAAGGGAAGAAGTCAGTTTGTAACTGGAGTGAAAAATACCAAGCGAAAAGCCAGCATGGCAGCAAAAACAGGATTTCTACCTAACAAAGAGGACAGAAGGTCACCACTGTGCTGTGGCCATGTGGAGGCTCCTGCTAAATGGACTTCGCTCATCCCACCAAGACATACCATGTAGCAGTGAGATTGTATGAACCAGCACCCAACTCATGTCGCAGGATACAGGACAAGGTGTCTATATAGTCCACAAAACAAGTGAGGTTTTCACAACATATAGCTGTAGGTTTGGAAAGAGAAAACACAATATTAATATGTTGATAAATCAACATATGCACTCCTCAGGGTTCCCACTAAATCTGAAGGGAACAGACCAGTCACTGACAACCGTCCTCCTTCCCACTGAAAGTCTCCAGTTTTGGAGCATAAGATGTGTTCTAACTTTGCAGGGTGACAAGTCATTGATGGCAAGATAAGTGTCAAACAAAAACCTATAAAAAACACTGTGGCAGCCAAAATCAGGAAATGTCAAAATTGTGACTCTCATAGAATCACGACAGCAGAGTCACATATTTCTGCAAGAACCTTAGTTTATATGGCACATAGAAGAGGCCTGAAACCCAGTAAGAAACAGTAGCATATTCAAACATTTTAATGATACCACTTTCTAAATTGAGTACTGTTCATTGCTAGCCTAGTTTTCTTTGTACATCTACGTAGCACTTTACACATTTTTTTCAAGTGCTATTTTATTTTATTTATTTATTATTTAATTTTTTCTTTGCCATTCTCTTTTCTGTTTTCTAAAGCTTGATATCTTCAGTATCAATACTTTTTATGTCCAGCTCCAGAGTCTTGAAGTATGTTTTTCATTAAATTTGGGAATAAAAAATACTGCAAATTTTTAGTTACTGTAGTTTCTATAAAACATTCTGATAAGCACAATTTATTAATTACAGACTTCTTAAAAAATTTGAAATGCAATTGTAGAACTTATACTGGTCATTAGGAAAGTCAAGTAATTTTTGGAAGGGGTCACAAAGCAGCATTTATACTCTTTGCACTTGTTCTGTGGGAGCTCTGCTATGTGTTTTACAAAAGTACAATTGTCCTGTACATAACACACTTTTCTCCCTGGATTTCAAGGCAGAAATGATAGTAGCACAGTGAGAAATGTCTGCATTGACGAGTCCCCTCCTGACAGCTCCCAGGGCTGACAAGAACCATCACCATTACACTGGGAAGGGCGGAATGAGGAAAGGCCTGAAGGAGCTGCAGCATGCCATGCTGGTTCAAACCATGTCTACTGCAGTGACAGTTCATCTGACACAAAGTATTACCCATTTTCAATGGGAATAAAATAGCCATCATCTATGAAAAGACTCAAGATTGTTACATCCATGTTTAAATCAAGCATGTGTACTTCCCTACCATAAAGGCTCCTGAGAAGACACTACTTTGCAGCCATCAGGCAACCAAACCCTTTGATGCTAACCATGCTGCAAGCTCACTTCCCTTTGTTGTTCTGCTGCTTTCTTGGTTAGAGAAGCTACACTCCCTGCTTCCTCCTTCCCTGTTGCAACATGTTTATGTCCAGAGTGTTGTTTGCTAATGTGATGTGCTCAACAACTCCAATGCCCAATCTTACGGCTGAAACTGTAGGCACCATGGAATGCAGACACTGTGTGCAATGATGGACTAGAAACATCTGTTCCAGCCTCCAGATGAAATGGCTGTCCACATAAACAAGTTGTCTGCTTTTACAGTCACAACAAACAGCAGGCAAGTCCAGCAGAGGGTGCAGCCTTCTTCTAGGGTGGGGTAAGTCCAGAGGAAAACAAAGTCCAACTTTTCCCTGCTGAAGTCACCCATCACAACATTTACTTCCTACTCCTCACATATCAGAGCACATACTACTCTCCCTACACAAGCTCGGGGCAGCACTGATATTTGCATACAAAATCCTTCTTAACCCAAAGGTGTAGGAGAGTGGCAGAAGAAATTTGGGGATGTTTGCAACAGATTGGTCCCAAGGATGTACACATGAATTTTTTTAACCTTTAATTTGACTTTTTAATTTCACACCGACTTCAGAATTTTTTATAAAATTTTCATTAAGTTCTCACATTTTATTTTGAACCCTCAATAGACACTTCTGAGGGTCCTGGACCAAGCACTGTTTAGTTCAGAATCCTGAGCAACATACTTTTTGTCTTTTAGCCTTACTTTATTCTCCTCGAAAAAACGGGGTTAAGAATCTCTTGCATTCTTTTAGAAAGGGCAGCAAGTATTAATAGGCGATTAAGCATCAGTAATTAGTGTTCTTCTATACTATTATGTTAATTAGTCAAACAGATTACTATTCCTAGGTAGCTGGTAAGTTGCAAGGGTATCTTTAGGCAAGAAACTGTTAACACAGTTAAGAGGACAGCTTTTTACTGGGAAAAGAATAATTAAGTGTCCTACAACCAATTAGTTAGATCTAGGATGAAATGTCTCTCCTTGGCAGCTTCAGAAACAAAACTTGAATACTTTTAACAGTAAGATCTAGATTGATCCAAACTGAAATTAGTACTTGGTAATTCCCTGGCTTGCATCACACAAAATTGAGATCAGACATCACAGTGGTCCCCTATGACATGAAGATATAATTCTGAATGCATCTTTTTTCCTTATTTAGGTCTGGGGCAGGTTCAATTCTCTGCCTACAAGCAGCAGGTAAGATACTAAACTTGCATGGTTCCCTGCAGACTTGGTTGTCTGTCCTGCTGATCTGTTCAGAAAGTCAGCTCTGAGTCAGCTGGAGTTTGCAGTGTGGGTAGGAGCCAGAAAAAGAAGGGGGATGACTGTATGCACAAGTCCAGTCCTAAGCACAGGGACTCAGACTAGGAGAGGTTCACTACACTGACCCTGGCTGACTAGCCAGCAGCAACCCTGGGGACATCCTGGTCTTGGCCACCAGAACCTTTTCTACAGCAAAGGGTATTTGTGGTGGGGGAAATCCTACTTTAATGTCACTAGGAGACATTTCAGTGCAAGGCAGGCACTGCCTCTGCAGGCTCTCCACAGGCGCTGGTCCCCAGAGCTGTGCAGAGCCTGGCTGAACTCTGCCCAGCTGTGCACCTTCCTGTGCCTGTCCTCCACTCATTACCGCATGGAACTCTCTCCCTGGGGACCTTATCTTGTACTTGCTGTCCCATGGCAACTTTGTGCCAGGCACATCTCATCAGAGATGGCATATATGGTCACAAGATAAATCCTGTTGTTGTACAACCTGAAAGAAATATCTGACGACTTACCATACTGGAATAAAAGGCAGAAGAAAATATTCTGGAGCCACGGTTTGTTCTTCATGGTAGTTCTTACTGGATGTCCTAGGGAAGAAAAAAACAAAACAAAACAACAGCAAACAAGACTCCCACAACCAATTTAGAACTCTGCTCAGACATTTATTTAATTAAGCTTGAGGCGGAATTAATCTTGCTTTCATTTAAACGTCTAAAAGTAGTGTGCCTTATTTAGACAATTATTTTCAGCTCTCCTGTGTTTATCTATTCCATGGGCTAAGGGGGGGGTATGACCAACAGCATGCCAACTTGCCATAAGGAAGGTCAGTGAAATCTTTGCTCCTTGCTAGCACATGCACAGAGAAAGCAGCAAAGTGACTGCAGCTTGGGTTATTCAGGCAACAAGAAAGACTCTTAGGTTAATTGCAAACCCATTTTTTCTTCATTAGTATCTTGTAACTAGGAATGGCTTGCCACTAGAAGTGACATTGCTGCAGATTAAACAGCTATGCAGTGAATTAGCCAAATGGAGTCTGAATATGATTGTGGGTCTTTTTGAGGAAAGCTAGTGTGAACTCATTAATTTGGCCCACATATAGTTAAATAAGCATGAAATTTTTAGTTAAGGGACTCCAGAAAGACAGACCAGAATAGAAAAAAAGAAAAACCCCTCAGCCTCCCATGTTGCATCCAAGAGAACAATGTACAGTACTGACTACAGGGAAAGGCTGCCCTGATGGTATAATGAAGAGAACCTACAAGAAAGTCTTCAGAGAAGATGACAGCAGGATGTTTGAAACAGAGGAAATGGCATCACAGATGACTTCAACCTACAGCTCCTGTTCCAAGACAAAGCCCTCAAGTCATATAATGTATTTAAGGCTGTGTTTTCACAGCATTTAAATATTTATGGAAACACATGGATGTGCACAGAAAGACTTAAAATGTACTCTCTGCAGAGTATTGGCTGTTGATACCTAGTACAGACTTCAGCACTGTTTTCTCAAGCTATTCTTAAATGGGACAAGGCTTTGGAGAAGCAATGTATATTATTTTGGCGACATAGTTTCATTGAAAGCAAGTTGCAAGGATGCACAGACAGCAGGAAGGGCGCATATGTCATGCCACATAGTCTGATCTACCCTTTTAATTTAAAAAATCATCACCCCTTGTCCTGTTGCAACAGACTCTGCTAAAAAGTCTGTCCTTACCTTTCTTACTGGCTCCCTTTAAATAATGAAAGGTCGCAGTAAGGTCTCCTCAAAGACTGCTCTTGTCCAGGCTGAACAAGCCCAACTCTCTCAGCCTGTCATACATAGCAGAGGTGCTTCAGCCCTTGAAGCATCTCTGTGGCCTCCTCTGGGCTCAATACAACAGATCCACATGCTTGTCACCTTGGGGGTCCCAGACCTGAAGGCAGAACACCAGTTAGGGTCTCAAGAGAGAAGAGCAGAGGGGAAGAATCCTCTCCCTCTATCAGCTGCCCACACTGTGGGGAAGAACCCCAGGATACAGGAGTTTCTGGGCTACCAGCACAAATGGCCTGCTTATGGCCAGCTTTTTATCCACCACTTCCCCCGGGTCCTTGTCAGCAGAGCTAACAATCTGTTTGTCTCTCAGCCTGTATTAATATGGGGGGGGGTTTCAGGTATCCAGGTCCTGGGGTGTCTATGCAGCATCCATCACAAGCAACTAATACCTAGGCAATCACCCAGCAGAGAGAAACCCATGAAGCCTTTAAGACTGCAGGAACATTTGTGGTGTCTAAAAATTTCCCAGGTTTACTCAAATAATGAAAGCAAAACAAATTTAGCAGCCACCAGAAAGCCCCTGCAGCCTCATGTGAGCTCACAGACATGCTCTCAGGGCATCAGTGCCCAGATGAGTATAGCAAGACTTGCTCTGGAGGTGCCACAAACACACTGTGTCACACCCTGCTGTGGGAGCAATGATGCAGCTGCTGCCCCTTCTTTCCTGCCAAACAAACCCTGCCCATGAAGCAGGGTTCCAACTCAGCAAGGAGCCCCAGGCACCCTGCCATCCTCCCTCACCTGTTGCCAGTGGCAGGGCAAACTCTCTACCTTCTTTCTGCATCACACATTGCCTTGAGTAAACACCTTTTCTTGACCCCTCTGGTCCAAGCAGCTCTCCAAGTTTTCTCTGTATAATAACTCTTATTAGTCACTACCACTACTTCTGGTGGTGCAGTCCCTAGTCACTGAGATACAGTCCACTGCCTAACTCCACCTTATGATCTCACCCATCTTCCATGGCTCTTTTCCAAATCCTCATTGCTTTGAGGATGGCTTGCTGTTATCCTGCCATCTGAAACCTGCTCAGTTGACTTCAGGTTAAGACTGGCTGCACCATGAGCCCATCTCAGCATCACTTAGTATTGTGACTGCCATGCTCCACACTCTTGGCCACCATGGAAAACACAGAAAGACAGCTTAGGAAAAGGAAAAGCTGGGCCCTCAGAGAGGCCTGCTGGGCCCTCAGAGAGGTCTGCAGACCCACCACTTATTTCAAAGTCCAACGGGCAGAGCCTCTGATGCTTTGTATTCATGATATTGCAGTAGCTCCCTGCTTTTATGTTTATTCCTGCTTAAATGAACAGACCAATGCAAGGAAAGTCTTTGCTGCTTTTACCTATTGGACTGTGGTTTCTTTCAAGGGCCTCCCCTAATTTTCTTTCTCTGCTCAGGGAATGGTACCACTGACCTGAAGGGACAGGACTGAACTGGAAAAAGACAAAGCAAGAAGCCCAAGTAGCTCATTGGGTAGATGTCTTACAGAGTTACCAGAGACTGCCATTACACAATGGGGAGAGGTTAGCATACAGCCTTGTAATCTAGAAGGAAGATTCATGAGGAAGAGCACAGTAGCAAAAATAAGAAAACCGGTAGGATCTGCTAAAATAGCTGAAACAAAGAGACAATACTTCCTCAGCTGGGATGCCACTGTCCCATCTCTTACCCTCGCCAGTGCCCACAGATTAGTCCAACATTTGTCTCCTTCTTTTTCCCCTACCTCAGTGTGGTAGGAAAGGGCTGTGACCTCCAAGAGCACCATAGACAGTTTCAGTACTGCTGAAACTGTCTGACCCTGGCTGTGCTATAGATTGTTATGATAAGACATGGACAGACAAGACAGTGCAGAAGAGCTGGGGAAACTGCAGCTCTGCAGCAGCATCCTTGTAGTCTTTGATGCCAAAGACCTCATGACTTCAGTGGAGATGTATAGCAGCCCTAATTTTGAAGCATGCTCCAGTTAGGCCCCCTGCAAGCTTCAATCCCAGTCTATTATCAGGACCCCTACCTTTCCTACATCCCTCCATTTGTTACACCCTTCCCATTTGCTTCTGTCTGTCAGCATGATTGTTCACCTGGAGGACAGAATGGCAGTGGGCAATGAGCAGAGGCAGGAACTTATTCCCAGTCTGGCATTAGAAAACTCCTTTCTACTGCTTAATTTGATTTTCTTGGTCTGTGAAATGGGGACTCAGAATCAGCATCCTTGCAACACAGACACTTGTTATAAAATGTCAAGCATTGCACAGCTGCCAAGTACCATATCTTCAAACTCTGGAATATCCTTATAAGATCACAGCAATAAACCTGAGTATCCCTGCATAATATACACATGTAAATGATGCTACAAATTTTTAATAAACCAGAGAATAGTAAATAGGACCAATACAGACAGACATTTATGAAGATTATTTTTGTTAAGGATCTGGAAATACGATGATGCTATAAGCTGCCAAACATTGATGCAATCTAAGGTCACAGTTTGAACTGTTTTCAGGAAATGTATATACTTAAAAAACAAAACAAAACAAAAACTCAAAACCCCAAAACAACAACAAAACATGCACACAAAAAGGAAAAAAAAACCCAAAAGAAACAAACAAAACCCCACCAGAAAAAACATCCCCCAAAACAAAAAAAGCCCCACCAAACCCCAAATCAAAACTAATTAAGAACTCAGTTTAAGTAAACAAAGGGAAAAAAAAATATTTCCAAGCATGAGAAAATGTATTTTTTGCACCCAAGCAAAAAAAGAGTGGAAGACACAGTCCAGCAGTTATGTGCCCAAATAAGCTTTCTTCTTGAAAAAAAAAAATCATTAGCAATGCACACTGCCATGTAATCAGAAAGCTGAAGCAACAGGGAGAAAAAGGGGTACTCAGACTGTCCAGAAGCTAAGAGCAATGACAGCTGGGGCACAAGGGCCACATCAGCTATAAGAAAGATTTAGAGTGAAGTTGCAATATCAAGCAGGAACAAACTGGAAGCAGGGAAAATTGGTGGAAACATGGATATTACCTGCCCTGTTCTGTGCATTTCAGCCCTCCAACAGTTCCATGACCAGCCTGGCTAAATCATTACTGCAATTGCAGACCCCGCCTGGGGAGCTGAGGAGCAGGTGGGTCTCCTCAGCACCGAGTAAGAGCAAAGCCTACTTGTGCACAAGCAAGGGCCGTGGTGTATTGGAATACAGAGCGATAAATGGAGGTTGACGTCACCACTGTATCAGTATTACTGTGCCAACAGAAGGATGTGGTGAGAGGAGGTGATGAATTCAGGTCCAAACACCCACACAACATTTATTACTGTACTGCTCTGCTTTCTTACATGAGAAAAGGGTGGGAGAGCTCATAAAAACTCACAAGCCTCATATCTAAAAGGTCATAGTGGAGCTTAGATTTGTGCAGTGAGGAGGCATCAGTGTCAAGGTATTAAAGGGCTAAGCCAAACTGCATTGTACAGCATGAGCCACGCTGGAGACAGTCAAATACCACTGCATTCAGCTTCCATCCATTCTCAAAATGGTCCCAGGATCAGGGCAATAGCACCAGTCCTTAGACCACAGGCAGGGAGGTCATCTGGCTCCTACACAGGTGAGGGTTCACCTCTGTCGTATCTCATGCCTGTGACTTGTGCCTGGGCCAGGTCTCTTTAGATTGCAAGGCTGACACTGAGGGAGGGTCCATCAACTCACATAATTATACCTTTAAAGGGGCTTAAGGAATCCAGGCACACTAACTGTATCCTTGGACAAGAGGGAAACGAGCAGCACTGTGGAGGCATTTGGCACACACAGCACAGTGTGGAGGTAGGAGGAGCTAGGAGGAAGAACAAGGAGCTGTAATAACCCAAGAAGACTGCAGCAGTGAAGTTAGCACAGAGCAGCAGGGTGCAGGATGAAGGAGCTCCATGTTAAGCCCTCCATACCTCTGACTCACCCTGTGAAAAACAGATGTTTTGGAATGTTCAGGCCAGGGCAGGTGGCTCTTGACCATGCTTGCCAGGTAGTTGCTGGTAACTGTTAGAACATGCATGGAGAAGGTCACACGAGTTAATCCAGAAGCTACTCCTCATTGTGTTTGGAGCAACTTCTGTGAAAGACGAGCTCTCCCTTCTGCAGGCTTCATGGATCACTTACAGGCACAATGTCAGGCCCAGGCTTCTAGAAAAGTCTTGTTCCAGCTGATGGTGCCTGTGGGTTGTGGAGATTGTCACCTCTCTTGGGTGCAGTGTGGGACAGTACAGGGTTAATGAGGCTGAGTGGCTAAGTCAGAAATTTCCCATGCTCTTAGTAATATCTTTCTGTTGTGAGGATAGCACACCAGGACAGTGGTGTAGCTTTTGGCCCCTGATTACACAGGATTCTCCAGGGTGTGCCAATATTGTTATCTATGCAGAGGAGTGAGGGAAAGAGCAGCATGTCTGATCAGTCCAAAGAGTGATAGTCTGGCAGTCAGAAGCCATGCTACTTTTAAACCATGAAATAATATACATTTGATATTACAGAGCTAATTTTAAAAACAGGAAAACTGGTAGCACTGTAAAACCAATGGCTTTACAAATTTAAACATATTGCACCAAAAGGCCTGTTTTCCTCAAATTTAACTCATAAAAAGTATAATTTCAGCCTAGCCTGCAGCAGTAATATTCACCAAGAAGCAAGTGTGAAGGGCACACAAGAGAGGCTTGGTAGATTCTGTTATTCGTGACCCAAAACCATTTTGCCATCACTGGAAGAAGGGCAACATCATTATGTATTTATCAGCAAGATAAATAAGTGAAAAAACAACATTCAGAGCTGGTAATTCCTTTCTCTAGGATACAAAACCAGTCATGCTTACAGTTATCAGGTTCATGATTTGACCAAAAAAAAAAAAAAAAAAAAAAGAAAAAACTCCAGAGAAACAGTACTACCTCTGTACTTTCTTCCTGTCATAAACTGTCATAACAGAATTAAACCAACATCCCAGCAACGTCAAAGAGACAGACCTGGCATAACTTTAGGGTCAAAGGCACCATTACTGGCTTGTGACATTTAGAAGGAAGATAATCATACATTACAATAAGTGAAAAATGGCAGAACAGCTGAGACATGAGTAACAGTGTTCTGCTGGAAAGGAAAGCAATAGAAGAAACCACCTCAAAGCCCAGGAAACAAGCTAAAATATGAATGAGCCAAGCAGAAAGCGGAGGTGTTAGTCAGCAAAGCTGCAGGTTAAAAAACACTGAAGCTCCACAGGTGGTGGCTGTGAGGTGACACAGAATGCTGCAGGGGAGGGAGGAGTGCATTGCTTTCAGTCTGGTGAATACTGAAAGTCACCTGCAGAGACCCCAGCATCCTGCCCTCCTGCCTCCCTTCTGCCTTTGCCAGTTATCTGTAGCCATCAACATTGGGGTCAGCCTCTTGTTTTCCCCAAAATCCATGAAGTCTGAACCCATACTGCATGAATGCTGTAAGTAAGAGGACATCGCTTTGGCTCTAGCCTGAGGAAAAGAGCTTACCTTCACAGACCTGTGGCTATGTACATCTTGCTCACATGGAAGAGATTGCACAGAGGCTTGTAGGAAATCACCCAACACATGCTGGTAAAAAGAAACAGGAATGACTGTGCTTGTGAACTCACCCTGACCATCTGGAACAGAAACCTACAGTTCTGCTCAGGCTCGAAGCCAACATCCGCAGCTGCACCATGCAAAGCATGCCCAGAGCACCTCTGCATGAGGTCAGCAAGACTCACGCATTCCCACAGTGCTCACCTGAGCTGGCAATGCTGGCAGGACTCCCTGCTCTTTCCATGCAAGTTGGCAGAAATTGACCCACTTAAGGCAACAGAGATCAGCTTGTCCCCAGATCTCTGCAACTGAGGATGCACCAATACCAGAACTCTACTCCTGGCACACAGCTGTTTATGGCAAGATCTTAATCTGCATCTCATGCAGCTCTGTTTTACCACAGCTGTCAAAAATCAGCATGTCCCACCTATCCTGCCTGGCTGCAGCTCTTCCACACTTGGGGCTGCTGCAGCAATGGAGTGTGCCTCAGGCAGCTTCTGGCACCTGTCACAGGCTGAAAAACACAGCAACTATCTTCAGCCTCTGGCTGTGGCAGCATGTGCAAAGCAAAGGCCTCACACAGCACGCTGCAGGGGGGTGGCCAGCTGCATCTGTAAACCACAGAACATGCAATCCTAACACCTTTGGTGTCTTCTGATGTCACTGGCAGCAAAGTGATGTGTCTTTAGGAGAAAAGGCAGGAAGGGAGTGGCTCCTCAGAAATGCCACCCTTCTAGCCCCCGTCCACTATAAAATCCTGCTACACAAACCCAATATAGAAGCAGAGCCAGAGGTTTTTAAGTTGCAAGAACAGCAAAGGCAGCTTGACCAGAAGTGGGAAGAATTCTTAATACTTCTGAACAACACTGTCTGTTGCAAGGGGTCAGTACAGCTCAGAATGAGGCCATGAAATAGTCAGCACAGGCCAAACTGTGTATCCAAATTCCTGCCATAGCAGAGGAAACAAGGCATTTCATGGTTTCACTGCTCCCCATCATGTTCTGGAGGAGCATGCTATGTGTTTCTGAATAATCTCAGCCAGGCAGTGGAGAGGGAAAGCCACCCAGCAGTGAACTGCCCTGCACAACCTTCAAGCCCAAGGCCTGTCAGACATGTGCACTGGTCAGCACTTGCAGCACAGTTCAGGCCAGCTCCTCTAGACCTCAGCTGGCTGTTTACCACAAGCACTGGCTCCACAGCTAGCCATGGCCAATGCACATCTGGTTCTCACAGAAACTCCCTAGGCCGTCAAAACAAGAACTGTGGACTGGTTAAAAGGTTGACCCAGGCGTGGAAATTCTACCCCCAGAACACCATCCAGCTTTCTCACCTCATTATAATTCTTGTTGCTGTGTGGGTGGCTCATTGCAAGTGAAACCAGCAGTAGCTAAGCTGGGGAGAAGCAGTCAACCTCAAACTCTTCAGCTTATAGCAAATTTTCCCATTTCTAAGAGCTGAGGAAACAGCAACAAGTAGGAAAATCCCAGTACTACGTATTAGTCACCAACTTGGTAACCTTCAATCAGAGGACAAACACCACAGTGTTATGAACGTCCTGCTCTTTACTATTGGGTAAAGAGAGGATGAAGGAAATGGCTGATCCATCACTAACTGGGGCAGGAACTCCTTAGGATGCCTGCCATGCTCCTTGGACTGGGGCAGGTCTAGCACAGTAATCCCTCTACCAAAGACAGACTGTGGCTCACAGGCTGTACTATAACAACTCTTGCCATGACAATTGCCTGTCTGCATTCAGAATATAGAATCTTAAGTCTCATGCAAAGATGGTCAGATTTTTTTGCTCTTGGCTAAGAGCAAAAAAAAAGACCAAAACAGCTGCTCTTCCCCTCATGCATCTAAACATGCCACAGAAGCCAGTTCCTCATTCCATTCAACTAGGGCTGTTGCCAGTTTTTCTTCTCTTTCATCTTGCAGTCTTACTGAAGGGTAAGTATGGACATTTCAGTGTTATACAAAGCCAAGCAGGGGCAGACTGGAAGCAGGACGGCAAAACAAAACCAAATAGAGCAAAGCGCCTTTGGCGAGAGTTCTGCAGAGATGCAAAGTTCTTCTCAACAAGCTCATCATGAGGAATGAAACCACTCAGGATTTAGCAATCCAGCTGTGCTGCTGACAGCTGTTATTAGGCACTCTGGGAACATGCCAACATATGGCAACTCATTAGGCTTTAACTTCGGTTGTGTTAGTGAGGTATCTGGAAAGTGCTCTCTTCCTCACTTGGCTGTGTTTTTCCTTTGCTTTGGAGCAATCTGCTTAGAAAGCCAACAGTCCCGCAGTTGAAAACCTAACTAGTTCACTAGTCTCCCTGTTTTTTTTTTTCCAGAAAGTTACTGCTGAGCTGTTGCTTGGCTTCTGACCTTGTGACTTAGGTGCAGTAGGAGAGGCCTTGAGGGCTGTGGCCGTGACTGCAAGGTCTCGGTTGCAGAAGCGTGTTGAAAGAAATGAAAATTCTGGGTAGTGTGAGATCAAAATACATCATCACGTGGGAGCCTGAGGCAGACCTTGTATTCAGCAATCTGCAGAGGTGAGATATACTCTCTTATGTTCTCTTTGTGTGCATGTGTGGCACACATCCCTGGTCATTGCCTAGGCATAGTCCTCCCAACAATTAATAAGGATTGCCTATTTTTTTGTACAAGAAACTGCATACAAAATAATACCCTTTGGAAGCACCTCTGTCAGGGCTAGAACACAAATTCCATGAATTTTGCTCCCTAAAAGGTTTTCTGGTTAGGAGAAAAACTGTTCTCTGAGCCTCTCTTCATTAAGGAGTTTTGTCACATAATTCCATAGTCATATGGTAAACCTTAGGGAGCAGGGTTTTGGGAGTTACAACCCTCTCATTTATTTCTCTAACCCTTTGTTCCTTTGGTCCTATCATTGCAACACTTAAAATAACTGGTTTTCTTATATAAAGTTTGTAGCTCATGGTGGGTGAACACTTGGACATCCCTGGACTCTGCCTCAGCAATGCAGGGTCACAAAGAAAGAGGTAGAGTCAAGCTATTTAAAAAGCTGACCCCTCCTTCACCCTAAATTAACTTGTGCCTATTCCCAAGGACCTGACTTCCACTCATCTTCAAGGTCCTGCTCTATACTAGGATCACCCTTGTCGTGTTGTTATTGTTAGTTTTCTATGGGCAATGATAAATCTCATGATTGATGGGAATCTGATTGCAGCTGATCCTTGCAGATGCGTATTTCCAAGAAGCCAACTCTGTTCAGAAGAGAAATGAAAATATGCCAAGCCTGTGGCATTTCTGCAATGGCAAAGGAATGTATCTGAACTAGCTTCTCCTGAACGGTGAATGCACTGGCTTTTTTTCTCAGGAACCTCTTCCACTCATGGTGAGCCAGGTTGCTAGTATTTGGTAGATAGACAAGTGAGAAAGATGTGGAGGTGAAGTGATTGTGAGCAAGTAATAAATGGCACTATAACTAGGCTAAAATTTGGCACAAGCCTTCACAGCAGCCTTTCAAAACAAACTGAAAACCAATGAATATATGCTTACCGTGATCAATAAATCTCTGTCCTGGCAGGAGCTCTCCACTCGCAAAAAGGACATGCCTGGAGGGTACCAAAGCTCCTCTCTTGGGAGGATGAGCTGCCTCTCTCTGTATAAGCATGCAGGCACAGGCTGGTCCCCAAGTGGCGACCTCCAGACCCCTCACTGCCAGCTCAAAGTCACCACTCCCACTCACCCAAAGGGCAGATCACCAGCTTGGGCTGGAAATCTGTCACTTGAAACCCACCTGGGTTTCATAGCCTGGCAATAGCTATGGATGGCAAAAGTGGCAGGGTTACAGGACAGAACAGGAAATTCAGCACACACTACAGCCAGGCACCATTCCTGTTGCAGAAAGAGAGTGAGCCAGACAGCTGCCCCCTCAACCACACTGTCTGTCTCCAGTTCTGGGTTATACAGAGACATAGCACAGGGATCCCCCTTCTCTAAGAGTTAGGTTCCATTTCACCAGAGACACACTGAAGAGAGAGAAAGGGAAGAATAACCCCACACAGAAAACATTAATATGGAAATGCGCAGACTGGAGAGCATAGCTATGTGGAACAAAAATGGCAGGGAAAGGCAAAATGGAGCTAGGGCTCAGCAGAGAAGCAAGTGCTGCAGCAAAGTTGGCCTAAGCAGACCTCTTCAGCCAAGCACAAGCTTTCATGGAGGCAAAATGTTTCTTCTCACAAAGAATGCAAGAGAGAGCACAGGTGTAAAAGGGAAAGAAAGCACCACTGGTATCCCTACATAGACATCTCTACTACTTGGAAGAGAGATTTGCAGTACCAGTTGCTGTGCTTAGCATTATGGTTTCCTTCCTTATGAATAGCAATATAGAGTTTTCTAAATGAGAATAAATGTATACATTTCAATAGAAAACCTCCATTACTAAATAGTCCCTATTTGTTTTATGCTGTTGCCAACATAATATGGTGGAATTTACCATACTGAAATATATAATTATGCTGTAGAGAAGTCATCAGTAAAACTTCTTGAATTATCCAACAAGAAGTACACAGTGCCTTGAAGGTGCAGGCTAATTCCCATTCTGATTGGACAAGAACAAGAAGCTAAAAAAAAGCATTTCATTAAGGTAGGATGTCAGACCACACACTGGATAATCCTTCTGGGGAGAAACACTGCTTAGAAATACCTGACTCCTTTTACAGCTGCTGAAGTAACTGCTTGTTTCTACAAGATAAGAAACTAATCAATCACCAGTAATAGCACTGTGTAAGTGCAAATGATGGTAATCTTTATTTCAGGTCTTGATTGCGCAGGTATAGGAACATATACCCCATGCCAGGGGTAAGCACACAGGACAACCTCCCCCACCCCAAAAGAAGTAAGCTCTGGAAGCTGTGTGATAAATCAAACACCTTCCTTTTGGACCTGCACCTATATCCCACTTTCAGGTGTGTCAGCACATTCCACATAACCTTTGTGCTTCCCAAGCAACACACAGCCAGGGCAATAACCACAAGAGCTGTACTAAGAACTCCTGCTTCCTGCAGCTGCTGCTCTCCTTTAGAGATTTCTCACAGCTGGAGACTGCAGCTTTGACTTTGTCTCTGTAGAGCTGTGGCTGCCACTGCTGGGTTCCAAACCTGACTGTCTCCAGGGGTCTCCACCATGTCTCAGCTGCCAATCCCAGGCAGGCATAAGTGACACAACCCAATGAATCATGGGTGACCTATAGCAGCCCTCACTTCAGCCAAGATTGAAATAACAAGCAACAATTCAACTTGCCATACAGGTTATTTCCAAAGACTAGTTCAGTCTTGGCTAGGCTACCTCCATAAAGCAGTTGTCCTCTTGGGCAAGGGTTTGCACAAAAGTTTCATTTTTTTTCTCATTCTTCCTGCTGTTTTCCATTAACAGTTCCACTTGTGTTTTTTTTTTTTTTTAACTGCAAGTGTCAGTCTGGAGTCCTCACTGTGAATGAGAGTCAGAAGGATAGGAGTTACTCACAAAATGACAAGGTAGCACCTTGTCTGAGCCATGAAGCTCCAGGAGCTCTGCAGTTTTTCTGGCTAAGAGTGGCTACAAATACCATCCAGTGATGCTGGTAAGCTGATTGCTGAGCCACACCCCCCTCCCCATCTGCATGCTTCAGCACCTCTTCACTTCCCCCTGCATCTCCAAGTTCCCTCAAGCGGTTGTGTGAGTGGCAGTGGAAGTCAGTATTTTAGCCTGTTATCACCACCCTCTTGCATTACTTTACCAGTAGGGTTAAAGCTTTTCCATTTTGTTGCCTTTGTAGCTCTTTCTCTGCTGTTTAAATCTTGACATTTCATTTCTAACAAATGTAACAGCTGCTCATCTCTCCTGGTATTTTCCTCATTGCTATCACCATTCAGCTCGTAAGTGCTGTTGATCCAAGGGCTGCCATCACTAGTGTGTGTGTCATTCTCACTAGATGCTAAACCTGACAGCTGAACAGTCAAACACACACTGTCTTTTATCCTTGGGTCCAATTCATAGATTGCAGTATCTGGAGGTGCTTCACTCAGGTTGTTGCACAGATTAATGAAGGATTCATATAGTGATGTAGACATAACCTCATTGTCACTGTCCCAGTATAGACCATTACATTTACTTGCACTACCAAATACTGACAGCCAGATGGCTGAGGTGCAGTGGGGCAAGTAATTATATTTGCTTTCCTTTGAACATTTTAATATATTACTTGCTTACACATTTCTTCCTCTGAAAGAAAAGCTGAAGCACCTTCATTTGCATATGTGGAGAAAGACGGAAAATCAGAATGTTCTGAACAGGTGTTTGGAAAATCAAGCTCAGTGCTGGGAGATCTGTAGTTGTTACAACCCGTCTGATTGCTAGCAGGCTGAGCACTTTGATCTCTGCAGCTGCATCCGGGCATCTCTGCCAACTGTCTCCCAGGCAGTGAGGGAGGCACACTTTCCAAGTCCAGAGTCCGGCTACTGTCAGCCATCGACTGACACATGAGGGCACTGAAGCTCTTGTATGCAGAGCTGCTTGGCTCCTTGCATGCAGACACAAGCATATTAAAGCTCCTGTAGGCAGAGCCACAGGGCTGCAGGGATGGAGACAAAAGGGTGCCACAGCTCTTGTAGGCAGAACCACAGAATCCCATGGGTGCAGATACAAGGGTATCAAAACTCTTGTATGCAGGGCTGTTTATCCTGTCTGTTTTGGTTCCAAACAATGATTTACTTGTAGACTCCTGAATCAGGACACAAGAGTCAAGCTCACTTTCAGAACTACATAGAAAAAGGCTTTGATGAACCATTTGTTGATGATGTCTTGCATCCAGAGAAGCAGAATTTATGCTGGAGCTTCGATAGCCAGATTCAAAGGATTCTTCTGATAGTTCTGACTCTTTGCTGGCTGTACTACAATTGTAGTCATCTTGAGAGGCTTTGGTGAAGAGGGGAGCTGTATGAGAAACATCACACGGTTGCGGACTATGGGCTGCACTTTCTTTTGGATTTTGCTGTGATGGATTTTCTGACCCAATGCTCTCTAAGGTTTTCCTCTCTGCTGTGGGGATGTTTGGGCTTTTATTGTCTTGCATGTTATTTTCATTTGCCAGGAGTGCATCAAACATGCTAGCTAGTAACTCATTGTGTTCAGGGTGCTCTCTGAAAATACCAAAGCTGCTCTCACAAGGCTCAAACATGGTGATCTGGTTGCTAGTTTCTTCTTGGCTCTCAGTTTCACTGTCTCTTAAACATACACAAACTTCTATACACTCTTCAACTTGTATTGTAGCAGGGGTTAAAACTGAACTGCTGCCTTTTGGCAACCACTCTTCAGACTTGCTGTGGCAACTGCAAGATTTCTCAACATTTCTGATGTTATCTTTTCCCTTGAAGTTTTGGCTTGCCAAACTTTGAGCCGGACAGTTCTTGCAACTTCTGTTTTTGGAAGTCAAAAGAAGAGGACAGTTATTGTTTATGGTAGAGGAAACAATTTTATGCTGTAAAGCAGAGTGATTTTTTTTTTCAATCTTACTTACATCTGTTGTTCCAGGTGACTTTGCTTTAAGTCCTGGAACGGGAACTTAATTTCATCAAAGTAGCACAAAACTGAAAACTAATAAAAGATACAAGTGAGGTTTAGGACACATATGACTGTATTTAGCATTTGTTATACTAGACAGACAATAGAATTTACTATTATATTCTACTTCTGATGATCAGGAAAAGGTATTTTTTGCAAAGCTTTTAAATTACCTTGACATTTTTTACAACCAATTGGCTCTTTGCTGGATTTGGGATTTGATCCCACCATTCTTTCTTCATTCTGCAAGGGAAGAATGAAAATTACTTGTTTTGATTGCACTTGGGCTTAATCAATTTACATTTCTTTCTTCTGTTCCCCTTTCCCTCTTAGGCATCAGCAACAGCAAGCGTTCATTTTGGGCATCTCCTGATTTTCATTAAACCAGTGCAAAGATGTTTGTATGTTTGGTATGTGACTGCTCTGCACAATGACAGTCACCTGTTCTTCTAATCATGTTTCGAAGGATGTGTGAAATAGACAGGATCTCATTGCCATTTAAAAAAATTTGAAAGAAATAAAGGTATTTAGCCATCATTACTTGAACTCCAGCAAAGACCAGGGTCTGACAATCCCTGACAACCCCTACTGCAATAAGCTTATTCTAGTAAGATTAATAAAACCATTCAGAAAATGACAGTTTATAAAACTGACTTGTGTTTATAAAATCTCTGCTCACAGACAGCTAGATAAAGGTGCTGAGAAAACCCAAAACATTAGATTTCTGTGCCACCAAGGATTTGTCTAACCAATAGCAATACTGATATATGTATAAACTGTTACTCTATACTCTGTAACAAGCAGGATACCTACTTGGTGAAACAGAAGTAACAAATTATGGATCCTGCCATGATCAGTACACAGGATGTGGGCACAGCCATCTGCAGAATGTCTTCAGCCTGCACCTGGTAATCTGTTAAACAAGCAAATGTTTACATGTGAATGTGCATCTAAATGCAAGTACTGATAAGACCAAATTATTTGCTGCTCTTCTGCAACTCAAAAAACTGCTCTTTTGGAGGATGTAAAACAAACCTTCCAGCACGTTAACAACAAACTCCCACAGCTGCCAGCAGCGATGGTGTGCGGTGGGTCAGAGACCTGGCACAGGTACTGTGCTCAGCTACTGGGTGTGGCAGGAGCTGGGAGAGCCAGTGTGCACTGTCAGCCCTCAGGGACAAGGGCTACCACACAGGGCCTAAAATGGCATTATCATTCTCACTGCAGTGCAGCTATGTTTCTTGCTCTCTCTGCTGCTCTTCAGGGGTTTTTATAAACCCTCCTACCTCTCTTAAAATACTGCTTTATTTGCAGCATATATATATATATTTCGTTTACACTCACTTGCTCTCATGTTGCTGTTTAGTTCAAACATCTCTTTAACTTTCCTGTTGTCTATTTCATGAAACATTTATAGAGAATAAACAGATTTCTTTCAGCCTGTTTTTCACAAGGCTAAGCAATACAACCTCCCTTGGTCTTCTCTTCCTTAGTTTCCCAAAGATTTGCCTATGTTTAGTGTCTTTGGAAGCCTTTACTGATGTATTCACATTACATTCAAAATGATGATGAGTCCATAACTCTCCTCCAAGAGAGCAGCAGAGTATGTAAGACTATATACCATCCTTTTACCAAGCTGATACTTCTGACACTATTACCATAGTGAAATTCAACTTCTTCACTCCATTCACTCCAGTAAGCTGGATAGTCCACGTAGTTACACCTGAGACTTGCAACATAATCATAGCCTCTCTTCAACGAGCTTGCAGTAATCTCAAAGCTGTTTGCCTGGTAGTTAATTGCTTTTACAGAAATCTGAAAAGAAAGTGAGAAAGTTCTATTTATAGGGTGAAGGATTAGTGACAGCAACTACATACCAACAGTGTTATGTGTTTCAGTGACCTTTCACAAATGAACGACTATGTATAATACTGCAATTCATGTCATCAGCAGGTGGCATTTTTTACCTGCTACATGCATGTTCTTCTGCTACCAGAAGCAGCCCAGTCCAGAAATGCTGGATTATTCAGAACTCACCTGCCCCACAGAGCCATCAACCTCCAGCTTCTTGATGTCAAGGGGCAAATGAAGTTCAGGGAATAGAAGCATTGTATTTTCAATCTCTGACCTCTCTACTGCAAGCAGCAGACCATTTTGGGGTGGCAGTCAGCAGAGTTTCAATTCTTTGACACCCAGCTGAACCATCTTGGGGGCAAAGTGAACTGTGGTAAGTGTGTAATCAGGATCACTGTGCTCTGGCTGGCCCTTATATTATTATTAATGAAGTGACTTTCAAGAGGACTTTTTAAACCTTAAAGCTCCAGAGACAGAAAATGAAGAGACTGGGTCTCTCTTACCTCTGTTGGGTGCTGCTTCCTCCAGTATTTCACTTCATAGATGACTGGCTGTCCAGAGAGAAAGGATGGACGAGAGTAGCTCTCCTCCCAACTCAGATTGAAATTACCATTTTCAGCTTTCTTAATGGCAAGATTTTTGGGGGCTCTCGGCTTAACTGTGTGTTGAAAAATACAGAACAGGGTAATGGGAGAACACTGATAGAGAGAAGCATTCACCAGAGACCAGAATATCATCGCAGTCAAAGCACTTAGCCCTTTTCACTATGCTGTAGCACAAGAATAGAGAGGCCGAATCTGAGCACCTTGAGGGCATTGATTAAGCACTGATTCCTCAGGATGGCTGAACCAATTGCAAGCACGGTCTTTTGGTGCACTGGGTGCAGCTTTCAGCCTGAAGAAGAAGGAACAACTGTGCCTTGACAGTAGCAGCTGTGAGGCTGGGTGGGCACAGAGCTCCAATATCACAGCCAAGCTGTCCTGGCTCCCTGTCTCTTGAAATTTGATGTGGATTTCTGCTTACTTGGCAGATAAGCAGCAGCATCAATCAAGTATTCTGAAGAGAACCAGCTCTTTGGCCTGCCTAAGGTATGAAAATGGTTTAAAAACAAGCACACTGTTCTGACCAAACTGGGGATCTAGGCAGAGACATGAACTGTGTCTATACTCTGTCCTGTTTAGGAGCAGTCTCTTCAACTTTTTTATGTTAAAATCCAACATCAATTACAGTAAAAAAATCTTCTGCTGATGTGGCATGGTTCAACTAGCATGAAAAATCAGAGTATGACAGAGACAGGAATGGGAAGAATTTCAGTAGGGATAGCCTAGTTTCTTTCTAGAAACTGAAAGTAGCATGATGCCACTTCGTCTTGTAAGCCACAAGTAAAACACACTAAAGATAATCGAAGTCCCCAAACTCCTTTTGGCTTGCAGCTGAGAGGGTACAGCTAGAGGAACAATCACCCTCTGCCTTCCCCATTACTTACATTAATTCCTTAAGAATCTAATCCAGAATCAGGTTTCTAAAACAAATGGATTTTGCATTTAAGCTACCATGACATTTTGTACCTCTGACAAGCAAACACTGTTCTGGGGATATGAATGAGAAGTTAGCTAGGATTGCAAAGCCTGGAAACAGATGCAACAGTGACAAAGTAAACAAGTTCTTACCAACAAGGGCTGGTGTTACATTGTAATTCCACGAATCAGTGCCATTGAACTGTAGGACTAGAATATACGTGAGGCCTAATACAAAATATTCCGGATATATTGTACAAGTGCACCTTAAACTATCTTTTTCATTCTCAGGAACACACGTGTTTCTAAAAAATAGGCACAAAATTATGTGATGTTTAAGAGAATGTGACACACTATTGCTTGAAAAGATGAAGTCAAGTTTCCCAACATGTGTAACTAACCAGAACTGAAACAAGCCAGTTCCCAGAAATGTTTCCAAAATAAAACTGAGATCCCCAAACAACCCACCCTCCCTGGATATCTGTATCACACAAATTAAAAACCTGACAGAAAGGTCAAGGATTGATCCCAAATACAACACTTTGTCACACTTCAGCTTCTAAAGGAACATACTAACAGCTTGTTAGTAGAGGAACAGGTTTATGCAGTGTATCAGCAAGGTTATTTGAATATTGGTGTGGTGAAATCATGCAGCGAGGGATAGGAGAACCCAGATGCATCTTCTTGTGTAAGAGATGATGACTGGCCCTGCTCAGAACAGGGACAACAGTCTGTGCCTGAACATGGAGCTACACTGTATGCAGAAACAATCGCCTGGCCTTCAGTGGAAAGCATCTTTCACACAATCTATAGACCAGTGAACCAAGAAAGATTTCTCATGAAGAAGGTAAAATTTTGTACAAAGTTAAGGTTTTGTAAACTTCTAAGAGCCCTACCACTCCTACCAGTAGGACTTGATCCCTCCTCTGTCCTAAGAGAGCAGAAAGTTCGACAGAAGAGTAAACCACTGAACTGAGGGTGCTGTTAATTGCAAAAACCCATTTTACTTAAAAGGAAATAATCCATTTTACTTTAAGAGGAATAATCCAAAGTGCATTTTGTCCCAGACACCCATGGTAGAGGGAGGGAATTAAAGCCAACAGTGGCTATAGGATATATGAAACTCCAACAATGGCAGTGTAACATCTTATTAAACACTTACAACACAGAAGAAGTTTCCTTGCTGTAGCAGAGCACAAATTCTTTGGAGCAATTGGTTTGTGCAGGCACCTTCCAGTGACAAAACAGCTCTTTGTCATAGTCAGTGAAGCATGCAAATTCTTGTACATGTCCTGCAGTCAAAACTAGGGGAAAGCAGCATACAATGAGAAGCAAGAGAATCAGAAGACTATATGAGACTAAGCAGAAATACTTACTTTTCCATCTAAACAGAGCTACCACACCTCTACAAATTAAGTGAAAACACTGTTATTTTTTGTGTCTGAGTAAATGGAAAGAGGGGCACTCAGACTGTCTTCACCTTTCTGGAGACAATGTCTATGGTCTTGGACAGGAAGAGTCTGCAGTAGTAATACTGGGATAGAACATTTCAGCCAATACAGACTTCCAAGAACAGAAAATCCAATTGCAATAGCTCTCTTTAAAACACATCAGCATTAAATTACAAAACAGCATCATCCCGCCTGTTAAATACAAAAGATTCAAAACCCAAAAATGCAGATAATTAACAGAGTCAGACCAGGATAACTACTTACAGTCATGACTCATGTCTTACCTACAACTAAGGTAAAAGGTTCTAAGGTTCTAAGCTTCCCAAATGCATGGAAGAGCATGTTCCCAGAACAGCTCCCCAGTGCCTAGAAGATCTCTCTGCCACAGTCTTTCTTTGTATATACCTTTATTTCATTTCATTCAGTACTTCTGTCTTCTCATCATTGTTATGAGAGCATTCAAAACTGAGGAGAGATGGAGTCACACTGAGCCAGGCACTAAGGAGGTACACAAAAGTCCAGAGTCTCTGTACTCCAGTGTTCAAGTTTATACTATTTTCACTAGTGGTATTTAACCAAAAAATAGAATATACTGGTCAAAATATCTTTGATAGAACTGGAAGTGGAAATAGAATCCAAAATCCTCAGTATCCCTTCCAGCCTCACTTTACTTTATTTCAATGTGCTCCACAAGAGTAATACACAGAACAGAAGAGGAAAAGCTAGGTGACAGTAAGGCCATGTTATTTGGACTAACAGTGTGCCAAACCTGATACTGGACCCTGGAATGTGATAAGAAAATAGCTAGAAATAGCTAATACTTTTATCATCCAATACAATTATTTGCCTTCTCTGATGTTTGACTTCTTTTTCACAGGTAAATAATAACAGTATCTCCCTTTTCTTGCACAACCTGTACTCCTTTTCTGCTTTACATGTCAATCTCCTGTAAAAAAATAAAAATACCTGTTTTTTTTGAATCCTATTAATTAAGATTATCTGAGAATTTCCAAAGGGATTCCGCTACAACGTTTTCGGTGGCAATTATACAAGACCAAATTTTCTGTACATGGCCATTTACATTGCAAACTCAAGACTCATTTGCCAATTATTCACATTCTGCAAGGTCTTTGTCCTTCAGCCACTTCTGCTTCAGGCTTATTCCTTCCAACAGGTACCTAAATTTCAGAGTATTCCTCCCACACCTTTTTTGCTGAAAGTACCAAATTTCATTTTATCTTCCCTACATTTCTATTTTTCTATAGTCCACTTGTGTTATTTACTATGATCCAACTTCTGCATACTCTGATACAGTACAGGATCTGCAAATGTAAAATGTGATGGTCAGATACCTTTTAGTGGATATGATATACAGCACAATGGGATCTATAAAATTCAAGATTCTAAGTTGTCTGGTATGTTGACTGCTCATAAACCTAGAACTGACTGTGATTCAAGGTTTCATTACGGTTCAAATACTTAAAAAATGTTTTGGTTTAGTTACTAAGGCTAATATTTATCCTGCAGGTAAGAATTATTCCTGTTATGTCCTTTCTGGATGGCAGTACCAGGTTTCCTTTTTTTCTGCATGATACCCAATTCTTTAACACTCATCAAAAAAGCAGCAAGTCAAACTCCTGCAACACTTTAACAGCCATACTGCTTTTTATTTTACAATAATCATTACCCTGTTGATGTTGTCTATATATGGTTGCCATTTGTAATTTTATTGATAGTTTCCTTTTCCCACTTTAAAATGTACTTTTAAACAGAAGTACTATCAAGTTAAGGCCCTTAAAGATGAATGATATTATTTTTAATCTGTTAACCATCTTGCACTTTCAAGAATATTTCAATTAAATTAAGCTCTTCCTGTTGTGTTAAGCTATGATGACTAACAGTTTTACTTTATTTTGCCATTCAGTGCTGTCATGTCTTTTCAGAACTCTAAATTATATTCTCTGCTCTTTTTCTGTCACCTTCTCACTTTTTCATCTCTGGTACTTTTGTTTCAAAAAGCTCAGATAATTGAGAATTTCCCTTTGAAGCCATATACAGTACAGGGTTTGTTTTTACTTTGTACAGTTAAAAGAGAGAATTTAAATACTGAATTTCTTTTTTAATCCTCAAAGAGTACACAATGCTGAACAAACTTAAAAATGCAGAGTTAACTAGGCAAACAAACCCAAACAAAACACAATAAAATTAAACTTTGATCAAGATCATTTAGGGAAATGAAAAGGTGGGATTATCTGGACCAGACAATTCTGCCAATGTGTTCTTGCAAACCTTGAGCCTTCTCATTAATTCTAATTGCACTATTTCATACTACGTAAGACAGTAGCTAATAAACCTTCTTTCCTTCTTTTTTAGAGATAGAATACTTTAAATTGATTTTTAAGTATTTTGGTTTGTTTTATAAAACAAAATGAGATCTAAGAAACTATAGACTACTGTGGAACTAGTTTAAAAAAATACAGAAAGCAAAGTGTGTGATTCATTTTCCAGAAAATAAAAATGCAGTATTGAAAACCATTACTATATATGTCTCATTAGTCTTTTTAATCAAACATCATAAAAGATGCAATGAAAACAACCCATGTTTATAGGTATGGGAAGTCAGCTTCTGCCAAGGGAGCTTCGTGAATTAACCCTTAAGGAAGCCGCAGCACTCGGCCCCGACGCGTCTGCAGGCTGACGGAACGGCGGGAGGGACACGGGAGAGATCCGTTCGGTCTGCCCGTGGCAGCGCAAGCCGGAGCTGCCGTGCCCCACGCGGGCCTGCCCCAGTCCCGGCAGGCACTCAGCAAGCCCTGCGTGCCGGGCAGCCACCCTGAGGGCTGCAGAGAGCGCAGCCGGCAGCGGCCGGGGCCTGCGCGGCCGCCACCTGGCCCACAGGCAGGAGCGCAGTGCGCATCAGCTACTGGGGAACGAGGCCTTTCCAAACCTGCTCCTGCTTTCTGCAAATTCCTGGTTTTTCTTGTCCACATAGAAAAGGTCAATGTAGAGATTAAAAAAAAAAAATCTAAGATTTTTTTTCTAGTACAGGGATACTTCGGACATTTGAAGTTACAAGTTTTATAGTAGTTCATTAGTGCTAACAGCATTACCTAGTGGTCATGGAAAAATGCTGTCAAGAAAAATTTCACCATAATAATTTAAATTATTGACAAACATACCTTCATTTGTTGCATATGAAAACAAAAGGATCCACAGGGGATATGGTGCAGCACTTCGGAGCCTTGCCATTATTGACAATGGTCAGGTTCAGGAGGAAAAACTGTGCTGCAATTCTGTCAAAAGGAAACATAATAAGCTGATATCCCTGTCTCAGTTAAGGTAAAGGTGTAGTTTTTCCTACCACTCTGCTAGATGTTAGAATTCAGACTCCCCACTGTACCTGTTTCCCACCTTTGGCCCCTAAAATTAGCTCATGGAATGTGACATGTAGAAGAATAAGGAGAACTCAAATGAGCTAAAAGACTTTTCTGCAAAATTTTAACTACAGAGGATACAGAACTGTTATTGGCAGTGGAGCTACTCTCTTTAGCTACTAGAAAAGAGAGGTTACTAGTATGTAAAGGGTAAAAAAGGGCAAGCACTAGACCAAAATCAGTGACATTGTCAAAGCCCTGTGATTCCACTCAGATAAGCAAAAGAATTTAAGACTGAAGCGTTTAATCTATTGACTAAAATGTTTTCTCCAAGTCCTATCACCAGTACCTTGGTAATCTGAGTATCACCTCTTTAAAAAGAAATTTTAGCAAAGAACTCTGAGCATTGCTCCAAAATAATGCAGATCCATTAAAATATTAATTATTTAAATTTATTTAAAAGTTGTAAAACACACACCTAATCATGATATAACCAGGACAACTGTGGAGAAGAAAAATAATACAGCTTTTATGTCCCTAAACATAGCAAAACAGTCTAGGTAAATTGAAAACAGATTAAATAATTAATTTCAGACTTAAAAATAGCAAGTGTCCCCAAGACTTTTTACCAATATAGTTATTTAATGTGTAAGACAAGGCTACCGGCTTTCATATCACTACAAATGGATATGATGCATTTAAAAGTCTGGAAAATATGCAAGTGAAGTCATGCTAATATGCTTTTGGCTTTACTTTCAGTATAAAGAGAGATAAAATTTGTTCAGCAGCACATTATTAAGACACAACCCTTTGGTCCCTTCCTCTCATGCTTTTGGAATTTTCTAACTTTTATATCTGGACAGAGTATTCTTGCTGCCTGCAAGTTTCAGCTGTTCTGTTTACACCTGTAGGGCGCCCAGGTAGTACACTAGTTTTTATTTTGAGGAGGGAGAGGGGAAGGGAGGGGAGGGGAGAGGAGACTCCTTCAGCAGGTGAATTGGGTTTTCTGCATAAGACTGGTCAGATTATGAAGTAGAAAACACCACTGAAAGGTATTCGTGGATGGTGGTTCAGTACTCTCTTCCCCAAACCAAGCATGCAGCAGAATCACGTTACATGTGTCTGACAGAGGTGAGTCAGTCTGTCTGAAAATATCCATCTTAGAAGTTGAGGGATAAGGACATTTGTAGTAAAAATGCAGCGGACCCCGACTCGGGGAAGAAATTATGATGTTTGGCTCCAGATCAGAAGGCTGAAGGATAGCTTTATTAAAACTATACTATATTACATTAATATACTATTTAAAGAGATACTATACTATTTGACATACTTACTTTTTACTCACCTACCTACAAACTCGCGACTCTCTGCTGAGAGCTGAGCCACAGCTGGATCCCATTGGTCACTGAACCCAAACAACCTTCACCAGAATCCAATCCAGCAATCACTGCAGGCAAACGATCTCCATACCACCTTCTATATGGGGAAAACAAAGGAGCAGAGATAAAGATTGTTTTCTCTTCTTCTGTCTGTGCTTCTCCTGAGAGACAGAATTATGTCCCTCTGTCCAGAGAATGTGAATGTCACAGACATTGTTAATCAAAATAGAAAATCAGAATGGCAGCTCTTCTGTGACCTCCTCTGGGGCAGTTACTGCTCATCTAGTAATAAAGAAGAAACTTGAAAGACAAATTTCTCATAAGAGCTTGAGAAAACTTACTCAAGAGCCTAGTTTTTTTCATATTCTAAGAAGACATGAAATGTGGCTAAGCACAGTAATACATTTTTTTTAAAAGAACACAAGCACCTTTGCTGTTGCTCAGAAAAAAAGAGCCAACTGCTCTGGCATTCAAAAAAAATCCTTCATTTCCCTTTTTCCTGGAATTCTCAAGAGAGAAAGCATTTACTTCCCACTGTTAGGTAATACTGCCACATCACTGGTGTTCCAAGAAGCTCTTGGAACACTTAGAATTTTGGCAAAGAATCCTGAACCACGTAAGCATGTCCAAATGAGCAGATGGCAGACTAAAACCATCTTCTCATGGAAGAATGGATCTGTACATGTGGATGAAAATGGAATTAAGCCAGAGATTTAATAGAACTGCAAAAGGAGAAAATTTTAAAATACCCACAGCTCTTCTGTGTGTTACCTCTTAAGTTTTTCATTATACCAGACAAAGAAATACCAATCTTTAAAAAAGTATGTAACACATATAGACAATACTAAAATTGCAGCCAACCTAGTAACTCTGATAAATTTGAGAAAAGTAAATTGTAAAGACATAAATCACTTCCCCAGACTAGGAAAGAAATCTCTTTTGGGCTTAGAAGGAGATCTACATGGTTACTGGCACAAGCTACATGCTTTGATCACTTAACCTTTCTGTTTCTTGAAAAAAATACTATATTATTAGAATTATTTCATTCACTATGAAGAAAAATGGTAGTAACTTTTGGTCTGGTCTTCCAAGGAAATTTGGGTGACATTCCATTAACAGCTATAATCTACAAAACTGTTATGTGCAAAGAGTAACTCCTGCCCAAATCAAAACTGCCTCTTTTTAAAACCGATGCACAACTTGTCTTACTCTCTAGTTGAAAGCGCTGACTATAGACGCTGAATAAAATGAGACACAGCAAATCAGAAGTTAAACCAGTAGAGTCTGCATCAAACCGTGAAAAGAAAACCCGTGCAGAGCGTAATGCTTTCTGAGGAGAAGCCGCTCCGTTGCGGGCGCTCAGCACGAACCGGCCCGAAGCTCTGCAGGGCTCACGGGGGCGCAGCCCGAGCCCCGGGCGGGGCCCGGCCGGGAGCGGCTCCGCTCGCCCACGCGGGCCCGGGACAGGCGCGGCTGCGGCGCCCACGGGCAGCGCGTCCGGCAGGAACAGCGCTTCGGAGAATTACACCTTTCTGCGTAAAACCCTGTAAAACTCGCGTTTAACAGCCGCAAGGAAGGAGATTCTGGCCGCGGGTTCCAGCCGGAGCCGCCGCGCGGGACGAGCCGAGGGACCTACGGCCGGCAGCTCCGGAGGGAGCACAGACCTTCCGCCCTTCCCAGAACCGGCACGGAGGAAAACACAGACCACACAAACGCACGCCAAGCGCGAGTAACGAGAAGGAGCCCGTCCTGACACCAGGACGAAGGGGCCGCCGGACGTACCTGGTGTCTACCGGCCCACGCCGGGAACCTGGGCGCTCGGGATCCCGGGCGCGGCGCGGCGCCGAGCGAGGCCCGCCGCGAGCGCCCCACACACC
>QUSF01000107.1:168165-181992 GCA_003676055.1 Chloebia gouldiae
CACTGCGGGGTGGTGCCCCGGTGGGAGCCCCGGAGCGCCCCGGTGGGTCGCGGCAGGGCTGAGGGCTAGCGGGCCGGGCGGCTTTCCGTGGCACTGCCTCCGTGGGCTGCGGCTGGGCCGGGGCCGCGCGGGCGGTGAAGCGGCGAGGCCAGAGCTCAGCCGGAAGCGGGCAGTCGGCCGGTGCAGCGGTCAAGGAATTTCCTGAGCTGCCTTTAAGTACTTCAGGCGTTCTTCGAAACCTCTAGAGGACTGTTTTCTGTACAAAGTCGCCCGCTCTGTCTGACTGTGCTCAGATGAGGCTGTGTGGGGAGCAGGAGCTTTGTCTAAGGGGGAATGGCAGGCGGTGTTGTGTTTGTTCTTTTCAGGTTTGCAAATCCCCCAGGGCAGTGAGTGTCAGGTTCCTGGGGCGCTGTAGCGGGCACTGGGCCGCGGGGCTCTCTCGCTCCAGTTCCTGGCAAGTCAAAGCGGCCCAGTCCAGTTCGCTCAGCAGTATGCTGAGCAGCTTCGATGAAAACCGCACCGCATAGAGAAGATCGAGGTCTAAGTTTAGAGGCTCAGTGACCACCAGGGGTGCCTAAAGACCCTCCAAGAGCACCGTCTGAGACTAATTGTGCAGACTCAAGCGGCTTCTGTGTGTATAACCTTGAGCCAATTATGCACGTTAAGCTGCAGTCATTCCCCTGTGTATCCAGTGCTGCAGTAGAGTATCGCTTGCTTGTTAATACTACATTGGTGTTAAGAAGGAGTTTTATTCTCGATTTTGGGTGACAACGACACAATGCGCACATTGTTTTTTCTGGAGCTAAAACTAGTTGGATTTCATCACTTCCACCCTTCTAGAACCTCAGAGCTGGTCACCCTCTGCATTCTGAGGACAACCTTGGGATCTGCTTTTTTTGCCCTCATTCAATGTAATAGACTTTAATTGAAATCTTGTGTATACTTGGACTGTTGTATTCTCAATTTGCATTAACATGTGCATTAATTCCAGCTTAAACCTCCTGCAGCACTCGAAGCCTAGTGAAACACTGTGATGGCAGCTCAGATGACCAATGCTCATCGACGGTTCTTGCAGGCTCTGATGTCGAATGGGATAACAGAAGGATCAGAGGCCAAAAAATTGCACCAGCACTGCTGTGAAACTGACAAAGGTGTGTCTGTCTTAGTGATGAAAGAACTGGGATTTTTTTCCTGGTAGAGCTTGAAAATAATTTGATTTCTGAAGGGCATGCACCAGCTAAAAAAAGTTTAAAAACTGTAAAGATATGAGTGTTCCCTCTCTTTCCTGAAAGATAAAATAATACAGCAGCGAGCAAACTAACTTCTAATCAGGCTAGATTTGTATATAGTACTTCTTATTTTATCAAGGTTGTTGTTTATAGGTTATACATATAAATTATTTTCAAAAAAATAATTTTTGACACTGGAAGTACTTCACTATAGTGAATGCTTTTAAGTAAATGCACTTCAGTTATTTCTCCCCGGTGTTGTGGGAGAAGTGACTGCTGCAAAAACATTTCTGTGAGGATGAGATGAGGTTTCCTGCTGAATTGCTCTGCTTTTTTTCCCACCTCACCTGCACTGTATTGTCCATTGCAAGTCCTGGAAGTTGTGCTCCTACCAGGCTTAGGAGTGTCACTGTGCCATGCCTACTCACTCTGCAGGGACTCTTCTGATTTTCTGTGAATTTGTACCTACTTACCCAAAGATGTAAGGTCAGAATGAAGTAATATATTTGTACGTCACGAACTGTAACTTGACCTTCTTAGATGCTAAAATTGTGAAGTGGAACTTTGGGTGTTCTCTAAACCCTGTTCATTTTTCATGGAGAATATTTATCCCTTTTTTTTCCACATAAGATCTACTCAAGCAGCCGCTTAACATTAAAATATAACATTAAAGTGTTACAACTATTGTACAAACGAGTATTCTGTTACCTTTCATCTCTTCCCCTCTCTCACTAAAGCTACCTGGCTGCTGTGTGCAGTGTTTCCTGCTGACAGGGGCCAAGCAGGTGGCAAAATTATGCTTAACTTTGTACTTACTTTAGTAATGTTTGTGCTGTTCGTTGACTTTGTTCACTGAAGGAATCTTGTCTATGAGAATCAGGAACTCCTGGGACATTCTAATTACATCTGTTATAAAACTGCTGCTAGTATTTGCTTGATTTGTAGAAAGTGACTCAAGATATTTCTTGTGTTTCTACAATACTAGAATTTTAGGTTTTCTGATATGAAACTTGAGCACTTATGTGCCATTAATTTGTGAAACAGAGCATACAGAAACAAGAAATCCCTTGTGTATAAAGGAATTCAAGTCAGTGTATTTTTCTGTTGTGCATAATATTCTTCCCAATCATATTTTATTTTCAGTTTAGCTTAGTTCAGGTCACTGTAATTATCGAATTAGTGCTATGGCTTCTCTGTAACAAGGCAGACTGTCTGGACTCTGTCAACTGATTTTTAAGGAGCTGAGCATCTTTGAAGGCCACGAGACAGCAGCACAAGGAAATGATATGTCTGCTGAATAGGACAGTTTGAATTCATGTTTGAATTCTGCCTCAGTTTTAGCACTCTTACCTGGGAAAAAAATGCTTCACATAAAAAGATCTGCCTGATGTGTGTGTAGTTGTCTGACTTTTCTCTGTATATTTTTTCTGTGTATGACTTTTCTCATTCATTTTCAGTTTACTATGCACACGATAAACTGGACGATTTCATCAGCACTATTAACAGCCACCTGCAGCCTTTGTTTATGCAGATCCGGAAGGGAATATCAGAAGAGGATGGGAGAGCACATTATGCTGTAGTAGGTACCTGCTGTGCTGGGTTCACATGGGGCTGGCAGCGGCTGCAGGAGCTGCTGGGAGGATAAACTGTCACAGCCCAGGTGTATGGGCACAGGACATGGCAGCAAGGATGACAGCAGTGTTGGAGTTACTTAGCATAAACATCGCTTAAGTGCTGAAGTGAGATTTCTTTTCCACAGGAGACTTTCTTTCCTGAGACAGATTTTTAAACTAGAAAACACAGAGAGCCGTCCAACATTAGTTTTCTTTTTCTCCCACTCAAAAATCAACCTAGCATGAAAGGGTTGCTGAGGAGTAGCCTATAAGTTGTTTCCCCAGGTGATCTGCAATGTACATGTCAGAGAAGGTTATCTAGTAATTTCAGAAGACCATACAGAAGGTATTCTAACATTAGCTGCTGCTTTTAACCTTTCCTTTTTCCACTAAGTTGAGCTAATAATTAATAATAGTAGCACATGCAATAAGAGTAGAAAACATGGGCAAGTGGTTTTCACAGTGAAAAAAAAGGTGACTGATAGCAAAGTTCCTGCTGCTGTCTAGTACCAGACCTATCTAACCCCTGTGATGTGTCAGTTCTGGGAGCTTGTGTTGTGGAATGGCTTTGCCTGGGCAGAGGAAGCTCTGGAGAATTTGTGGCTGGAAGATGAGGGATTGTAAAGAAAGAACTTGAATACCATCAAGTAGTCCACAAAGAACTAACATTTATGTTAATTGTTAGATGATGTATTCTTAACCTCAGGGTTTTTTTTACAGTTTCTGATATGAAACTACATTGGCACTTTATATCAGTTTATTTTTTTGTAGGTGAATTTGGCAGAAACTGAAGTAACTAAAATGGCATCTGACTATACAGAAAGTGAATTGGAATTGTTCAGAAAAACAGTAAGTATGTCAGTTATCACTTAGTAAATCATATTATTTGTGAAGCTCTCATCTAAAAATGAATGGAAATGGAGATGTGGTTGAAGAAGTAGTTGCCATTTTACCTAAGTTTATCTGAGATCAAATGGGTGGGGTGGGCAGAGATGAAAGTATGTGTAAGTAATGATTTGCTGTTGTAAGTCAGTTATGGGTAAGGCAAGATCAGCACCACGGAAGGGCTCCCTGGGTTAGGGACAGGACATGCCTACTTTTAGTTACACAAGCAACTTTCTTCAGGATTTTCAGTCATGACTGCTGAGTTTTTCACTGGCTTCAGTAGTTTAGTAATATACAGTAGTTTTTAATGCTAGCAACATACAAAATGAATTTGCTGATTTGCATTTAAACATTTGTCTGTGGTTATTGAGGTTTTTCCTCAAAAGATCTTTGACAAAGAGCAGATAAAAAGAAATGGATCTGTCACCACCGAGTGTGGCCAGGGGTCCCTGAATGCAGGTTCGTGTAGACAGCATGTATACTTCTATTTGTGGAAACGTTTTCTTGGCAAAGATCAAAACTGTCAAGGGGACAATGATTGTTTCAGCTTTTGGCCTTTGTTTTCTGGTTCAAGCCATATACTGTAGTATCTCTCACATACCTGGATGCAAAAAAAAAAGGCATATCAGCACAGTACTGTAAGGTGTGTCTGCCTAATTGGAGTGTTTCTAATACTTGGTAATATTTCTTCCTGTAGATGGACCTAATAATTTTATCAGAAACTGGCTTTGCCTCATCTACAGATATTTTAAACTTGGCTGACCAACTTAAGACAAAGAAAATGAAGAAAAAGGAAGCAGAACAAGTGCTGAAAGTTTTTGTGGAGGATAAGTGGCTCTCTGAGGTAACTGCATTCAAGTGTCCTTAGTTCAATGGGTCCAGCTACCATGTTCTTATGGGTGTGGTAGCTGAGACTGGAGCTCTTGGATGAATGATGGCAAAAATAGTCTTATGGCACTCATGCTTATTGCTGCTCCAGTGATTTTTGCAGAAAAGGAAGTAGACTTAAATGGAAAAACTCCTTGGGTAGGTCTGTACAGGACCATATGGTTTCAGTTTCTTGTACCTGAGTCAGGTGGGTTTGTGTGTCCAATCCTGCCCAGTGATGCACAGACACAACATCACAGCATCCTTTGGACACAACAGCATCCTTGGTACACAACAGCACAGCATTCTTCAACCTGGAACAAGAGCTGGGGAAAGCTCTTAAGAGTGATCAGTACTGTTAGTTGCATTTAGAATTTCCTGAAAAGGAGTAAGGCCAAACATGTTGAAAACTCCTGTACCAGAAATGCATGGGCCACTTGCACATGGTTATACCTGTTTTATTTCATGAGGGAGCAGTGGAGATGAACTCACCATGTTGACCACGGTGGACTGACCATGGGGATACTGCAGTTGCTTGCTAAGTGAGACCTTAATCCCTTTTCTGCTGGAGTCATTGCATCATAGATCTTCAACCTGCTGCCACACAGTTACTTACATGTTGAGTTGATTTGGCAGATATTTTCAAAGATACATCAAGCAGGAAGTGCCTAGATTTTGTTGAAAGCTGGGAGAACTTCCTCTAACATGCTTTTTGGGTGGATCCCAAAACAGCATGTCTCTATTAAGGAGTGCATGCTTGCTCATCTATGCTTTCCAAGGACTAGATCTCTGTTGAAGGTGTGGGATTTTTATTCTTCTCTAAACAAAGGAGTTCTGCTATTTCAAAAGTGTTCTAGCATTGCATTGTACCAGCATGTTGGTTTCATGACCATAGAAAAAAGTGGCTTGTTAACAGGCGGTTAGCAAAGTCAAAAAAAGGTAAAAGAAATTAAAAGAAACTCCTCATCCCAACACTTGTTTCCTTAGAAAAATGGAGAATATACTCTGCATACTCGTTGCATAATTGAGATGGAACAGTACATTCTCAGCAACTACCAGGATGTGGCAAGGAAATGTAACATCTGTCACAGCCTCGCCATCCAGGTAACATGTTTTATCACCTCAGCCAATGTACTTGCATGGACATAGCTGAGGTTTGTGATGCTTTCCCTTGGGTATAATCTTGGTCTTGTAATCTGGTCATGGTGCTCATACATTTTGTAAATTATTTAGTTTTTTTTTTTTGCATTTGAGGCATTTTATCTTCTGTCTTTAGAAAGAAAATTGTCTTGGGGTAGTGTCTCCAAGTATAAAATTGGAAAAGTGCACTCCTGCAATGAGGAACATGGTTGTGCTGTCTGGTTTTCCAAACCAGCATGTTAGAGATGAACTCCTGATGCTGAAAGAGGTTTAGCAGTGAGGTGTTCCCAGTGTCCTCTTCGGGCCTTGCCAATAGACGTCAATAGTGTGACACATTCTTTCTTGGTCCTGGGATTTTAGTTCAGGAACTGCTTGTGTTTGGACCTCCGAAGGAACATGTGTGCTATGTAGAGCATGCTAAAGCACTGTGTTTTGACAGCTGGGATGTTACCAGTTCCATCTTGCTTAAGTAGTTACAGCCTGGATTTGTATTCCAAAACTGCTACATTTTCTTGCTGTGTGAGCCTGCATCTTCTGATCTGCCCAACTAACATGCTTCCATGTTACTTTTTCCCACCCTGATTAGTCTCCTTTATTGCACTGAAATGGTTGTCTTTCAAACTAAATTTTGTCCATATAGGGAAATAGTATTTCCTAGTTTACAGAAAAAGATCTCCTTTAACCAATTTACCAGCTTTGACTGTTGAGGGTGTCTACCACCTGTATTGTAGGAACCATTCTTTGGAACAAAGAGTTGCTTATCTGCTGCACTTCATAACCACTTTCTCTTAAACTGAAAGACTGTTTAGAATGATTTTATGAATCAACACTCCTGATTTCAGAGCCAACTATGTGAATCCTGTGGAATTGGAATGCACTTACCTTGTGTCAGAAAGTACTTCAGAGGCCAGACTGAACCCCGCTGTCCCGAGTGTAATGAATTCTGGTCTTGTGACACCCCAGGTACTAAGCAAGGTATTTTTTAAAAATTGAATAGTTTCCTAGTGATAATACTAGGAAATGGGCTGTGACATTCAGTGGCTTTGCCTGTATTATTTATAATTGTGAGTATCAGCTATTTCTGACTTCAGTGGTATGTTTCAGACACTAAACCACAGACAGGCAGCACTGAGCCCTCACATTACCCAAAGAGTGCCACAGGGGCATTAGCAGACCCTGTGCATATTTTTCTTAACTATCTTTAGGAGGTGGGGGAGGAGGGAAAGAATAGAGGCACACACAGCCCATGATGCTAAAGCTTCTGGAAATACCCAGCTTCTAAGAATCTCTATGGAATTCTTCAATTTGTCCAGGGAAATTGGACATTGTGACAGCAACAGAGGAATATTCAAAGCATTTTAGAAAAGGTGGCTATACAGTATTATCTTTTCTCTGTGTGTTGTCCATTAACCTTTCTTTAGTTTTCTTTACAGGTGTGAGTCAGATGGGCTCCCAGACTTAACACAGAGCTTCACTCTTGGCCCTAGATGATGCCAGTAAAACTTGATGTTAGTGACATCTGTTTGCCCCCACTCTGGCAGAACAGCCAGACTGTATTGCATTCATTAGTAACAGTGCTCAGTGTACTCATTTTCTACAGTTCTAAGAGTCTTACAATAAAATGATCATTGATGTTCCTGTTCACAGTAATGCCTGCACAGCTTTCTTGGAGGCTGTTTTGTGTTATTAATTCTCCATTCTTAGGTTGGGACTCTCAGTGCATGTTTGGGGATGAAAGATGCAAGTGTTTCAGTCAGTCCTGCAGTTTGATATATACAACTGAACTCTTCAAAGAAGCCTTTCTTAGCAAGCACTCCCTATTTGTACAGGAACAGTACAAATTCAGTTGCACAATGGAAATGACACCTGCTGTAGCATGTCAAGCAGGTGAAAAATCAGTGCAGTGTGTGCAAGGCAGCTGGCTCAGTCTCTGACCTAGGGCTGGAGTTGGAACACTTCTACTTAGCACTGTGGTTGTGTTTTGGCCCTTCTTTAGATGCAGAAGAATTTGTACTGACCTAAGGCCATTCATAAGCAGCTGTGCTCTGTAAGGAGAGAATATTGCCACAGAAGGATTGGGAAGCAGTAGGACAGGACTTGGGGCAATGTTAGCTTATGTCTGCAAACTGCTGAAAACATTACCATATCCTGAGATTCTTTAGGTTTTTAGTCATGGCACTTCTGTCTCCAGTTTTAGGTAAGGATGCTTTTTCCTTTAAGAGTGACTTGGAAAGGAGCCAAGGACTGGCTATTGCCAAACACCAGACTAAAATGGCAGCATTTTTGTCCTTGGCAGAGATGTGTGATACAGCAAAAGGGCTGTGGCAGATGATGGTTAATCAAAGTATAATTAAACTTCAGGTTATCTAACTGCATTTAAACTGTGGATTAACTTCAGTTATGTTCTAGGCTTTAACATGATGTTGTGGTTTAAAAATGGTACTTCCCAAATTAGCGTTGCCTCTATAGCGCTCCAAACCACGAGATGCTTGCTCATTTCCTCCTCCCCCTACCTCTCCCCTCATGGACATGAGAATTGGGAGGTCCAAAAGATAAAGATCATGTGTTGCAATAAGAACAATTTACTGGAAACAGCAATGGAATAAGGAAATAAGCAGTAATAGCAACAATATCAATAACAGTGTACAAGAAAGACAAAAAATTCACACAAAAAGATTCACAAGCTTCAGTCACTAAGAGACCAAGGAGCCCCTTCCTGCCCCAAGCCTGCAGCAGTGGCAGGCTTAGGTGGTACAAAATAACCTCTGGGTCTGTGCCATGCCCCTCCTGGCTACTGCAAAAATGAACCCTATCCTAGCCAGAACCAGAACATGAATAACTTTTCCATGCCAGGAGACTAGTACCTTGCTTGGTGTTAGCTTAATTTTTTAATGGATTGAACCTTCAGGTAGCACCATCTCTCTAGCTAACTCCAGGGTTTAGTGTTACTAAATCCAAGTAGAAGATAACACTGACCTGGTTATTCAGACAGAGGCTCAGGCAGAGTCCTGGCAGTGCCTGTACAGAGGCTGTTTCTGATGGATGCACACACAGGACAATGACCTCACATACGGTCTTTAGGAGTTATTAGAAACATACACAAAAATGAAGTGAATACAACATCATCTTTCCAATTAACCCTTGTGACTACTTCTCCATGCTTTAGCAAGAGTTTGTTGGGTTTTGGTTTTGCTCCATCTCAAACTTCTCAGGAGAGAGAGATGCTGCTTCCCTGATTTTTAATTTAATTTCAGTGATGCTGACTACATTTCAGAACTATGACCACCAGAAACTAACAGAGAAGCTGAGCTCAAGCGATCGCACATAGTGCCAATATTTAATTGGAATAAACAGAATCTGTCCAGGCATCAGAATGCAGGACTGAAATGTAGCCTTTGTGAAATTTGGAAACTTGACCAAGTCTGGATCTTCCACATCAACCTATGAAAAACCAAACAATCGTCATAAAAATGTCTTTACTCAAATACGATTTGATAACATTACTGATATTAAAATTTCAGGCAACTATTTACCTGACTAGTGTTGTGAAGAATTTGGCTTTCATGGGGGTACAGGTTTTCTGAATCTTGTGGTGAATAGAGACGGATATACTTTCTTCCAAATACCTGTATATAATAAAATAAATGTTTTCCATTGGTCATTAACTGTCACATTACTGGAAGCTGTGGGCTATAGCTGGCATTTAACGGTAAAATATACCTGATTACAAGGAACATAATTATTGTTAGTAATAGACACTGCTATAATAAAAAGTTTAATCAGGCTACTGGAATTCAAGTACCTCTTCCCTTGGAGCAGATAAGAATTTGAAATACCAATGGGAAGGAAATGCTTTTAACCAGATTGCTTTCTATTCCAAGTTCAAGGTGCCCAATTTATACATCATTATTTGGGCTCTACATAGCTAGAAATAGGAACTGAGAATAAGGAGGCTGAACTTTCATTGCTATTCACATCAACAGGCACTTGCATAGTGACTATTAAGCTTCCATATACCCCTCAAACTCTTATTTCTGTGTCATCATTAAACCAGTTCTGTTTGGAGTAACAGTGTTAGTCCTCCCGTAATTGTTACGCATGATGGGCTCTGCTCTCCTGGGAATGACTGAGCATCTGCCTGCCCATAGGAAGCAGTCAAGTAATTCTTCATTTTGCTTTGCCTACATGCACAGTTTTCACTTATTAATCCTCAATCCACAAGTTTTCTAGCTTTTACTCTCCCCATTCTCTCTCTCATCCTGCTGGTTGGGGGATGAGAAAGTGACTGCATGAGGCTTGGGGATTGTCTGGGCTCAAACCACAACACCTGAAAAAGAAACTCCTTAGTACAACATGACAGGATCCAGATTCTTCCCAACTGTGTTACAAATTCCATGTGACCTTGGAAAAGCTGCTTCTTGTGATTTCTATCTATCATCTGTAAAACAAGGGTAAGTAATGGTCTCTCAATGAGCAACACTTGTGGTCTGTAAGATTACATTCAGCATGAAGTTGCAGTAATGACAAATGCAATAAAGAAGCGAAATAGTATCTGCATGTTCTCTATCCTTCGCTTGTTCAAGTTGTCTGCTCCCCTTGTCTCTAAAACACACCATAAATGTTTTCTCTAAGTATTGCATTAATGGTGTGTGTAGAGTAACTAGAGTACATACCTGGGCTAAAAAATTTTGCTGGGGATCCTGATGAAGAGGTGAGATTGTGCCTCCTGGACCAAACCAGGCATTAATGGTGATGTTATCTTCTTCCCCTTCCCCCAGGCAGCAGTAGTCAGGGATATTGATATCTTCTTTCAGTTCTGGAATCTATTTCCACAAAGAAAGAAACATTAAAAAGGGTAAGTGCTGACTCGCCCAAATATGTAATTCATAGAACAGATGAGTAAGGCTGGATGCAACGAAAACAAATGACTGCCTGGTCCAGCAAGAGTAGGAGAAAAGTAGCTGACCTGCTAGGAATCTGCAGGAAATGTTCTCAAACTTTCTGTTCTAGTGAGCAGATTCTGTTGGAAGGAGAAGTGGGAGAAAGAAAAGGGTTTCCCCATTCTTCAGAGACCCTTTGCTTTTGCAGAAATCAGAAACACCCACAAGAATAAGTATGTTTGCTCTTCATGGAAAAGGAGCAGCTGATCTCTTCTATGCTATGCTTGCTTCTCTGTGAAATTCTTTTTATGTCTCCCACCAACATAAGCTCTGGTAAACTGGAATGACATTTCAGACTACGATAAACATATCAATGTTGAAAATTTTCCTGTCCAGATCTCTTCCCTGACTTACAAAAGGGGCTTTCCAGGTGATATCCAACTAAGTATATACTACATTGTACTGAAACAGCACTAGGATTGAATGTCTTCATCCCAAAAGGGTTTTGTTTTCATGTCTCGTAGCCAAACAGAACAAACTTCTCCCTCTGCTCCTTCAAATAATGGGAATAGAAACTTAAGAATTACTATGAATTCTCCATATGCCCTTCAATCTAGTGCAGTCAACATCTTGAGAGACAACTTGTGCTACAAAAGGAAGACATGACTGTAGGAAGATTAAAGCATTCACTCAGTTTTACCTGATCAAAAAGCTGGTGCTGGGCAAGGTATCCTACATTGTTCTGAAATGACAGCAAAGAAAGAAAAATCAAAGTAACATACAGGTAAGACAGTGGGTTAATTTACTTAGAGGTTAATTAATTTACTTACAGTAAATTCCACTGTCCTGTTCAGAGTACTATATATAACTATTTCAACAGTATAAACTGTCTTCAGAAATAGCAACTTACAGCTCCATTGAAATTGTTAGAGTGTGGGTGTGTCTCTACAATGAATAAATCATCCAGCTTGAGTTACTGAAGGAAGCTGGGACTCCCTGTGGAGTCTTGACAGCTGACAATACGCTGCATCTTTCTAGCCAGACCCTGCTGGCACACAGACCAGTTCTCCTTCATGCTCTGGAACTACTTCCATGCTCTATTCTGGGGTGCACCACAGATCAATTTGCTATGGCACATAGTCCTTCCTGCCAAAAGGCCAGGAAACAGAAACTGGGGCTTGGGATCCTCACCTGTGAAAGTAAAAGGACACTCCAGATGCTCATCAACTTTGTATTTTTCTGCCTCATGGCTTGTAAATCCTAAATCTCTCTAAGCAGCTTAGTGAGAAAGAGGAACAACACTGCTGGCTGAGGATCCCTTATTCTTAGATTCTACCAGTCAGGTTTTTGCTACATATGTATGTGTGTATATATTAATCAAATTCCAGCTACTGTACATTTAATTATAGGTAAAAATCAAACCTATCGTTGCTACAATTATTCCTAGCTTCAGGTCTTAAAAATATATAAAACCTTTTAATTCAGAGCTGTGCTTACAGCACAGCCCCCTTGATATGACCTCTGCGTAGGTTTGTTGTAAGCAGAACTGTTGTCTGTACCAGGACCACGGTGCTGTGTTTGGAAATCAAAGAAACGAGTGTAACAGACCTCATCCATGATATACTGGCTGATGAAGTCACTGACAGTCATGAGCTGCTGAGACCATTCCTCGTCTGTGTATCGAGCACCCAACTCCACGGGGACTGTGCGGCACCCTGCGACTTGACAGAAATAGTCCACACTGAAATAAAGAAAGTTCCATTACCTTCTGTACTGCTCTTACTAATTTTGAATATAAGGCAATCAATCCAAATCAATGTTTTTGGGTAATAAAATTCTATTACCCTGAGTTTCTCCTGTCTAAACCAAACCAACTAGAAGAAAAAGGCAGAATAAAAGAAGGCAAGCAACAAAGAAATCAGCAGGCACGTTTGTGTGTACATGACCCCACAACTGTCTGTTTTGTTTTGGTTTAAAAGCCTGTTTGCCTCAGTTGTTTCCTTCCAAACTAAGAAGATTTAAGCTGTTACTGTCTCTTGGGAAGGGATGGCCAATCTTTTTGCTGCCTGCTGCCACATTTGATAAAATCTTGTATCTTTTACTCAGTAATATTAGATCAACTCTCTCTCAGTGTCTATACAGGTGCCAATAATACCAATTCCAATTGTAGCCAGAGGGATGAGTTTGATGGGTGAAATACATCTCTCCATGGACAACGGTATTAATTAAACTGAGAAGTTAATCTTGTTAACTGTCTAAACTTAACCAGTGCAGTACCTTCCCTCAAAAATGTATAAAATCTCTATGACATAACAAGTGTGTGCACTTAATTTTACCTTTGGTTGTTGAACTAAAGCAATTACTCAAACTAAGCATGAGTGATTTTCCCCCTTTTCTGGGGAATCATGACCTTCACCTCACAAATACTTGATGCTCCGTGTGGAAATGTGGGCACCATTGCATGCATTAACCAGGCAGCACAATGCTGTTACTCAGTCCTGCACAGTGGTGTCTGAAACTCAACACTCAAACACAACACTGGACAAACATCAGTGCTTGGACTTAGGAATGAAAAAGTCAACCATTGTTACTCTTGGCTCTGAAGTTCACTTTCCATTGTAGTAATTATCGGCAAGCTCCAAGGGGTAAAAACCACTGATGTGTGTGCTTGACACATCCACTGAGCTACGAGCAGCCCACTGGCACTTTGCAATGTGCACTTCTTGTGAGTTCCCAGGCATTGCCATTGGGCTCCTGGGACAGCTGAAGGCTGGGAGGGCAGAAGGTGACCTTCACCCACGAAGAGTCAGAGGCTGGTCAAAGAGCCACCCTGGCCCCCAGACAGTCCAGCACCTGCCCTGAACGCTGTGAAGAGCTTCCCTAATCTATGAAGCAACTTCCACAGAGCAGTAGGACAGCGCTGCTAGCAAAATGCACTGCCCACGGTATCCATCGCCTGTGAAGGTCTGCTGCTTTATCGAGCATCAAGATACCCAACACAGGGAACGATCGTGCCATCACTTGGAAAGGGAAATTGACTTCTCACCTCCACTTCTTCATACAGGGCCAGTGGTCCATGACGCCCTCCAGGACCACAGGCCGCTGGGGAAGGAGGTAGTTGTCCCTGAAGTGCTGGAGCGAGGGGCAGCGGAGGCGCGGCACGGGCTGCTCCGGCCGCGGGGCGGGCGGCGGCGCCAGCCGGGGCCCCGGGAG
>QUSF01000107.1:186992-274011 GCA_003676055.1 Chloebia gouldiae
GGGCCGGCTGCCCGCGCCGGGGCCGCGCCGCTCGCACCGGCGCAGCTCGGCTGTGTCGTTCTTACCTGTGACTTGACCAGCGAGTCAGCTGGAATTGCGTGACTGTGGTCGGCGCTGCTTTTCGCAGGAAAGGGGAGCCCGTAGACGCGGTGAAGGCCACGCTCTCTTCTCCGGCCGGTCGCCGAGCGCCGGCGTGCGGAGGCGGCTGCCTGCGCTGGGGACAGCGGAGCGCAGGCGGTGAGTGCTGAGCGAAAGGGAGATGCGCTCTCCCCAGCCGACCTTTTGTGCTGCGAAGAAACGCCTCTGCCCGGCGCTCGAGGAGCTGGAGCGGAGCCCGGCGCGGCCCCGAGCCCGTGTCCTCCCGCTGGCTCAGCTGCCTGGTGTTCATCTGCTCACAGGAGCGCTTTCTGCATGGGATATGCGCGAAACTCTTCTTTCTTTCTAACTCGCTGGACATGGCATCACTGAGCCCCAGCTTGCTTTGATAATGTGCCCTGAACGTTCTCAGGACTTAATACTTGACTGCAAAGGCAAAATAATATTTTACTTAAAATTCAGCAACTGAGGAGTGTTTTAACATGGTGAACCAAACTAAACCACCATAAGAAGAAATTAGGAATTTTTAGTTTCTAGTTAGGGTTGAAATCTTTGGATTTGAGACAAATCCTAATATACAGAAAAAGTTAAAATCCTTATTTTCTGTACTCAGATCCTCGCTCTTCTTTGTTCCATGCTCAGTCACTAGTGCTTTCCAAAAAGGAAAAAAAAAGTTGATCTGAATCCTAATGTTGCTGCAAGTGGTGGCTCTCCCCCGGCCCCCCAGCTGTCTCCTCGAAATGATCACTTCTGCTCATTTCTCACACTTCAAGCTTGTGCATTGCTTATCATGCTGGCCTGTCTGTTGCCTGTCTTCTGACTGCCTTTCTCTTGGCATCTTAAATTCCTTATGTGACAGTGTGATTTTAGCACCTTCATTCAGTATTTTCTCCTTAACTGCTAAATGTTAATATATGCTGCTGTAGGATAAAATATTTAAGTGGCAAGGAGATTTTCTTCTTAGACCCTGTGTTCATTATTTGCAATTTAGGATGCTAGCAAGTGTTGTTAGTCTTGTGTCTGTGGACTTCCCACTTTTTATAACCATTTACATTGACATTTATTTGCATTTAGTTAAGTAACAGTTTTTGTAGTTTAAATATTAATAATATTTTCATGAGTTTCATTTTGAAGATTAGGATTTTCTTTCTGGAATTTCAAGCAACACCAAGGTCTGAACAAGTAATCTCCAGCACAGCAGTGAGGCATTGAGGCCATGATAAGCTTTATCAGTTTCATTTCAGATGATTTTAGTTTTTGAGTATTCAGGGAGGCTCAGTGTTCCTCTGTGAGCATACATTGGAAGACAATTATTTCTAGTCAGTTTTGGTGCAATAGTTTGAATTCTGATACAGCATCAATAGCCTTGAATCACAGAATCAACTAGGGTGGAAAAGACCTTTGAGATCATCAAGTCAAAGCTGAGACCTAACACCACCTTGTCACCTGGACCACTTCCAGTCTTTTCTGAAACACCTCCAGGGATGGTCACCCCACCACCCCTCTGTGGACAGCCCATTCCAATGCCCAGTCACTCCTGTGAAGAACTTCTTCCTGATGTCCAGCTTAAAACTTGTAGCGCATCTTGAGACTGTGTCCTCTTGTTCTGTCAGTGGTTGCCTGGAAGAAGAGACCGACCCCACCTGGCTACAAACTCCATTCACGGGGTTGTCGTTGCAGTTAGAGGGGCTGTATATCTGCTGAGCTAATAAAGCTCATGTCTTACAGTGTGTACTGAGTCTTGTGTGTTTGGCCTCTTGGAGGAAAATCCACTAAAATCTCATAATATCATGCTGCATCTTAACAACTTGGTTGAAATGATCCTCATTGGGGAAGAAAAACCCAACAGATTTGCAAATACTGAATTGGGAAGTTTAGCTCTCAGAGCAGTTAACCTTGCAATAATGCATGCTAGTTTTGAAATGCCTGTAAGCTACTGCAGATGTTTTGTGTGAGCTGCCTGACCAAGGAAGTGGATGGCTTCAGTGCCAGACATTTCCATTTTAGGTCAAGAAGAGAGAATTTAATTCCTGCTGCCAAAGAACAAAGATTACTGTCATGTGTCTAAACTGCAGAAACTGATGGGAAAAAGAGTTCCATGGATTACGCCACAATCACTGAAACTTGTTTTTGTCAGAAGTAAATTTTTGAAGATTGTGGAAAGCAGACTGCCTAACCTTGTAGAAAATGTCCCTTAAGGCATAGAAGAAAACTTGGTACCAAGACTTCCCTGCTGCTTCCTGACTTACAGTCTGTGCTTTTTGTTCTCTTTTATATTCTGTGTATTTTTAAATATGCTTCAGCCACCTCTTTTTCTCCTAGCATGGACTTTCAGAAAGAAGTTATCTATTCAAAAAACCCAAATGAACAGGCACACAATTAAGGGAGATAATGCCATCTGTATACAGATAAAACTATCTGTATTTCTCTCTTCTATTTACAGTCATAGATTCCAGGACCCACAGTTGATGTTACCTTGTGTGCCACTGGTGAAAAAGTGATTAGTTACACCACATATAAAAAATACACTCTGTGTCTTAACTTGCATGTGTCTTCATTGAAAAGAGTATTGGCCAGAGAGTATTTGGCCTGACCAGAATTTAATTTTTTAAAAAAAATTATTTATAGGAGTATTCTCCTTTATAGCAGTCTTTACTCATTTGCTGATTGGAGTTAATGGACAAAGTTCTGTGATTTGTTTTTGGATTTTATTAAAGTTATATCAAGACACATGCTTAGTGGTTCACCACTTAAGTCCAAAGTAGGATGTTTGTATTAGGTGGATCAATTTTTAAAATGACAGCATCTGCTTTCTTGTACATATTTATTTATGATTCTTCCCTAGGCGAATGTAGCTGAAGTCTGGTGAGGAATAGCCAGCTGTTTGAATTAGCAGATAGAGAAAGCAGTTATTTGTTCTATGAAGGAGTGTGAGGCCAGGAGTAATAAAAATTAAATAAATGCCCCAAATATCTAAACACAAGTCAGGATGTGTAAATTGCTCGCAGTGGTGAATGGTGAAGTCATCTCAGATGGGTTGCCTTGTCTGGAGTTCTTGTTAAAAATTAAACCTTCTTCAGTGCAACATCATGTCTAGCAATCCAGAGCACAAGTAACACTGAAGATTTTCTTTCTCAGGACTCCAGGCTGCTGCTCAGCTCCTCAGGAATGCCATATCCCTTTTGGCAGCCTGGCACTTTGGAATTCATACCCTCTTTAAAGGGAGGATGGCAAGAAGATGGAGCCAGGTTCTTCTCAGTGATGCCCAGCAATAGGAAAAGAGGTAAGGTGCAGAAACTGATGCAGAGGAAGTTTCACCTGACCCTGAGGAAGAACTTCACTGTGTGGATGAGATGTCCTGAACAGATTGCCTGGAGAGGGTGTGGTAAGTCCCTCACTGGAGATATTCCAGAATGTACTGGACATGATCCTGTGTCAAGTACTCTGGGATGACTCTGCTTGAGCAGGGGGGTTGGACCAGATGGCCCACCTGTGGTCCCTTCCAACCTGAACCATTCTGTAATTCTGTAGTATGGAAGGTGATCTGTTGCCTCGTTTCCAGGGCTTTTGGAATGCCTGGGCGTGTGCCTTCACTGGCCATCGCAGCAGGTAAGTGCCCGTCAGTGTTGGCAGTGTCCAGGAGCAGGGATGAAGTGGGGACAGGCTGATACTGCTGCTGCCACCAGTGCTTAGGCTGTTTTTGCTTCCAGGAGTGGTTGACTGATACCTTCCATGAGCAGTATACACAATATACTCACTTAACATTGCCCCTGTGCCTCCCCACCCATGCAAAAGAAAGGTAAAAATAACTGAAAATGGTACCTAAATGGGAATATAAATTGATGACTGCTATGAAAGCCGTAGATGGCTTTTATTTTCCTTTACAGGAAATGATTATCTCTTCTGCAAGAACAAAAGTGTGAACACATAAGACTAAAGATTTTGGATGTCTTTCCAGGTTGCTTTTTCTGTTCCTCTGAACAGGAGATGAATGATTCTGATTAAAATATGTACAGAATTAATTGTTAAGCATAAGTTTCCTCAGATGAGCAAGGTCTTCCTGATGGAGAGTAACACAGCCATATATTTTCATGGTATCTTGGAGTTGAGTGTAGATGTGCAGCGACAGTGTAATGATGGATATATCTTTATCAACCTGTTCCCTGAACTGTTTTTATCACTGCCATCTGCTTGGCCAAGAGTGGCAGCTGCCAGGTCTCACAAATAGTGCTGTCATGTACTTTCATGTAGAACAACATATTGTAATTTCCCTGATATTACTAGATGAAATAACTTTAAGTGAGATAAGGTGACATTTTGCATGGCACTTTGGAATGTGTCTCATTGCTTTGGGTATAGGACACACAGTGTTCTTTCTGGAGCAAGCTATATCAGCACACCCAGTTCTACTTTCAGAAATCACTGGAAAATACTTATTTTACAAAAACATTACGTAACATCCATCTGGGACATATGTGTAAGTGCTGAGACGCAACTGACAGTATTGCTTACACATGTAGCCTTAGTTACCTTTGCTGGATGGAAATTATGTAAGTTAGACTGTTTTAAAGTTCTTTTTCCTTATATCAACTTGAATCCCCTTCATATTTGCAAATACGTTCAGACATCTCCTTCAACATTAAAGAAAACATAAAATCTTTACAGCTGTCATGAATGAGTGTTTTAAGGTTGCTTAAAGAATCAGCAGAGAAGGTATCAGAAAAAGCATGTTTAATATAAAAGTGGAAGCATGAAAAAGTTTGTTCACAAGGTTACTACTACTTGGTTTAAGAACTAGAAAAAGCAAACTAAAGTCTAAAATCAATCTAAACCCAGAATCAACTCCAGAATGATCTGTGTGAAGGCTGGGGGGTAGAGGGGGAAAAAGGGTAAGGGTAGAAAATGATAAGGATGAAAGGAATAAGGAAGACCCTCCTCCTGGGTCACAAGATTCAGAATGGACCTCTCTGCTAAACTGAGCTAAACTGGGCCTAAACATGACCAACAGTTTAGGCCCAAAAGTTTAACATCTCTTAAATTTAACAACACTTAATTCACAGCTCGAGTTGAACAATTTAACAAAAGATTAACTTAACATTTACTATACGGCAACCAAGCCTAATTTACTTGCAAATCTAAACTTAAAAATTTAAGAGAGCAACATTTATAGTACATTTTATATATCATATTCATATTTGCATGCACAGTGACCTAAACACCATGTACAGGGTATATACCTGTGAAAAATTCCCCTCTAATTCAGTGAAGGATTCACACTGGATGCCTTTGCATCTTCTCAACAGGCAAAGGGTTGAGCCTCAAGGAGTGGAGGCATCAGCCCAGGATCTGTCTTGTCATTCAGCAGTGATTGAACATAGCAAACAAGAATTCACTGGCTCTGAGGGGCCCCACTCAAAAGGAGGTCACTGGTCGCAGTCTGCTGCAGTCCAGGAGAGTTCAAAGGGTCTCATTCAGGACCATTGTTCATAAGGTCACAAGGCTTCAGTCACCGTAATTTTTCATCCTGGCTGCAATTTGTGTTGGTAACTTCCTTTGACATTTTGATAACAAAAATGTTGTTCCACTCAGGTTGTTATTCAGGCAAGAAAAATAAGTTTCCAAGGCTGTTTGTTAAAAACAGGAGCTCATTAGACAGCACCACTTCCTGGGAACAGACACTGTTTCTGCTAAGCTCAAGAGGAGCTTGGCGCAGGTGCTGTTTGTCAAGGCCAAAGCCTAGCCAGCATTTCTTGGATCATACTGCGGCCCAAGAAGGAATGGAGCAGATACATTACCACAAGAACAAACCTTTAAAACAATCTTTATAGCTTCAGGTGCAAAGGAAACTGAATTGGATATTTCTTACTGCTAATGAGCATTAATGAGAAACAACCTTTCTCATGAGGCAAAAAACCCTGTTGTGATGAACAAGGTAGTATATGTATTCCTGATTCTTCTATCATTTTCTAATCAAGTGCCATAGTGTCAAGTGTCAACTGCTGAACAGCTGATTGGCAGCCTGAAGGTCTGAGGCACAGAGACAGCTGGCTTGTAGTCAGCCTGTTTGGAACACTCCTGCAGATACAAAAATTTCCTGACAGGAGCGTGGAAGGAAGTGATGGCACGGGTCCTTTATGTTTTTCTGTTTTATCTGAATGGATGTGTAGCTTTGGCACTTCATTGCTAGCGAGGTAGAGGCTATTGGAATTGTGAACAGTGTTCTCCCAATGGCAAACAGAGGGCCAGGCTAGAGGAAAGTCTCTTGGCATTTAGGTGATGTTGTACACTCTGGAAATGTAAGGCTTACCTGTCATTCCACTAGTGCATTTCAAGAGCTGATGATGCAGGCTCCTGCCATTGTACTGCTCTTGACCGCACATGAAATTCCTTTTTTGTCCTAAGGGCTGGGACTTGTACTTTTCATAAGCCACACTTTATAAACATTTACGTACCTTAAGAGGAAGAATATTTATACATATATATAAAAATTTTTGCCTTCCTCCCAAGCTTTAAAAAATCTCATTTAAAACTTGTGTTTGATTCATCCCCTGGACTAGAGCTATAAATACTGCATGAATTTGTTTTGTGCTCTAAGTATACACATTTAGCTGTGTTCCTAAATCACATTCTTATTAATGAACACAGTTGCTGCACACCACAATTGTTGGTTGTATTGTCTTTTGTTTCTGTGTATGCTTTTGAAAGATATTTTAAAGTCTTTGTTGGAGTTTGCATGTGCTTTAAAAATTAAATTTAGTCTGTGATTTTATTACACTTTTAATTTAATTTATCTTAACTGGTGCTTTCAAGCTGTGAACCAGCTGTTGACTTTGAAAAAAACATTGTTCAATTTGAAAGGAGCATTTTAAAGCTTAATGTAATGGCTGTAAGTAATCACTACAGCAATTATATTCTCTGGTGTTGTGCGTCACTATAGTAATACTGGAAGCTGTAAGAAAATGCAGGAAAGAAACCCATCAGGTTCATATGTCTCAGTTTTGTCTGCAATGCCCAGCATCTGTCTATTCTGTGTAGCTTGGTGTCCCTGCTTGAATTGTGAGAAAATCACAAGTTTCACTCTGTTGTGGCCCCATGTTTGCCCAGCAGCAATCAAGGGCTCTTGGCTGTGCTCTTCTTGGACTGGAGACGGGTTTTGATTTTTCTGATGTGGGCAGATGGTAGATATGCTGCTTTGCTATCTCCTGCTGATTAATTCCAAGGTATTGGAATTAATTTTTATATCATATTCACATTTGCATGCAATTCCAAGGAATTTTGGGGTTTCTTTTTCTTGAGCAGCTGTGTACCCACCATGCCTGATGCTTGTGATAGCAAAGCTTCTCACAAAGCATACAGAGAGTCTGGCCAGGATGGGAGATCTTGGTGTCCTGTAAGGTCAGGCCATGCTCCCATTGTGCTCTGGAAAGCATGGTAAGGAGAATTAATAGAAATGGGTGTGTTTTCATGCACGTTCTGAGAAGGAACATCCTTCATTTATTTGTGAGTAACTCTCCAGTTCAGACAGGCTGGAGCTTTTGGGGAAGAGAATTTTCGTGATCACTGCAGTGAGGATAAGGGAAGAAGCATCCCTTCATGTTGTAATAGTCTATGAAAATGCTGTGCAGCTTCCTCTGCTCTGGAGAGTCTCTCCATCATGATTTTTAAAGGAATATAATATGCATCACTGTGGAAATAACTGTATTTCCCAACGAGTCACCCAGACATATTTTACACACAGCTTGTGTTTGAGAACTGTGGACAGCACTACTGCTCCAAAAAGGCAGTTAGGTGCAGGACTTAAGCTGTCTCTGCTTTTCACAGAATCCCAGAATGGCTGGGCTTGGAAGGGGCCTCTGCAGATCATCTAGTCCAACCCACTGCTAAAGCAGGTCCGCCTAGAGCTGGTATTTTTGCCAGTGTGTGTTGTGGAGCAGGTTCAACTCACCTGCCTAGCTACCATCAGTGGGTATAATTAGCTGCCTTGTGTTTGGGGCATGGGCTTACCTCCTTAATGCTCATTCAGAAGCCCATACAGTTAAGGAGAATGCAGGTTTTCTTGGTGCTGCCAAGCAAGTGCCACAGAATTTTGGGTTGGCACCATGATGTTGTGCAGAGGGGCCTGTCTAGGTCTTAATCACAAAGAGCTTTATTCCAGAGAAGTTCTGTGCAAACAAGGCTGCTCAGCCCCTGGTACCTGCCTGAGTCTATTCCCTTTCCTCACTGCGTATCTGCTGAGAGCTGCATGAGAGGGTGCCTGGGTTTGCTGGGTGGCCGAGCTTTGTTCAGTCTCTTTTCCTATCAGACAGGCTCAGTGCAGGTCTAGGCAGTCACAAATGTATCACTTTCCTGTGTGTGTGAGGAGTGTCATTGTCACCCAGTGCTTCTGACAGGGAAAGGCGAAGAGACTTGCCCGGGGCTGCTCAGTGTGTCTGCAGCAGAGCAGAGGCAGGGCTGCAAGTCTGCTTCTAGGAGGGACCAGCCCCACGGCGCTGCATGCAGGCAGGCCCTCCTGCTGAACAGTGGTTTGGGAGAAGGTGTGGTTGATGGCCTTTGGAGAGGTGATATGCCAACCTGACCAGCAGCCACATACGTGATCACAGCATGCATAAGGAGAGCTATTCTGAAGTGAATGGTGTCTGAATGGTGTCTGTGTGGGAAGTGCTTGCTCAGGAGCACACTCTAGTTCCTGCGCTCTGATTACCCTAAGCACCACTGTATTTTTCCTGGTTTATGTTTCCTTTTCTTCCCTTGACTTTGCTGCTTTTGCTTTCTTTGACATTGGATTCTCTTGTAATTTCTGCTTTAATCTACAACGTTACCACTTGCTTGCCTGCCCCAACTTCTGGCCACCTTTAGGGCCAGTGCTGGTAACAAGTCAAGGTGCCTCTCAGCTGCAAGGTTCCTGCAGAAATAACTTCCAAAAAAAATAACAGGCAAATTGGATATTAGAAAAGAACTTTAAATAACCTCTGAATTCATAGGGAACTACATCTTTCATCTCTGTTAGGGACAAATGGATTCAACATAAGTAATGGTCCTCTGAAATGAAAAATAAAGAAACATTGTTCATGAGCCTCTGTGGACTAGAATGAGAACAGACTTTTGTGATAAAAGCAAAATGCAAAGATGTCCCTGGGTGATGAGAGCAAAAGAATTAAACATCATTGGACTATAAACATAATCTCTGACATGTGCCACAGCTTGCCTCCAGGTAGCTGCTTTGGATATGATTGCTCTAGCTTTTTCTTCTTGTGCCATGGGAAGAAGCTAAAGGCCCTTTACTGTGGCACCATTCCTGGCAGCCCTTTGTGGCACATGCCAGACCATGACCTTCCCAGATGGAGTTGCATCTTTCAAACACAGCCTTGTGCTGAATTCTAGCTCTTCAGTGAAACGTAACTAGCTGGAATTCTCTCAATGACTTTCTGTTTTTCCCCATACTGATTTAATGCTAAAATCTTCCTTGTTCCCACTTCAGGTGATTAATTTCATTTTGGTTGCTATCTCCCTGCTGTTTGATACTCGCCCCTTTTCCCCTTTTTGAGCTTTTGACTGGACAAGCCCCTTTTGGTTCTGGGAAACATATTCCTGTTAGTGGGTGGACCAATTGCTTTGTCTCTGTTTTGCTTTCTGAGCTATAAAGTTATCTGTTGCAATAGGACGGTGCCAGTGTTTTGAGTCTGTGACTGTGATCAAGCAGTGGAGCTCACTGTGGTGGGGGTGTGATGGCATGTGCTATGGAGAAATCCCCATTTGTGTGCATAAGGATGTGAAGTAGGGAGTATGGGTTTTGCTACCTTTAATCTCCATCCAGCTGTTTGCTCCACCAGGTGTATGCAGTGGGTGTTGCTACTGCCACTAATGCAGCGCCTGCTCTTTTGTCTCCCTTTGCATTTCCCGAGTGTATGTTTGTCCCAAAGAAAGGCTTGTTCTCACTCCTTGAGCTTCAGCTGAAGACGAGCATGTTTAATGCTGTAGACAAGGCCCTTCCTTTTGAGAAGCTCTTTAGCTTTTACGAAAATGAAATTCTTGGTGTGCCTGTTTATGCAAAGCTGCCCATCATTCCCTGTGCAGGCTGTGCTCGGCTCCTGAGGAGGGCAGCATGGGTTAGCTGATGTTCCTTGCCTGGAATTCTGCTTTACATTCCAGCCATGTTTAAGGCAGAGCTAGTGAAACGTAGAACAGCACTGAAGGAATTGGTAGTAAAACTCTTGGCTCTGTGATGAGATGCCTGGGCTGAGCAGAGTGATCCCCACTCCTATTCTTACAGGAGAAATTGCCTGTTCTTAGTGGTTGTGCTGCCTGCTGCAGACTGACACCCGTGTCTGGTACTGGGGGACCTGCCTGCAGGCTGGTCTTACACTGCTCCCCAGGGGATAGTGCAGACACAGAAAAGCAGGTACATGAAACCCCAGTGCCTCCCTCCCTTCCAAAGACTGACCCTGCATATTGGAAGGACTCTGTGACTCCACTGTTGTGGTATATGCACAAAATAACAATATGAAAACACAGATCCCCTATACCAAGAAACTTGCAAGGTCGTGGGATATGATGTATGTTTTTCACTAAGAGGAAGACACTGGGAGGCCTAAGGAAGGGATTCCTTAGGTTGAAATCTGACTGTCTTACAGGTAATGAATGAACAGCTTTGTCCTTGAAGCAGAAACCAGGATGGTCTTAAGCAAACAAGAAGCCTGGAAAATCACGAGGAAATACTTGTGACATATACATTAATGCTAGATGTACTAATAAGGATTAATGTTAGCAGGAATAATGCCACTGGATATCACAATGATTAGACTATTATAATAATGAGTTTTCCAGAGAGGATGATGACAGGTCATTTATATACCGTACAGGTGTTTCTTCTGTGTATCCAGATGATAAGCAATTCTGGCACTTTGCTGAATTTGGGACTGCTCCTTATAGCTGAATTTCTCCGCTCTTCTAAATAGTTAGTTGGCCAAAAAGAAGGGACTGGAAGGGAGAGAGTGCTGAGTAGGCAAAAAGGGTGCTGGTGTCTCATTCTTTGCCTGCCTGGGGAGAGCTGTTGGGAACCTAGCCCTGAGATGTTTTTGGGGCTCTTTGGGAAAAAGGAGGAGAAATCTGTCTGGAGGCATGATGCAGGGACAGTTTTACAAGCACCACTCAGATGCAGTAATGTGATAAAGGTCTGACTGCTGTTCTATCACACGCTCTACTTTTCTGCTCTGTAGGAATCATCTGCTGTTTTCTGCTTTGGTATTCAGAAGAAATATATCCAATGGGATATAAACTTCTCTTGCTATATACAGTTTCACACAGTGTTTATGTGTATGGTCTTTGGCTACAGCAAGCTGTGGTCTAAGAGAGCTAGTAGTCACTGCATGTGTAACAGTGACTGAGCAGCAAAATGAGAAACCTCAGACAGTAAGAAAAGGTAGTTGCAATTTTCTATGCATGGCATTCCATCCTTTTTCATTTTGTCTGTGACTTTGCCGTGCATTGGCTGTAGTTGTTGCTGTCTAGGACGCAGTCACTTCTCCACAGATTTTCCACCATCTCTGTAGCCTGGCAGGAGATAAGGATATATGGTGAACATGTGCAGAGCCTATTCTGCCACTTTATTGTCAAATTGTTCAGAAGAAGTTTATATTTCTCTGCAACAGAAATCAAAGGCAGGGAAGCGACCTAGTAACTTGTTGAGGATGACAAAATGATGCATCATTTGAAGCTCTCATGGTTGATACTGAGCTCATTCATTGATTTGTTGAGAAAGTGACAAGTGCTGCAAAAGCTGCCCAATTTTTTTTCCTCATCTTTCTTTTTGAGAGATACCTGCATCCTTTCTAGAGACCCATTTCGAACTGCAGAAGCTATCTGGGTACCTACATCCCATTTGTAGACTTGTGAGTTAAAGACACAACTTTCTACCTCTAATGCCCACCTTGGGGAAGGTAACACAGTAACACCATTATTTTCAGTTTTATATTCATTTTTAAAATTAAGTCAAATGTTTAGTAATAACAATAATTATTTTAAATGTAAGCCTGAAAAAGTGAAAATAAATTCAGAGCATTTTCAACACTGAATTTTCATTATGGGTTCCTGTAATGCTTCCCTCTTAGTGGGTCTTGTTCTTGCTGTGTTCTTTGCACAGTGAGACTTGGACAACTACTAAGTGGCAAAGTGCCACATGTACTGAACAAGCCTTGTTCATCCTGCTTTGTGCAGAGGTTAAGTTTGAATAGGGAGTTACAAAGCCAAGACTAACACTAGAAAGGTCAAATGTGCACAGCTAGGGTTAATGTGTTACCAGTGTTATGCCAGAGAGTGGGATTGCACACCATTGTATTGGGTTTGCGTGGCCAAGTTTCAGTAGCAGGGGATGGTAACGGGGACTTCTGTGAGAAGCTGCCAGAAGTTTCTCACAAGTCCAACAAAGTCAGTGCCAGTTGGCTTCAGGCCACTGGCCAAGTCTGAGCCCAGCAGTGATTGCACTAAGGCTTCTGGGATAACATATTTAAGAAAGAAAAAAAAATTATTACTCATGGGTAATTGCAGGCAGAGAAGAGAGGGTGAGAGTGTATGAGAGGAACATCTCTGCAAATGCCCATGTCATTGCAGGAGTCCTGGTGCTCCAGGTGGCAGAGCAGACATTTCCTTGCAGCCTGTGATGAAAATCATGGTGAGGCAGCTGTACCCTGCAGCCTGTGGAGGTCAGTGAGGGAGCAGAAATCCACCTGCAGCCTCTGGAGGAGACCACGTCAGAGCAGGTGGATGCCCAAAGAAGGCTGTGACACCATGGGAAGCCTGTGCTGGAGCAAGGTCCTGTGGAGAGGAGGGACAATGCTGAAACAGGTTTGCTGGAGTGATCCCCCTCAGTGATCCTGTGGGGGACCCAGGCTGGAAAAGACTGTGCCTGAAGGGCTGACCCCTTGGAAAGTAACCCATGCTGGAGCAGTTCATGAAGAGCTGCAGCCCAAGGATTCACACTGGTGAAGTCGGTGTGGAGGATTATCTCCCTGTGAGAGACTGCCCACTGGATCAGAGGAAGGAAGCAGGGGCAGAAACCATGTGGGATGAACTAATAGTAACCCCCATTCCCCATATCACTGCACTGCTGAGGGGAGCAGATGGAGAATTGGGAATAAAGTTAAGCCCAGGAGGGAATGGTGGAGCGAAGGTATTTTTGGGATTTTTTTTTTTTTTGCTTCCCATTATTCTGCTCTGATTTTGATTGGTAATAAATTAATTAATTTCTTGAAGCCAGGTCTTTTTTTGCCTGCAACATTAATGGGTGAGTGACCCAGTTTCATAAAAAGGCAGAAGAGAGCTCTGAGGCACTTCCAGGTATTCTGCTTAGTCAGGTCTGGAAACCGTGGTTTGAATGAATGTTGGTCTCCAGAATGCCAGTGACACAGGGCACAGATAAAATTACTCAGAGGCCTAGGTGCAGGAGCTGCTGAAACATGTCATATGCCTGAGTTCAGGGTCAAACTTCAAAAACAGATTGTCAGAATAAGTAATCTTATAACTGGAGACCCCAGTTCTCAATTTCCCAGAGCTGCTCTCAGTGCAGAGGCCAGCACACGCTTCACCCTTCTGCTCTCAGAACCCTTGCACTCACAGTCAGTGCCTCACTGGAGCCTGTGGAATGTCATCTTACATGCTTTCAGATGTTTACCAACAGGGAGTTTCCCGTCTTGGTGTGGACTGATTGCCTTTCTTTTCTGTTAGCTGTAGACTTACAATGAGATGTTCATATTTTAAATATGGTGCAATGACATCAATAGTAATAATTATTGCATGCATCAAAGCTTTGGAGATTAGCTATGGATCATGCACCTAAATGGCATTTGGTTATAATAGCTCTGTACATGAAACATCAAAGTCTGAGGAAATGTTGCTCTGTTATAAAAAATATATCAGAATGATCATTCCACTCTAAGCAAAGTGCAGAACTGTAAACGTGCATGGAACAAATGCAACACATTTCATACTCATTTGAGTGTTTCAAGTGTGGGAAAAATTGATTCCACAGCTCCAATTACCAATCCACATCAAGTGAGGACTGTATTGAAAGTACGAGATTTCGCACAATATTAGGCTTAAGTTGACTCCTCCTTTAGAAAATGTATTTGTAATTAGGGCCTAGAAGAGCCAGAAGCAATATTTGGGGTTTTAATTTTTTATATGCTCCCTGGCAGAGAGAGAAGTGGCTGAGATTACAAAAAGTTCTTAAACTCATGATGTTTCAAGTATCCTTTTGCTGAATCAAAATGGCTCTCTTGTAGATTAAAGGAACTGCACTATATTTTCCTTTGTTAGGAGAAAAGTATTCCAAGCAGAGTGAAGCATGGGCTCTCTCTGCTAAGCCTAGAGACAGTTGCTGAAATAAAAAAAATGCAGAACAGTCACTAGAAAAACAGAACCTCTGAACTCGGTAAGTGAAATTCCCAATTACAGACATGCTGCTGTTTCTCATGCCTCATCACAGCTGTTTTGCTTGATCACTCCCCAGCACCAGTGGGATGAACAGTGTGATGATGTAGTGCCACATGTGCTCCCACAGCCAAATCAAAGGCCCAGCGAAGCCTGTGCCTCAGCCATGAGTCTGGAGGAAATTAGAGACCTTCATTAAAGTTTCAGAAAAACCTAACTGGTATGAGGACAGCATTCAAAAATGTTTTTGGGGCAAAACAAATATTGTTTTAACTCTGTTAATAATTTATGTGTTGCCAGCAGAGATCCTCCTAGTATTAAGGGAATTGAAAATTAAAGGCACAGAGACACTACTTTAAGAAAACATGCTGATAAATAATTAATATGGCCTAGACCTACTGGAATCTGAAGAGTGTAGGTTTTATCTTGTCTTGTCAAACCTATGCTTTCTAATGCCACAATTTCTTACAGAATGAGAGCACGGTCATTTTTGGTTTATATCGACAAAAGCTCTAGTTGTTTTTAGGCTCAGCTGGAATAATTCACTGGCTGCTGTCAGTATCATAAGCGAAGCCCTTGTGATGCTAAGCAGAATACACCCAAAGATTGTGGCTTTCTTAAATCAAGATGGATGAAAGATTGCTGATTACTTAAAAAACAGAACAACTCTACCTTTTTCAGGGAAGCTACTGCTTTTCAGGGTCAGACTGGATCAGAAAAAAAAAACCACTGGTAGAAGAAGAAACTCTGGCAATCCCTGTTTAGCAATGTAATTTATAAATAGCTGGGAGAGGTGCTTTGGGATATGTAATCCCCAGGAACAGCTTCTGCTTTAGTTTGTGTATCTCTAGAGAGATGCATTTTCAATGGTGAGGCAAATCTTGGAGACCACTCTGAAATATCCATGGCTGGCACTTCCCCATAGTGTTCTACCTGATGGGAATCTTAAGGGTGAGAGATAATGCAGCTCATCATTATGACCAAAGAAAGGATGGACACAGAATGTGCTAAGGGAAGTAAATATGGACTGTCTTCATTTGTCTCCAAAGCAGTTCTAGCAGCATTCTGTGACATCACTGAAGGATTCAGCTGGTGCACAGTTCTTGGCAGGAAGAGACACTGTCATTTCAAAGCAGTATACTGAGCATCATGTTAACAGAACTGCTGCCATCTCTGAAGGTCTGTGTCTTGGTGAAGTGCCTGTGGGCTCTTTAAACTCCCAGTTTATTTCACTCTACTCCTATCTTTTAGGATTGGTAAAATAAAGCAGATAGTAAGTCAGGCATAATTTCTGGCTGGCTTTCAAATTTAAGAAGCTGCACAAGAGCATCCACAGAACTATAACTATCCTTTAATTTCTTTAAATAATGTAAAAGTGAATGCTGCTTCTTTAGAATATCTTTAGTTCAGTACTTTAATGCAAAATATTTATTGATATTGATGGAACTCCTAAATACCTTTTTTTTTTAATACAGCAAAGTTAATAATTAAGGAGAAGAGAGAATATCCATGAATGCTGTTGTAAAAATAATTCTTGCCTTAGTTCAAATGAAAACTCTGATGTAAATTGAGAACGTAAGGGTTACTGACCTGAAGTATAAAGGAGAGTTTTTTCAATTCTGAATAACGTAAATGCAGTAGTGAGGTGCTGGCGTGTACAGACTATGCAGACTGCAGCTTAGTGTGTTCTGGCTCATGTGGGTGCCCTTTTGCTGTCCCTGGTGCACCAAAGGCATCCAGGGCACCTGTCCCACAGCCAGCTGGAGCTCGCCTTCTTGCTTGCTGCTGTGGCTGCCGGCAGCACTCAGGCCTTTGTTGAAGGTGCAGCGTAAAGCTCGTGAGCTTGAGGTCCTGGGAAGGTTGGGCCTGACATGCCAGAGGAAGAGCTGTGGAAAACTGTCTCGTGCTCACAGTGATTCCCCCGCAGGAGATCCACTGGTCTCAGGAGAGTTCTTTCTGTGGCTGCAGCTGGTGGCGGTGGGCAGGGTGCGTGTGAGAGCTGCGCCCGAGCTCCGAGCGCCGTGAGGGCCAGAGTGGCGTCCTGCAGGGAGTGGCCCCGGGCAAGGCTACACCTTCCCTCCCTTGGTCTTCCTTGTTATTAATAAATTTGATGTTTAGCCCTTTGTCTGTTTATCCCCTCACAGTTCAAAAGTTCGCTTGTTCATGTATCTGTTAGTTCCACCCTTATGTATTTGCCCCCATACCCAGTTTACACCCCAGTTTGACTCCCCGAGCTTCTGTACCCCTTCCTGCCGTCGATACCTTTGTTAAAATCCTTCATAAAAGACACCCTACCTGTTTGTTCCTCTGTTCCGAGTAGTTTAAAGCCCTTTGTCCCTTACACTTCGTCGGGTAGTTCAGAAGCGGCTCCCAGGGAAGCCTTCCTGTTTCCCAGAGGGCCCTGCGCCTACTGCATATTAATTGCTGACCTCAGCATGAACCAGAATGGACTCGGACAGCGAGCCAAGAGCAGAGACTGCACTGTGACCTACACCTGCGAGCAGGGAAAGTTCCGGGGAGCCGGAGAGGACCCTCAGCGTTTCTGAGGCCGATCCCTGTAACCTAAAGGAGCCAGGGCGAAGTACCCCCCCCCCCCCCAAAGCCGCCCACCCGAGCCTTTTGCCGTACCCCCGCGGGTGCCGGCTCCGACCCGGCCTTGTCTCACCGCTCGTCTGCCCCGCTCCGGGACGCGACTCCCCTGGGAGCAGCGGCGGCGTCGCGATCCCGGAGCCCCCACCCCCTTAGGCTGTCCTTCAACAAAATCCGCGTCAAGGAAAGAGCACGAAGTCTCCTGGCCCGTTTATATACTTCGTTCCTGTCCCACCGTTGCCACTGCAGCTGCTTGTCCTTCTTCAGCGTGTCCTTGCTTGTGGCTCGCTGTCTGTCCGATGCCAAAGAAGCCCTCTCTACCCTGCCTTTATCCCACTGGCCCTGCCCCGCCCACTGCCTGCCCCAGCTGCCGCTGTTACCTCTGCTGTGTCTTGCTCTGATGGACGCCATCTCCCAGTCCTGCTGCTGACTGGTGGGATAAGCATGCCTACAGGAACTGTGCAAGAGTCAACAATGAACTGGGGTTAACAGTAAAAGAATACAAACACGGGGTACACAGAAGGTATTTTAAACCCCAATACCTAGGGCTATTTCTAAAAAAAATAAAAATTCACACTGAAATTGAAAAATTATGCATTTCATTGTGTTAATTCTGCCCAACTGGCAGTGCCTAAAGAACTGTGACATTATCTGCCAGCTTCAGGGGGTCTGGTGGGGCAAGCAGAGCAGTAGAGCTCTGGTATCTCCGCCGTGGGGCAGGGTCTTTGGGACAGTGGTTTGGGAGGGGGCCCTGCGCCTCCGTGTCTGTCTGCCTGCTGGCCCTGGTGCCCTGAGCTGGCCTCGGCGCTGCTGCGCGGGGCTGACACAGCGGCCGCCTGTGAGATGTGCAGGGCAGCAGCATCCTGTCATCCTGTCATGTTAGTCCTTCCTGTCTGAAGTAGGGGAAGAAACTGGAGCACATGAGGATGAAAAGCTTTATGGCATTCCCTGCCTTTTGTGGGGAGCTTGGAGTGAAATCACAGAAATCTTCCTGAAGATTGGTTCATTTTTAATGATCTAGGACTATAATTTGTCTGTTTAATTCAATCTGAGTGACCTAATCGCTTCCATTTGGACTTATTACCAGTAGAACAGTCAGTCAGTTTGAAGCAGACCTAGGGCAGGGCATTTTGTCATTATTTTAAATTTTCTCTATCTGACAGATCTGAAGGTCTTGAAGAGACTGAAGCCATTGTAAAGGAGAGAGCATAAGAGAATAGGTCACACAGTGTGTTAAAGAATGAAAATTGATTCATTCTTTCCTCTGTTGAATAAGCAGCTGTACTTTGGTCCCTGTGATCCATGAAATAAGCTGTCAGAGAAATAGAAAATGTGCCACATTTGAACTTCACTCATTGATTTTGTTCTGATCCAAGGTGTAATATTAAAATTCAGTATGGTTGGTGAAGAATCTACAGCAGTGACAGCAGCTAGGCCCAGGTTACTTATCAGTTGTCTGGGCTATTTGTAATTAATTTATTCAGTGCTTTACAATGCTGGGACTCATTTACTTAGGTTACATGGTCAGAGCCAGCTAACAGGAGAAATTTCACAAAGCCAACATTTGTTAGTTTTAAATAAAACCAAAGGCTGCAGAAGAGGCTCACAGTTCTACAATTGTATCCCCTTTAATTTGGACTAATAATTTGCCGGAAATTTATAAAATTTTACAGTAGTCAGTGTAAGAATGGGTAGTAATGAATTCTAGAATTTGGGATTGTTATCTGGAGCATGTCAGGACAATTAATGCCTGCAACTTAGACAGACCTAGCTGTGAAATTGAATGGAGGGCATTCCCATTATTCCCTAAAATTGACACATGGTTTTATTTCTTGTAACAGAACACACCTTCCTTTACACACCTATTCCTAAGTAAAACAATTAAGCTTGTTATGGTGTTCTCAAGTAGTATCCAGAGGACTGCCTGCAACTATGATTTGCTATGTTAAGTCTGTTTTATCCATGCTGAAGTCTTTTGCTTCTTTGGTGAGTTTTTAAAAGTTTTATTAACTAAAACATCATTTTTACTGCCATTTCTTTATTTGCCTTAAAATTGTGATTCATAAAGATGGATTTTTATAATTAAGGTAGAAATGAGAAATAACCCCCTATATATAATTTAGAAATGTTGGAATTACAGACACTATCTAACTTCTGTTTTAAATCACAGGAACAAACTGTTCCCCATTAGCAGCCCTAATTAAATCCATTTTTCTGTGAGTCTTTGGCAAATTCCATTTTAGTAAAGCTGTGTTAAACTCTCTTTTATTTCCTCTTGCTTTGCAGAATTCTCTGTTTGAGATGAATAATGGTTTGAATATGGCATGTGATGGTTCTGTAGACTCCAAAGATATAACTTGAATAAATACATTGTTCTGGAGAGATGGTATAACAACACTGCTGAAGATTTAGAAGCATTCCAGCTATCAAGCAGGCAGGAGCAGAACCATCCTGGCCTGCGGGTTTATATGCTATGCAAGAATGGGCAAACATTTGTGCAGCAAAGAGGCTGTGAAAAGGTGAACGAGGCTTGCAGAAGGGGAGGAGAGGGAGCATGCTAAAGCAAGCAGCATGCTGTTCATCCCGACTCAGCACACTGAAGTATGGGATTCCACCAGCTGTGTCCTTCTGGTGTTGTTCTATGCCTTGCAGAGGAGTGAAGAGAACTTCCAGAGGTTATCCAGCTCTGCTTTTCCTCAGTGCATTCTCAGCCATCACATGGAGATGTGTTTTCTGCAAGGCTTTGCATGTGGCCTGTAGCATCTGTGTGGGTTGTTGTGTTGAAAGTGTCTAGACCTGTTTCTGCACAGAGATCAGAATCTGGCCTGGGTCACTGCCCCTGTGCACAGACAGGTTTGTTAGGGGGATGCTCCCTGGTGACTTAACTGAGCAAGCACTGCACATACCAGAGAACACACTTGAAGCAGCTACTCATTTTGCCATCCCTATGCTTGAAGATTAACATCCTTTCCAAAACGTGCCTTAGTCCCAGAGCAACAGGCTCTGTCCTGTCCTCCAGCATCTCCATCACTCATTTACTGCAACGATTGGCTTCAGCCTTCGATTTCCTCTGTGGAACATATTGGAAAGAGACAGGCTGAGTTGTGAACATTAATAACAATGAATAATAACAGCACAAGTTCCACAAGCTTTAACAGTCAAATGAATCAACAATCAGGAAGGTTTCATTAATAAATACCTGCAGGAGTCAGATGACAAGGGAGCTAGTGCCAAAGGTGTGTGTATCAGTTAAAGGCACTTATCCAGTGTGATCTAGATTCTTAGCCCCTCTGTTTACCTGATGGGTTCCATGCTCTCCTCCATGACTTGCTGCAGAGGGGAGGCTTCTGCCTGCTGGGCATGGAGGACAGGGAGGATCAGGGCACACTTACTGATCTGCCTTCAGTTCACATCTGCCTTTTAGGCTGCTTGGTGCTGTGGTACAATCACAACAATGCTAGAAGAATGCTTTAAACCCAATCATATTTATGGGAACACACATAGTATTAAAGGTCTGACTGACTGTGCACACCTACACTGTCTGTGGTTATTACCCAATAAAGTTGTCAGAGAGAGAAGTGTCACAAGTCCTTCAACAATATCTCCTCAAGTTTGAACAGAGGAAAAATTGCCTCCCAATTAAGTTCTCATAAAAATAACAAAAAGAGGATCAATACAATCTGAAAGATTCAGGGTTCCATCCTACAGACAAGGAAAGAATAGGCTTTGTGGCCACAGGTGCTGGCTCTGGGGGGCAGCCAGTGGCTGTGTACATCACTTCTACAGACCTGGTAAGAGCCCTCGGCTGCTACTGACTGCTGTGCTGACAGCATGTATTGCCTTTTCCCAGAATTTGACTTTGTTCTGAAGAAAAACAAGAGCCCAGGGTTTTTCCAAGGGCAGGCAGGCCAGGGATTGCCAGACATCCCTGTTCTCTACTTCCTGCACAATAAGTGTTGGCACAATGAGAAGTAACAAATCTGGAACACCGAGCAGAGTTTGCTGTGCTATGCTGGTGTTCTCCTGTCTGTCATGACTCTCAGCACCCTTCTCCACCCAGCAATTCTAGGCTTCCTCATTTTCACAGCAACTCTTGGCCCCAAAAGGGGGTAGAAAGTGCTTTAGTTTCTCTGTAGTAATTAGAAACACAGTGCTTCCTTCATGACACACTTAATTCACATGCTTCTGAGGCTCCTGCACACTGAGCCTTTTGTATTTCTCTTCTCACAGCATGAATTCCACAATGCTCCTTTTAATGGATGTTATTTGGGTTGAAAAGTAAGCAGCTTAAATGCTTTGCTGTCTAGCATCCCCCCTCTCCTGTTAGAACCATCTCTCACTCTCAATTGCACAATTTGTTACATGAACATGTTTAGATCAAGAGTTTTCTCTCCTTCAAATATTTATAGTGATGACTTGTGATGTAATCAATAGGGTTTGCAGAATCTCACCCTGCTCCATCATATCTCTATTCTTCAGAATGATGTGTGCTGCAGTGTTTTAGCTAGGACTGACAAGACAAAGCCGAATTAAAACAAATCACACATTATCTGCTTCCATCCTGTTGCTTGGATTACAAAAGAGAACAAATGAAATTCTATCAAAGAGGAGCTCTTCTCCCTCCTCCCAAGCAGAGGCATGGTGGCTGCTGAGGCAGACTGAGAGCAGTTCTGACAGAAGCTCTGCTGACACAGGGCTCCTCTTCCCTCACTCTTAGCAGATGACCTCAGGGCTCTGTGCCAGGCTTCCAGATCCATCTCGCCTCTGTGCTAGATCCCAAGCACATCTTTACCAGCTCCTCTTCAGTCTTGGCTCAGCCAGCTCCTGGGAGATCCCCCGTGTTCAGCCATCATCACAGGTCACAAAGCAACATAACCTGAGCTATCCTGCTCCTGCTGCACACTTCAAGAGGGGCACCCACAGCTTCCTCATTTCTTTCTATGCTTCTGCAAGGAGGAACAGTTTCAGGGAACTACATTTGTAAGAGAGTTTTTTCCCTCTCTGTGTGTAAGCCAGTTTTCATGGGCCCAAAGAATGCTGGTGTCCCATGCAGTCCCCACAGGAGATGCTAACAGAATCCCTTTTTTGTCAGTCTGAATGCTGGCTGTCTGCTCCATCTGGCCTGCATCATAAAGTCCAAGTGTTTGGTGCTGCAGACCTGCTGGGACCCTGTCTCTTACCAGCACACACTGGGAGGACTTTTTGAACTACTCTGGGAAAGCAGGCAGCATGTGAGCAAAGTGCTGTTCAATATGGATATGTGTACACTGAACTAAGAGAAAACAGGAGCTCTTCATGTAGTGAAAGATAAAATGCAGTCTTTTCAGGAAGCCACATGCTCATGAGGTTGATAAGGAGTGAGAGCATCCTGCCACAGAGCTGCCCAAACAGGGGGTTCAGCACAAAATATTTGGGCAGTGTATAATAACATCCATATAGTTCCTTTGTACTATGGAAGTATCTGACATTGCATTAGAGAATAATATGCTATCACTGCTTTGGATGGATCTGCCAGAAATTGCCATTTCTTGCTCTTTGCATTTGAAAGGTGGCTTCACATTTTTTGTTGCATGAGGTTGGTGTATTTAAGTTCATGTGACAGGAAGCCTCTTGACTTCAGCAAGAAGGCATTGCAAGGAATTCTGTCTTAGGTGCCAAAGACCTTCCCACTCTTATTGCTGCTGCTATGAAAGAGGGAAAAAATGGATTTCTCAAAAACAAAGCAGATTGGACCTGAAAGTGGAGAGGATTGCTTGGTGGATGTCAAGGGAGCAAAAAAAAGATCAGCACTGGGAATATTACAGACAAAATATGACCTGACTACTGTATACTTTAAAGGGAGCTCTTTGCTGGGACTCTGTCTCTGCACAGTTCTCTGCCTCAGTCTGTGAGTGCTGAACTGGGGACTCCTCTAAGTCTGGGTGAGCTGTGACTCCTCTGTCCCAAGGGATGCTGACTGCTCTGAGCTACCCGACATGCCCCTGGAAGGATGTTTTGCTTCAAAGACATTTAGCTAGCCGTTAGCAAAGAGTAATTTTCAAACACTCTAGGAAATAAAATTCTACATATTTTGAAGATACTAAGAGTCCTGGATCATTATTACCTGGTATTAGGAATTATGTCTCCCAGTTCTGTGTAGAATAGTCAGGCATATATTGGTAGGTGGAAGGAACATCAATCCTCTGTAGCCTTACTGCCCTGGTTCAGAATATCCTGGGCATAGTGGAGCCAGGAAAGGCTCTTCCTCCTTCTTTCTAGGGATCATCTCCAAGCCCATAATTTCTGAAATGCTTTTTAACTGGTGAAGAGGCAGTCTGCTAGGGCAAGTCCCTGAGCAGTGTCTTCTGGGCAGAAGACTATGGTGAGGTCTGCCAGCACCCAGCCTGGGACAGAGGTCCACGGCAGTGGAGGCAGGCATGTGCCATTCTCCTGGCATCCTTCAGAAGCACACAGAACCTCAGGAAGAGCAGGGGCAGCCTGCCCCCTCACTGGTGCACCTGCAGTACTATTTCATTCTAGTAAGGATGCTGAGAATAAATGTAGGGCTTGAAAGTACCAGCTGGAGCCACAGTAGTAATGAATGCTGCATCATAAATGCAGCAGCAAAGCTGATGTGCCTCCTGTTAGACAACACACCTGTATATCCCCTTTCACAGAGCTCTGAGGAGGCACTGCAGATTCCCCCCCCCCAATCCAGTCAAAAGAGCCTGATCTGCTCTGAAAGCCAGGATTTTCTTCCAGAATATCAAGGGTCTGGTTCTTTTGGGCCCAACTGCAAATCCAGGAGCTTTTGTGTGTATTCTACAGAGCTCTGTCACTGCAAACAGACTCCTTTGCTTTCCAAGTAAGTCAAGCCCAGGACTTGTTCTGTGTTCTCTCCTTTTATATTTGTAATACTGTTCCATTACATACAGCAGGGTGCTTCAGAGAGTAGATGAAAAGAAGCTTGGAAGTTTGCCTCTATAAATGTGTGAATTTATTTTTAAACCTGTTGAATTATTTACTTTGTCTGCCTTTTTTAATGACAGGTGAATATGTTTGTGACTTGTTCTCTTTCCCAAGGTAGCACTTGGTTGAAGTGAATTAATTACTTGTAGAGTAAATGCAACTGATGTTAATTTTCAAGTCAAGTTTTAGCTTTGCTGAAATTTCAGAAATAAAGTAGTGTTTTACAAATTAAAAGCTGCTTTGTGTGCTTTCTTTTTAAAGAAGGCTTGGCATCTGGAAAGGCAGCAGGGAGAGAAAACAAACATACTAAATGATGGAAACTTGTCTTTAAGGATATACTCCATCAGCTATCAGTACATAACTGTGAGAGATCCATGTGGCAGCTCATCAACTGTATACTGAGGCTCCAGCAGCACCCCAACACCTTTGGCAGGAATTGGCTTCAGTGGCAAATTGCTCGTCTCTGGCAGGAGCTGCTGCTTTGACCTGACAGGGTGATTAGATTGGTTGCTCCTCTCGGTGACAGCACATGCCATGTGCTCTACCAGGAAAACTTCATTCTTCTTCAGAGTGGTGTAGATTCTGATCCCATGAGAGCTGAACTGACAGCATCCTGGGCTGCCAGGCATTGCCAGTGGGATAGGTGAGCCCTAGTTTCCCTTTGCTGTTCCAGCTGAGGCTCTAGTGAGCTTTTCAGATCCTCCCTCCAGAAGGTTGGGCTGATCTCAGAATAACTCCTGTGGTGTGAGTTGTCTTGGGAGCACAGCACTTAGCTGGATTGGTGCAGTGTGTTGAGACAGTGGCTGCAGATCTGGCTGGACTCTCCTGAGGCAGGAGATGCCCTGCAGGTCCCCAGCAGACAGGCTAGTTGTGAGAACAATGATTGTGGCAGATGCTTGCCAGCCCTCAGGCACTTAACATGGAAAGGGTCATCATTAATTTAACTCTGTATCCATCAAACCCACTTTCTGTCCCTGGAATGACAACTCATAGGTGATGCTTTGCAAGAAAGCAGTTCCAGCTAGCCTCCACTGCTGCTGACAGGCAGTGGTGTTCTGTGCATCTTAGCTGAGAGCTTATCTGTTATTAAACATGCTCTTTTGATTTTTGGGCTGCAGTATTTACTGTCCAAGTTCTTAGGTCCCAGATTCCCAGCTACTGTGTTTAAATTTGATGGAGATGACCCTGGGAGCAGAGGGAGAAGCTCCGTTGGGGTGAAACACTGAGCTGAGCTGGGTGCATTGCAATGGAATCCATGTATCATCAGTATCATTGTGTCCTCTTTGAACAAGCAGACTCTAGTGTGCCTTGAGCAAATTGATTTCTCTGGGCTTGGTTCTGAGAAGCAATAACCACTGGGTTCCCTGTTATAGTTTAGCTCATGTATGTATGAAACAAACAGTGATCTCCTGTTTCCTGCAGCTTAAGGCCCATATCTGATAGTGGAATATAAAATTAGTTAATGATTTGGAAGTAGAAAAGGTTAACACTAAATAGTAATAAAATGTCAAAATGCAGAAGAGAAATGTTACTCCAATTTCTATGGATTCTACATAGTTTTGTCTCCTTCCCTGAAAGACTTAGTATACCTCAATGAGAAAATTGCATTTAAATCCTGTGGGCTGATCTGCCATGACTGAACTGAAATTAGGGGAAATTAACAAAGTAGTTTTACAGAAGCTCTTTGGATGGATGGCTGCTGGAGGAGGTATTTGGTGTCTGGGCTCTTCTGGCCAGAGATGGGACGGCAGCAGGCAGGACACAAGTGCCTGCCCTTGTGGTCACAGGGCTCCACTGATGCTGCTGGGGAACCTGAGTGCCCAGTGGCCTCTGCCTGCTGTCTGTGCCCCAGGATGCTTGCTGAGAGTGACTGGAAGGGAGCAGCTCCTCAGGCAGCTTCTTGCTCAGAGGGTGGGTCTCAGTTTAGATGTGTTGTTGGCTTGTTGATGCCAACTTTACCTGCCCAGGTCTGCTCAGCATCCAGTGCTGTGAGGCTTCCTAGTGGGACACTGCCATCTAACCCACGACCGTGGGCAGTGCTTTTGTTCCCCCCTTAGCCTTGCTTTAGGTGTTTGCTGAGCTCCAGAACTTTGTGGAACTCCCATGGGCACATTTACAACCAAGCTGTGGCTTTGCCTGACCTACACATTGTTCAGAACACCACAGAAGGCTTCTCCCATATGCAGATGCGGTGGTTTTCCTCCCTCTCGTGCAGCACAGAGCTGGAAAAGTCTTCCCAAAACGTGAGGCAATCTTAGCTCCTGTTTCTTTGGGAACAGAAGGATTAAAGTGAACAGGTAAGTGTGTCTCATGCAGGGCCCTTAGTAGGGACTTCAGGGTGAAAAGGACTGCAGACACTCAGCTCACAGCACAAGCAGCCCTCGCAGGGCATGTGACAGAGCCAGGGCTCTGCACAGCTGGTCTGGTGCTGCAGCACGAGCTCTTGGGGCTGTGAGAACCAAAGGACTGGGGTTGTTAGTGCTGACTCTCCAGACATGATTAAGCTGTTTTGAGGAAAGAAATGGAATCTGACACTTTTGCTATTTAATTGTTTCATGTAAATTTCAAATAAAAAGTAAATTGGCTTCTTTTAAAAAAAACAAACTGTGTGTAAAAGGTTTGCTGAGCAGAAGTGAGTGGCCCCTGAAGCATGACAGGCAGCTTCGTGATCACTGCCAGCTAACAAGTTTTCAAGGCGCAGTGCAGAGGGGGCTGGACTGAAAAGCAAATGCCTCTGCAGCTCTAGCTTTGCCTTGAGGCACTTGGGGATAGAAATGTGCAGGAGGAAGGGAAGGAGGTCTGAGCATACCTCAGTCCTGAGCTGGGCTGCCCTGGCACAAGTGTTGGCTGGGGCAGGACTGTGACACCTGCAGCCACTGAACTCCTGGACACTGGGGCTTTTCTCAGCACTTTTGTTCAGGTGGAGTCCACAGAGTCTGGCAGTTCTTGTCAGGCTCTTTGCACCTTTAGCTTTACTCCTAAAGCCTGGTATGTTCTGGGGTATCAGGGGTATCAGCTGCACTTTGCCAGTGAAAGCATGTTCTGGATTCTTTGGAGGACTTTATTTACAAACACCCTGAGATCCATCAGCAAATGGCTGTAAGGAAAATGCCTTTCATCCTTCAGGTTAAAGAACATCACAAAGCCTTGGAGACAACATTTCGCTTGGGAATTAAATTGCTGGAGTCATCTGTGTCAAATAAGTTTCATTTAATAGGTTACTCAAATAAAATTTCTGTAGAAATCAATATCACTTTCTCCTGCAATTGACAGCTCAAGACACTCCAAATGGCATTTTTCACATAAGGTTTATTTAATTTTTGGAGGAAGAATGCCTCCTATACTTTCTACTTGGCCTACAGAACTCTGCAAATTTCTCAGCTTGTGAGTTGGAAACACGCCCTGCACTTACCCAGGGAGACAGTGTGAGGTTACTAACAGCGACTTGACAGTCTCAGCTGCAGCAAGGATGCCATTGTCAAAGGGCTGTATCAGAAGTGTGTTTACAGCTCACTGAAGGAAATGGACAAGTAAATTTGTTTCTTCTTACAGGTGAGCTTGGACAACACGCCTCATTATATATATCTTAGTAGAACAGGACTTTCTGTAGAGGTAGGGGTCTGTGGGCTGTGAAGACTGAAGATTTCAACAGCAGTGCTTCTGGGTCCAGGGTAGTGAATCCTGGAATTTCTACCTCCCTTTAGAACATGGGACACCTTTGCTCTGTGTTTTTTATTTCAGTCTGATGTTATGCCATGAGGAAGGGATAACTTTGGCACCTTTCTGAACTACCTCCCTTGAGAAGGAGCTCTGTTTCTCAGACTTTCTTTGATCACATTGGCACCTGCTCTGCTGATGTACTGTCCTCTGAGGTGCTGGTTCTGCTCTCCACATCTGTTTATAGTACTGGCAGAACCTCTGTGATTGTACATCCAGCAAGGGCAGATTACTGCTAGGCTGCTTAAGTGCCATGAAGAGGCATTTAGCTCTAGGAAAGGACAAGTTCACCTTCTATCTAACATCCTTAATGCTTGTAATTCCTACAAGCAGTAATATTGATTCCTGGATCTATGCTGACTATAGCACAAATGGACAGCAGCTGGTAGGAGGAATTTCCCAGCCCTGTGGGATTGGGTTCCCTGAAGGGGCACCAAGTGATTTGTATGTTCCCAGCAGCTGCAACCCAGTAGTGACAGAGGCTTGTGACCGTGCAACCAGGGACATTCTGGCTGCAGGCAGAAGCTGGGTGGGGGAGTGACTTTATACCATCAGTGCTCTCCACTCTTCTGTTGTAGCCCAGTGCCAGGGAGCCTGGTGCTGTGAGAAGCCTTCATGTTTCCCATCTTTTCATAGCTATTGGGCTTCCAATAATATAAAGCTGATTTTTATTCGAACATGTTTGTGCTGTTAACCTAAACCAAGGGCTGGGCTGCAGTTTGCCCATCTGATAAACAAGGATAAACATAACCAGTACTAGCTGAGAAAAGAGATCTGGCAGTAAACAGAGTGTTGTTGAAGAATGTTCTTCTCAGAGATGCAGTTACTTGTCTCTGAGAAATTAAAAAGGGAAACATCTGCAAGACACTATGGGAAGAAAATACTTGAGAAGAGGTTTTATCAGGAGTCAGAGGTAATAGCCCTGTGGAGACAGTCTTCTGGTGCTCTGCGAAGTATTATAATGCTAGATGATAGCACACAGAGAGCCAGCATAGGCATTTGTATGCATTGTGCCATGGACAGTGTGTTATTTAATCATGCTTTCCTCTTACAGTCTGTGTTGTCTGATTCTCTGTCAGTAAATATGAAGTGTTTCTTTCAAGTGAGGAGGGAGTTCAGCCTTCAGTGCTTCTGGTAGAAGATGTAGTGACCATCTACCTGTGCCTTCCCCAAGCTGCCCCTCTCTGTGATTTTGTCTGGACATTTTAATAATGGGCCAAAGACAAGCCTAGGAAAACTCCTACCAAATAGCCCAGTGGTCTTGCTCCCTGTGGCACACCTAGAAAACACCTCCTAGGGTCATTGCCCAGAGCAGGCTGAGCTGATGGTGGGAGCAGGTGAGTGCAAATGAAATGCTCTGTCTCCTGCCCCTGTCTCCACGTCAGGCATGTGGTGGACACTGCTATTCTTGAAAGGAGTATTCATGCTTTGTAATGCAGATGTATCTCTCCTGGAGGTGATCTGTAATGCATCAGAGAAATGCACTGGGGGAAGTATGGCAGAGGTACAACACTCCTGCTGTTCCACACTTTTCTTTAACAAGGTGAGCTTCAGAGATTTATGGTCAAACAAAGGGTGAAGATGAACCTTTTGTAAATGGTAGTACTTAAAATTTCTGCTGCTTTGAGACTGCAGGCTGAGTAGATGCTGCATGCACAGCCATTTGCCTTCATGAGACGTGGGTTTTAATTCACCTCTGTTTATGTCATCTGTTCTCTGTGTGCTGATGTGACACTGTAAAACACGTTCAGTTCCCAAGGTGCCTGTGGAACAAATGAGCTTCTGTTGCAGCTCGTGCTGCTCATGTCTTGCTCAGGGTGTTGGGCAGTACCAGCTGTGGCCAGGCTGAGCCAGGCATTCTAAATCAGTCCCACAAAGCTGTCATCTGAGGAGACTCTTGGTTACCTGTCCATGTTTTAACACCTCCTGCAGCACATAGTGTGGGGGTCATCAGGGAAGTTAACAACAAATTTTCAGAGAAAAGGAGCCTTTCTGGGGGTTCAGCTTCCCTTCCTGTGTGAAGGGAGCACTGACTGCAGTGATGCCTCTTTGTGGATGGCATGCTCCGAGGACTTTGGTGTGTTTGTGCTGAAGCTGGCATTGGGGGTGACACCAGTCAGTCCTTAAGTCAGGCTTGGCTCTGATACTCTGCTGAGTGCCAGACAACTCCTTGGATGGAGGAGGAAAAACCTGGGGATCAGGCAGGAAGGCAAGCTCCCTGGTCACCCTTGCAGAGGTCTTGTCATTTGGAGCCCTGAGCAGTGTGCTGCAGAAATAAGTTGTCCAGCTCTAGGGTAAATGTTAAGCCCGGAGACAGATATGGTTATGAGTACTCAAGGAGCTTCTCCTCCAGAACTGCATTAAGCATCTCCTGTGGGACTCCAGGGAGTCTGCAGAGGGGAGCTGGAGTGCCTTGTGGGCTCACTATAGCTAATTTTTGGCAGGATTAGTAATTACTGTAGGGCTCTTGAATCTGCTTCTTGCCCCAGGGGTGTGTCCTGCAGCTCTTGGGTTGAAAAACTGTTGCTGATGAGCTCAAGGCTGCATCTATTATACCAGGCTTCTTGGTCTGAATAAAAGAAAGCCAAAGGCTCACTTTTTGCACTTGTGGTGAACAGAGAAACGATATTTTGTTGAATTACCTCTAATTCTCCAGCATCCATGACTCATTCAAAGGAGCAGTGAAAGGGTAGCACGAGCTCATATTCCAGAAAAATGCTTCAGGGCGTCTCAGGCTGGCTGGGCTAGAGCTCTGACCCTCATCTCTAGGATTACAGTCCTTCACACTAGTTATGTTCCCCTGGACAAATCCAGTGAGGTGTAGATGAACCTGAGGTAAATACAGTTTCTGTAGTCATTGGCACTTCCTTAGCAGAAGAAAGTTGAACAATGTAGTTTATTAAATATCTCACAGTTCTTGTTTAGTCATGTTTATCCATAGGTGACCATCTATTTCCAATATGATTATACTGGAGGGAAGTGGCAGAGTTTGATGAAGCAAGTTCTTTCAGCTGCTCAGAGCCAGGTCTAGGGCTTGGTGCTTAACATGCTGCTGCAGTACAGACACATCCTTTAAACATCAAGAAAGAGACATGGATTGGCTTTTTCTTTCTTCAAAAAATGACATTTTGAAGTAGGTTAAGTCTACTACTTTTCCACATTTTCTCAGAGAGAGATTTTGTCTGGCTGGTGTACGTGCTTTCCATGAGCAATTATTTATGAGCTCTTCCATCCCTGGTCTAGTCTTCTTCATGTAACAATAGTAGATCTGGAGGAATGACCAAGGTTAGTTTTATGGTCTCACTTTAGATGTAGTGCCAAGTTATTCAGCACTCCGTTTTGTTAGTGCCTGAACCAAAAAGTAATTTATCTCAGCAATATCCTTCAGATTATACCTATATACCATGATACCAATAATGCATGCACCTGGTTGCTCCAGTCCCAGAAGAAATCAATGTTTCATTTCAAAGATGCCAGTTCTTTCCTCTCCCTCCTTTTGCCATTCTTATGAAGAAAAGCTTTTTTAGGGGACATGGGAAGAAATACAGAAGAATTGTGGAAAAACCTTCTCTACTTCAGCTACTCATCCTGTCCAATTGTGAATCAAAAAGAAACTCACGGAGGGCAGAGTTGTCAGGGCTTAAATGGTCAATATATGTGAATGAAAAGGGGCATGCCCCTTTACTGGAGTCCCCTCCAGATGATGGGCCTAGACTGCTGCAGTCCTGTAGGGATGTGTTCAGTGTGACCACAGCATTGCTGTCTGTACTGGGAAAAGGCTGCAAAGATGTAGCTCAGTTCCTTGCTCACAGCCAGTTATCTATCCTGGCACCAGTGTAACTGTAATACATACTCTATTGCTTGTCAATATTTTAACCTTTCTGACACATTATCCCCTAGGGCAACTGAGCAGTCTTAATAATATAGCTGATAATTATCCTCCTGGTGAATAAAGTTATCACTATAGTCCTGTATAAATCACATGGAAAACATGATGGATTTCAGTGGCTGGCCATCACAAAAATGGGAGGAGGTACAGATTGTGACAGCTTAATGGAAAAGGTAATAACCAACAATAAAGTAATTTATAATATAAGCAATGATTTTCAGGCTTTTCTATTTGTTTTCATGCTAATAGAAGATAAATGTCATATTAGAAACAAGACCTGAAATTTATATTAAAAATATTTTGGAAATGTCATTAAATATCAGCAATTCAATTCCCAGTGCAAGAAGTGGCAGCATGGATCTTAATTATCTGTATGAGGTCCTTGGAACCAAAGTGTCCTTGTGGCCAGCAACAACCCCTCACTTTTGTAAGGAGTGAGATGTGTGGTGCCTCAGTAGAAGTCTCTTGGCCACTGGTGGAAAGCAGGACAGCAATCCTGCCAGGGATCCTGAGTTGGGTACATCATGGCTGTTCCATAAGGCTGCAGGTTTCCTAAGAAATCCAAGCTGTCATTATAAGCAGAGAACAAGACTTCAGCACAGATGTGAGAAAGCCCTGCAGCAGTACTAGGATGGTGAGAAAGGGAGGGTGCAGTACAGTGTGGACAAAAGTCTAAGATATGGTCACTAGAAACACATGAAGGACAGGTGTTGGCACCTCTAAATTACCTGTCAGTATTACTGGTTGGTCCTCTGGATCGCTGGATGCTATGAAAGTGAACGTGCAGCCTTCAACGTTTATACTTCACACTAACTAAAGTTTTGGGGGGTGAGTGAACCATGGTGGGACTCTGGGGTGAGCAGGAGTGTTCTGGCTGCAACTCCCTGGGTGAGACCAGGTAGCACCTGCCTGAGAGCAGAGGTCTGTGCTGAGTGGGTGCGGGGGGCTGAACAGATGGAGGCTGGTGGGCTGCTTCCCAGCAAAGTGGGGTGCTCCTCCTGTGCACTGGTGCTTGCAGAGAGAGTGCTGCCATGCCTGTGAGGGCAGGACCAGCTCTTCCCAGTGAGCAGCCTGCCCTGGGCTGGCCTGGCTCTGCAGGGTGTCCTCAGCAGTGATTAGTGTGAGGATATCTCTGGGATGCAGGCTGGGGAAGGGATAGGGGAGGGAGAGTGGTGGAAACTGTATTTGTGTCTGTGCTTAACATTCTTAGTTCATTCTCTTGCATTTCTTCTAAACAAGCACTTTGAGGTCTGAGCCCCAGTGCCTCTAATCTAGTGAGGGCCTTATTGATCATTTGGTCCCCTGAGCTGCCTTGTGTTGCACAAAAGGGATAAATTACTCCTTATACTTTAAAGAGTAAGGATGTTTTTAGTGCATGTAGACCCATATGATAAATACAGAGGCACAGGTGGGATGAGAATAGCAAAAAGCAGAGGGATAATTAACAGCTGGAACAGCACAAAACAGTTTCCAAGACCAAGCTCAGGAGGAACACAATAGATTCATCATGCTGCTCTCTGGGCTGATGCTACAGCTCTGGGGTGTGAGGTATTGAATTACAGTCTCTAGGAAATATTGCTTGGGGAATGTTGAGGAGAGCTGGTAAACAATGTGCTGGAAGGTGACAGATATGTTTGCAGCTTCATATAGGGCTATCACAATAAAAAGAGCCATGAGGGGTTCTCCCATCTCTGCCTACCTGTCAGGCCTGGCAGCAGGCAGGCTGCCAGGCTTCAGTGGGGGATGGCAGACCCAGAAGCCAGTGTACTTGCTTTCTTCTGATGCCTTTTTTCTTTAAAATAATATTTTGTTACTGTGTGAAACACTAGCAATGGCTGACGAATCTCAAGCTTGATGAAGCAGCATCTGTGATTCAGCTACTGTAGAAAACAACATATAAAGGGCTCTTAACACTGGGTTTGGACTTGACCTGGCCTGGCCACCCAATCTGGGCTCTCCTACCCTCGTTGTGGTTCTTTTGGAGGATGGCACAGAGGCTCCCAGCTCAGAGCTGCTTCCCACAAAACCAGGACACAGCCAGTGTATCAGGAGCTGCACCTCAGTCACAGAGGTGGGGAAGGTGAAGGCAGCTATAATCTGCTTTGTAAGATGCTTTCTTTTCTATTCCCTTTCTTCAGAGAAAGTCACTTACAAGACTGTGATCTAGGATGACACTTCATTCCTACAAACCTGTGACAAATGATGGCAGCGTGGTGTCCCCGGAGTCAGCTCACAGCATGCTCAGGGGCTGCCTCCTCTGAGTGTCCTGCGTTACCTCCTCAGTGGCCCGAGTGCAGGGCTTACCTATGAGCCAGCAGTAAAGCACACACCAAGGTAAGGAAGGGGGAATACTGGGTTCTCTCTCAAATGTCACATTCCTCTGGCAGCACACACCAGGTGCCTGCTTATTTCACTGAGTAAATGGGGGACTCCCACAGTTGCAGTAACCAGAGCTATGTGTGCATACAGGATAGACAGGGGATTAATGGTCAGATTTTGTTTGTGTAATGATGAAAGGGGAAGTTTTAAGGTGATTTACTACCTGTTAAAAAACCCCACAAGAATCAAAAAGAAAGAAAAGGACACACAGACTCTATTACATGGGAAAGTCTGAAACGGCATTATGCTGCTTCTAGAGGGATTTTCCTGCACATGGAGTGAGTGGTCCCAGCAGTATTGGAGCACATGGATGTCTGGTAAGGATGCATCACATGCTTTCTGCAGAAGATGTGGCATTGAAGCTTGTTCCACCTTGCCAGTGTGTCACCCCCAAGGAGAATGTGTGATAACAAGTATGAAAATACAAATACTGCCCAAGAAATCCTGTCTGCTTGGGAGGTCCTGATCCAGAGAGCTCCCAGTCAGCTGCTCCGTTAGCTGATGCTGGGCTTACAGCTCCTGGGCTGCTCATGCCAGAAGATGGGAGAGTGCAGGTCGGCTGTGCAGGCTGGCTGGCTGCAGAGGGGAGCTGGCTTCGTCGTGGAGAGCTGGGCACCCATGGTACCCCAGCAAGGGCAGCCAGGGCTGTTTCAGGGGGCTGCAGTGGGGCAGCTTTGTCTCCTCCAGCACAAGCTGACTAAGGCAGCAGCAGTTATGGGCTCTGCTCCTGCTTCAGAAGAGCGCTGTGATTACAGGACAAACATAAAGTCTCAGAATCACCATCAAAACCTAAAGTCAAGAATTTGGCTCATAAAAATGTGTCACCTGAACAAAGAGAAGAGTTATGGTTTTCCATTCTCCTTCTTGGAGTCAAGGGGAGATTGTGCCACTATAGAAGAAACCTGAGGAGCTGACAGTGGCAAAGGCAGAGGATTTCACTGCCCCTGGAGAGGGTCTTTCAGAGTTATTAGTTATATGTTTATATTTAATGCACTAATTATGGCCAGGACTTGTAGACAGCCACTCACGGTGCATGTAAATTGGCTTAAGCATTATTATGTACAACCATCATCAGCTCTGCTCCCCAGGAAGATTGATACACTGAGTGAATTTTTTCAAGCTGCTTCTGAAAAGATTCATGACACTGCAGTGAAAGTGGCTTCCAATGGGAATCTCTGTATACTGATGTCAGCATATATTTTATTCCCTCTGACTGCAAGGGCTGGTTAGGTTATGAGCCTCTCGCTGAAATGGACTGCATACAATTGCCAGATAATTGGTTCTTTTCCTGGTAGGCTGATGAAGTTATGATTCACCCTTAACTCCCCCAAGAGCAGCAGGCACAGCACCATGGCTTCCTTATCTCTTGTCCAGGTTCTTAGCCTTGCTTTCCTTTCCATGTGGCAGGTGCAGAGGGGATGGCCCAGGAGCAGAGGGCAGGAACCAGCTGCTGAGCACAGATTTAGCGATGGGCTCGTGGCCTGAGCCAGCAGCAGGGCTGCAGGACTGTGCAGGTGTGTAGGATGTGGTCCAAGCAGGCTGGGGATGGTGTGGCTGATTCAGCTGTGGAGTGATGCTGAAATCAGACTGCTGTGATCATTGGTCCTTGGCAGGTGCAGCATCTCAGCTTCTGGCCTTTGTCCCTTGGACCATGTAGTTGTTTTCTGCTGTAGCAGAAACGTGTCATAACTTGTTCATGCTGGTGCTGCTTATTGCAGAGGACCTGTGGAACCGTTCAAATCTCAAGCTCATTGTATCTGTCTGCAACTGAGGACTCAGGAAGCCTTGGGAAAGAGCCTGCCTCTTGCTTGTTTCCCTGTCTGATTGGATCTTACCAAGGGGCCGTGGTGGATCACGAAAATCTCCCTGCTCCCAGCTGAGCAGTCACAGAGAAGCATTGGATGTCCATCTTCCTCCTTTGGCCTTGTCCTCATTTGGATACTGACCCTCTCCCTAGCACAGATCCTCTCTCCTCTGCTAGGCATCCTTGGTATGCAAAACATGGCTCCTCTGTCCTGGCATTCCAGAGTGGGACTGAGAAGTGATGGTTCTTGGAGCTGTCCTGTTGCTTGCTTCTCATCTCCCTGCAGGTTTGTACAGCATCTTCATCCAGCATGAGAGGACACTGCGGGGGAGGTGGCACAGGATGGTGGGAATGCTGCTGCTGGGAAGGCCATGCATGCCAGGGAGCAAAGGCTTCAGTGGTTACTGCTGCTCTGCACTGCTGTTTGGCCCTGTCAGCATCAGTTTTGTTATCTGTTTACATTTGCTGGTTAAAATTTTCTCTTAGGTCTTTCCTGTGGGAACAAAATCTGTTCAGTTGTCCTGTGCCCTGAGTGCTTTTTCCTGCTGTGGGGAGAGCAGTGCTGAGATGCTCTGGGAGGATCTGTGGCACTGCTACCTGGTTCCTTGTCCCAGCTCCCCCTTGCCCCATTTGATCCCTTCTGCAGTGTTCCCATGCCCCATTTTCCCAGGAATGGATGTAAATGCAGCTGTTGGAGGAGTTGGGCTTCTGGGTGCCCATCTGCCTGGGTTGAATGCTGCTCTGGGAGCAGCACTGCTGTCACCCGTGGGGCAGAGCTGGGATGTGAGTGAACACTTGCTCTTCTTCAGAATCAGGCTGGGGTGTACAAGTCCAAGCACAGGTAAATGTTTCATGAATGTTTTGGGTTTGTATTGTTTTGTTTTTTTTTTTTTAACCTCAGATGTGTAGTCCTCTAATTATTTCAAATTTAAAAACTAGTTACTAATCAGTGTTATAATGCCAATGCCAACTCTATCAGAACTCCAATTACTAGTGCCCATAAGCAGTGCTCACTGTATCAGTCAGAAGAAAAATCTTTTCAGGTACACAAAAACATGAGCAGTTGTATTTAAATCAGCTTCTCAGAAAGCTTTCTTCTATTACAGAAACTTGAGAGAATCCATCTTTAATAGGTTATAATGAAAATATTAGGCAGTATGCTTGATCTGTATGTTAATGTAACTCTAAATAATTGCCAGAACTATGGCGAGGTACTTGCCTTTCACAGGCATGAGCTTCTCTCTCAAGTACAAAGTGGGCAAAGGAAGTACAGTCCCAGGAGTTCCATGTGTATTTTGCAAGCTGGAGATACCTGTTGTCATGAACTTGGGGTTTTGGAAGTGCTTCCTGGTGGACATCTCTGGAACACAGGGATTTATTTGGATGGCAATAATTGAGAAGCTCATTTTATTCCAGTAAGAATCTTTCAACTGCAATCAATTCACATGCCATCCCAAATAGTGGAGGTCAGCAGAGCACAGCAAGTACCTCAGCAAGCACTGTTGACAATGTTAAAATGAAATAAACAGAGAGCCATGGCTCTGCATGAGGGGGCACACATTAATCCTTGTTTGGAGAGTGTGTGATTGGCAGACTCAGTTCTTTTAGGATCTTTCTGATGGAAAATGCTTCATATTTCTTTAGTTTTGACTTGTCTACTTTTCTTGGCATGCTGTGGTGGAAGGACTGTCCAGAACTGCTGGCACCTTCTCAATACATCTCCCCAAAATATGTCAGACACCTAAATCTGAGCGTGCTTTCTACTGTCCCTGCTAAGGTTTCCTCCTCGTGCCGTCAGTGGGCAGTGATCTGGAATATAGAACATGGAAATAATTGAGTAGATTAATTAGCTAATGTTTGCACAGGACCTGGAAAAATATAAAGAACTATATAATTGCTAAGTAGACTAGTTTAATTAGTTAGTGTTTACCCAGTGCTTTGTAAATGTAAAGGCATCACAGCAGTGCTTAGTGCTATAATTAATTAAGTTTCACTCTGGGATGCCCAGCTCCAGTTCTGAGGTAGGACTGACCGTGGTCTTCTGCCCACTGGCAGCTGAGTGCTGCTGATGCTCTGGTCCTGCTCCCTCGGCCCTGTGTGCCCAGGCTTGAGGCTGGGTGTGGAGGTGTGCCAAAAGCTGTGCTTGGCATGAGCCACTGATGCTCTGGGTAGTAAATGGCAGAGGGAACAGTGTTCCTTTGCTGAGCATGTGAGGAGCAATTCCTACCCAGGCAGCGCTGAGCAAATTTGTGCTGCGGGGCCATGGTCTGAGCCTGCACTGCTGCATCCTTCCCGAGGGGTCGAGGGGCTGCCCCAGTGCCCGTGTCTGTAGCTTCGTGGGAGGAGGCTCAAGAATGTGCTGTGTCCTGGGAGATCCCAGTCCAAGGGCTGCTGGCAGCTGGGAGCCAGGGCAGTCAGGCAGGCTCTGCAATGACTGCCTTTGACAGGGAGCAGTGCCTCTGCCATCTGCTGCCACTTCACACTTGGAGATGGGCTTCCCAGTGCCTCCCCCCACTTCTTTTCGTCTCTCTTTTTGCACATTGGTCTTTGCAGAGAGAAGAAATGCATGAAGAACAGGAGGCTGATAGAAAGCGAATGGGAAGGGAGCGCAGTCCTTCCCTGAATGGCAGCCAGGACCCCAGAGCTGGCACTGGGGAACTGCTGTCTGCAGTCCATGCCCTCCTTTCACAGGGGCTCTGCTGGCCTGGCCACAGGCTCAGAACTGACGGACAGGGGGCACAGGAAAGAGCCAAGAGGAGCTTGCTCCATCTGCTGAGAAAGCAGGTCTGCCTTCAGCTGCTCGTGCAGGTGCTTGGAGGACTGTGACTGGCTGCAAGCTTGGGCGTCCTTGCCACAGGCTGGGCTGTACTCATTCATGGACTGTGCTTACAGGACCATGAGGTCTTCTGTCCTCAACTCCTTGGTGAAAACAGCTTTGTGAAATAGATGGGAGGTGAAAGCACTGCCTATTAGCTGTATCTTTGATTTATTCCAAAACTTTTTTCCTCAGGTTCAGTGGCTGGAGGTGTGGAGGAAGTCTGAAGCAAGGAGAGAAGCAGAATGCCAGGCATGGGAGGCCTGGAGCATGCAGCCAGTCCCAGTCCTGCTCTCCTGGGAATGCTCTGTAATGCCTGCATGCCAGGCAAGAGGGAGTGACTTCAAAGCACATCTTTATTAGGGTACACTGCTTAGCATCAAAGAAATGTCAGGGCTGCTCTGCACTGACTCTCTGCCTGCGGCACTAAACTAGCCTGTCATTCAGAAGTCTGAGTACAAACCACAGCTGCTGACAGAGTCCTGGAAAAATTTATTTTTCCACATCTAATTGCCCTTTTTGCTTTGTAAACATAAAGGTTGAAGCTTAAACTCTGACAGCTCCAGTAGCCTTTTGCTTAACTCCTTAAAAAAATGACATTCGGCATGTTAAATTTTGCTTTTACTGCAGCCTGAAATCTCACAAAATCTGCACAACGTTTTTTTAAAGATCATTGAAGCATTTCAGTACTCACTTTGGGAAAAACCCTTCAGCTCACAAAAAGACAAAAGCTGCTGCCTGAAGAGCCAAGACCTTTCCCCATAGCAATTCAGGATAAAAATGCTTGACCAAAAGAGGCACAGCAAGCAATCAGCATTCCACCTTTCCCTGGGAGCAGATTAAAGAATGCCTATCTGCTCTTGTTATTGTTCCAGAAAGAAAAGAAAGACCAAAGACAGGAGAAAAAGGACAGCAACTGTTAAAAAGCAAAATTGGATGGATCATAGCAGCCTGAAAACTTCCAGTTCAGTTTCTTCAGTGATAGGGGTTCTCTGCCCTGGAGGAGGGCCTCCCGAAGTGGGGATGCACTGTTCCCCAGACTCTGCACTGCCTCCTCTGAGAGCATCGTGCCTGCAGGAGCCTCCTCTGGGTCAGGGCTTTGAGCTGCTCCTGCTGCAGTCCTGCACCATTAGAGATGCACGTCCTGAATCACTTCAACCACAGAGAAGTGATTTTGTAGCCACAGCTCTTGAAGCCTCTGTTTTCCTGGGAGGTGCTGCCCATTCCCTCCATCTGACATGCAAACGGGGCTGTTGCATCACCATCGCTGTCTCTGCAGAAACCCTCCTGGCCTGGAGGAGATGAGGACCCGACCGCCCTGCCCGCAGCCTCCAAACCTGCATGGCACAGACACTGTGCTCGTCCCTGTCCCTGCAGCCAGCCTGGCCTGCACCCAGCCACGGCCACTCTATGGATGTGTGTCTGTGAACAGGTGACAGGCTGGTCAGCATTGCCCTGAGTGTCACATTCTCCCTAAGTGACAGCTCTAACGGGCCATGGGGCTGAGCTGGGAGAGAGGGACTTTTCCTTCCTGTCCTCCCTGGTACTCTGTCCCTTTTGCTGTGATCCATGGGGGTTCAGTGTTCCTGGAGTTAGCCATTCATCTTACTCAAATGCAACATGCTTTCTGTTTCCCTAAGTACTGGGTGTATTGACTGTGTCTTGGTCAAGATCAGCACACAGGATTCATGTTTAATTGTGGAAGGCTGTAGGTGTGATCCAATGCCATGTGTTTTATGGCACCTTTGTTGCTGCAAAACCTTGAATGCTGAAGCTATCTGAAACTAAGCTGTTTTGGAAACAATTAAAGCTTCTTACATACACAACAGAAATGCAAAAAATTCCTAAAAATACCTTTTAAGAGAGTACTTTGATTCAAACTGCAAGCCTGAAATGAAAAGTGGAGGAGACATTCCAGGACAATCTATGTCTGTTATCATCAATAAGGAAACAACAATGATGGCCAAATTCTACATTTCCTGTGCAGAGCTGAGCACAGGCAAGACTGTGCTTTGTGCTGCTCAAGCAATAGCTGTTATACCATTACAGCAAATAATGTCTCTGTTCAAAGTTTTTCACCTTTTTTATTTTCCAGTTTGCCCAAAATTAAATTTCATTTTGTTTAGGTGTGGCTTTCAAAAAGGTGTTTAAAGATGACAGTTTTGCAGCAGGCCAGGTCCAGAGAATGGAGTGGAGCTGGGGAATAGTCTGGAGCATGAGTCTGAAGAGCAGCTGAGGGAGCTGGAGGAGCTCAGCCTGGAGAAAAGGAGGCTCGGGGGAGACCTTTGTGCTCTGCACAACTTCCTGACAGGTAGTGGTTGGGCTCTTCTCCCAGTAACAAGTGACAGGACAAGAGAAAACGGCCTCAAGTTGTGCTAGGGGAGGTTTAGATGGGAATAGGAAATTAGGAAAAAATTCTTTCCAGAGAGGATTGTTCACCTCCTGACAGTGGTGAGTCAACATCCCTGGAGGGATTCAAAAAGATGTGTAGATGTGGCACTTGTGGACAAGGGTTAGTGATGATCTTGGCAGTGCCAGGGGAATGGTTGGACTTGATGGTCTTAGAGGGCTTTTCCAACCTCAATGATTCTGGGACCCCAAGTAGGCTGTTACAGTAATTAGCAGTACTGTATTTTTCCTTGGCATGCACTATTTAGCCCAGTGAGGAAGCGACAAATTCATTACAGATTTAAGTCTTTTCACAGAGAACTGTCCTGGGGTCAGTTCCCCCATGTCTGGAGTATCTACACTCACAATGGCAGTGGATGATCAGCTGCTCCTGGGATAACAAGGTTCTGGAAAGAGATAAATGCAGCAAATGTGTTTGAACAGCCGAGGTTGTCATGGCTTAACCCCAGCCAAAAACTCAGTCCCACACAGCTGTTTGCTCACCCTCCCCCCACAGAGGGAGGGGAAGGAGAATTAGAAAAAAGGGCGTTTTTCTGTAGATTGAAATAAGAACAGCTCAATAATTAAAACAAAGTAAAATACTGCTACTTCTACCCTGGAGTCAGTAGAGCTGACTTTGGCCTCTTCAGGGATCTGCTGTCAGTGTCCTTTTCACAGAACATCTTCCATACTTTCCCAGAGATTAAGTTTCTCTATCTAGTGCATGTTTTAGTTCCTGTCCTCCAGAGTTCACATGTAGTGCTTGGATCCCATCTCTGCTGTAGGATTTGGTTTTGTTCCTGCAGACATATTTGACTACTTCCTGGCCACTGTTTCATGGAGGATGTAAGTTTAACCAGAAGTGTTGTTGTGGTTTGGCACTGACCAAGCACCAAGCACCCACACAAGCCACTTGCTCACCCTCCCGTGCCACAGGTGGGCAGCACAGACAAAAAAATTAAGGAAGGGTTTATGAGCTGAGATAGGGACCAGGAGAAAACTCTTCAAGGACAAAACAGGCTCAGCTTAGAGGTACAAAGTACAGGTGTATAGGTGCAAGTGGAGGAACCTTGTGTAGATGCTCCCTGGTTATGTCTGGACCACGTCACTCTGCTCTTTTATTAGCCTTGTTTTAGCTAGCCACTCTCCTACTTCTCCCTCAGTCCATCAGACACTTAATTTCTCTCTTGCAGGGCTCAGCTGATAGGCATTTTTGCTCTTCAACAGACACTGTGTGTTCTTGTCAGCTGCCAGGCATCTGATCATGATTAGGTTGTAGTTGTGAAAGTGATTTCCTGTCTTTCAGGCCTGAACAGATGGTGTGCTGCTCCCAGTCTAAGGTTTGACTTTCGTCGTGCTTCGTGGCTTGGCCAAATGGCAGTTGTGGAATCTGTGCACAGGAAGCCTCTCAAGGAGACCACTGTAAGGAAGAGGAGCAATAGTGTCCTCTAAGGACCCTGCAAAGTTATACCCACTTCAGAGGAGAGCTGGCATGCTTTTGCTTTTTGCATTTAGTCCTCCAAGTTACAGTTCAGTTCCCCACCTTAGAAGTCTGTTGCTGTCTCAGTCTCTCAGTATCATATTTGATATTTTAGAAACTAACTAGTGTTTTATCCAGTAAGAGATACTGCTTTTGAATTTTATGTTACAGGATCAAAAAGGAGCAAAGGAATGAGGCCCCATATGATAGGTCTGATAATGGATTTGCTCTCAGGATTTCCAAATTTCCTTCTTCCTCCTGCAGTTTTCCATTCTAACATAACAGGTTTTCCTATCTAGCAGCTGTACAGAGTAACCTGATGTGGCTTCTTCTATAGATATTATATTGGGGCTTGCATCAGTGACAGGAGCCCCCCATGCCTGAGGAGTCTGGTGGTGATGGAGCTGTCAGGAGGGGGCTTCCCTGCACAGTTCAGCAGACTTGGCAGTATTCTGACTGCTGTGTGAGATATGTGAAATGAAAGATCATCAAATGTGGCCACTGCCTGCCAAAAAAATAACATTTCTCCTGCACCTCATCCTGTAACAAAACAGCTTCTTCTCATAAAATAATAAGCTTCCATCTCTTCATTTATTGCATTGCATGGCAACGACTGGCAGCTTGCTCACATGCGCCAATTTATTAACTAAATCTCATTTACTAACTGGGAACAAATTCTTTTTCTTGTAGCTGCTGAATACAAAAGAGGATGGGCTTCAGAGCTGCCCAGGTGCCAGGAAGCTTCCTTGGCCCATTTGTTCCTGTGTCAATGACAGTTTCACCGTGCCAGTAAAAAACTTCTTTTCTGATCGGCCCTGCTATACATGAGAGGGTTGCTGAGCCCCAGGCTAAGGAATGCTTACACAGGAGGAAGACCAGGCTCAGAGACCTATCTCTGGTGCTGAGCTGCAAGGGCTCTGTTCTAGTGCAGAGGAACACATCCCCAGCACTGGCAATCATTTCTTCCAAACTGTGTGTCCTACCCAAGTGACAAAGAGAGAGGGGCCAGCCTTGGAGCAGGCCACTCCTGAAGGGCAGCCATCAGCTGTGGCCTGTGGCCCATCCTGACACACGTCTCTGTAGTGACAAGCACTGGAAAGAACGATGCCCTGAGAGCTGTGGGGCTCTCAGCCAGGCTCGCCCCACTATGCACACTTCTGACAGGGGCCATCCATCCACTGCCTGCCACAGCAGTGGGAGCTCCTGTCCTCAGGACAGACAAGGGCCAGCCAGGACAGGCAGAGCCCAGGTGGAGAATCAGGGGGAAGGGGCATCTATTAGCAGGTTTCCCTGCAAGACTTGATAGGTTGCCCAGGCTGCTTGCTTTTCTGAGATCTCCCTCCAGCTCTCCCATAGGTAATTTTCCCTGGGTACACCCTCTTGGCTCAGCATTTCCATCTTGGATGCCCACTGCACCCATCAGTCCTGTTCCTACATGCAGTTCCCAAACAGTGGATTAAGTGACCTTCCTAAAACAGCCTGGCACTTACTTCTGAGGACAGGGTCACTGTGCTGGCACTCACTCTCTGCAGGAGACAGTCTCTCTGCAGAATATGGTGGTGCCTTTCAACAGAGGCTTTGGCAGTGGGCAAACAGTCAGGTTGAGTTTTTAAATGTCTGGGAAGGGCCAGTCTGTGACGAATGTTTGCTTCTTCTTCATACCTGCCTCCAGGTTTAATGGTTTTTCCCAAGAAGGAAAAATACCAAAAAAGATAATCTGTTTATCTGAGGTTTTCAAGCTTTATGCTGTTAGATAAATCAAACTAACTAACTGAGTTAATTTGTCTGACCATAAAGTGGATTCAATAAGTGTAAAACAAAACTAATTGGTTTGCTTCCATACAAATTTAATCATACTATAAAATGTGATCAGTGCAAATAAAAAGCATTGAGTAGGTTAATTATCAAGAATCTATAAAGGAAAAAATGATGTTTCTTTCAGAAATTGAAAACTGTGTGTGCTTCCATCTCTGTACTGATCATCCCATGATGCAGACCCAGTCCAAATGTGCTGGTGTCTGTGTCATGTGCTGTGTGTCACAAGTAACTTGTCTCTCAGACTTCATAGTTTCTGTAATTATATGGCTTGAAGCTATGGAGGGGTGATACTCTGGGTGGGGTTGTTTGTGGGGTGATGGTGGGGTGATGACTCTCAGGGATGCTGTGTTTCAGCACCAACAAGGAGCACAATGCCAGTCAGTGACCCTCATCTGTGTGGGGTCTGCCTGGAAGGAAAGCGTAAAAGAGTATAAGGAGGCAAATGGAACAGACTCCCAGCTAGGGTGCTGCTCTGCCAGGAGCAAAGTCTGTTCACTTTTGAAGCTGCTCCTCCACCACTTTGCCAGGGTGATGTTGTTGGTTTTGTGAGTATAGCTCTCAGTCTTTCTTTGAGTTCCACAGTCAGTGACTGCTTATGTGTTTTTGCTTTGCTTTATAAGCTCAGTGGTATTTGGGAAAGCATCCGGATCCCCTCCATGAGCTCTGACAGATTACAAGGGCTGCACTTAATGAGTTCATGGTGTTCCACCGTGTCAGCCACACAGCAGCAGGGCAGCAGAGATGTGCCTTGGCATAGCAGAGGATAAAAAAACTGCAGCAGACATGGAAGATAAGTGGCAATAAAAAGTAAAATGTGGAGTGTCTGCCCTTTAAAATATATTAGGCAGTTTATAAATAAGCTCTGTGTTTTTAGGATGAATGCAGAACCGTTCAGTCCCTGAAGAATCTGACCTTGAAGAAAAGAAATGCTGTGAGCAGCTTTCAAAATGTTCTCAGAATGATCAGACAGGACAATTGCTCTTGCTTATTTTTTCAGCAGTAGGTGGTGTGTTTGGCTGGTGCGGTTTGGGAAGAAACTTCAGCTCCAGCCTCCTCTTTCTCTCAGGTAACCTCAATGTGCAGTCAGAGGCAGAGAACTTGGGGGTAAAGTTACCAAGTGTCTGGTGAGATTTCCAGGGATGCGTCACACCTGGCAGTTGCGACAGTCTTGGCTGGGTGACTTGTGTGCTGGTTCTGACAGCCAAGCTCCGAGGGTGTGAAGCTGAACCAGACAGAAGTGTGCAGCCTGGTTCTCACCACCTTGCTTGGTTGCCATGTGCTGCAGGGCTCCTGCCTGCTGAGCTGAGCTGTGCGGGTCTGCCTGCCAGCAAAGCTCCTGCCTGCACCCTCCTCCTGGAGGGAGGAAAGAGCATCTTTCAGGATGTGGGTGCCTGAGCTGTGCTGTACCTTTCCTCCAGGGGTGGTTGGACAAGTCTCCCACATCTCACAGTAGTGAGGGAGCCTCTCTGAGGTAGGGAGGACTTTCTGCTGATGCTGGAGATGTTCCCATTTGTGTTGGGTACTTAGCTTTTTGGTGGGGTGAAGTAGTGAGCTTGTGAGTTGGAGACTCTATTGGGAGTGGGGAGAGGTGGGTTTTGGCTTTTGTTCTGGTAAATACTGAGGAGTCAGATGCTTTCTCTGGACATAAAAAGGTTCTGGCCCAAACTGGAAAAGGCTGCTGCTGATTTGGGATTCTTCTGCTTTCAAACAGCCTGGGGTGAGGTCCAGGTCTTGTCTTCTGCTGCAATATTTCAGCCTTGAATGAATGCCATCCTACCAGCTTCTGTTTGGGCAATATGGAAAACAGAGGTCCTGCAGATTATTTTAGGGGTACAGAGTGAGTGGAGTGGTGAGGTGAACCATAGCCTCCCTATTTTATATATGTTCTTAGAGAAAATAGAGATTATTTTAGTGTGGAGGAATAATCAGCAAATTGATCCCTGCACATCCTGATGCAGGGAGCCAGAAGCCCCTTGTGCTCTGGGCTCTGGCCGAGAAAATGTAAACAAACTCCAGTTTTATGTCTGACCAAGGAGATATAAACCAAGCATGTATTGTAGCCTTTTAAATGTGTTGACATTTTACAATCCATCAAGGCCTTTAATTGTATTTTGAGAGAGTTGTTCTATATGTAAATACCTGTTAATGTTGAAATTGTTTATAGCCAAATTGTCTGTTTATGCAAATTGTGTTCCAAGATCACAGAGCTTCTATTGCACAATAAACATGTCTGTTTTATTTAATATTGGAAATGTTTCCTTTGGCTGCTGTAGTTCTTCAGTGCTGCTAGTGTGGGGGCGAGTGCCAACCTCCCTGTGGGGCAGAGAGATGTGATGGCTGCTCCAAAAGCTCCTGCTGTGGATCTTGCTCTCTGAAGCTGGTGCCCTGGGATGGTGTTTGAACTGCTTTTCTGCCTGCACAGCCCATGGGCTGTGGTGTCCTGCACAAACCTTGGGGAGCCCAGTGGGTCCCTCCACTCGATCCAGGATGGAGTGCAGAGCCCCCACAGGAGCAGATGCTGCTATGTGAGGGGAGGGATCCCCCACACTCTCTGTCATCCCACAGTCTGGCTTGTGCTAATTCGACGTTTTGGTGCAGAAGATGGCCAGTATTAAAACCCAGACTGCTCCTACTGGGTGTGAAGTGCAGAGAAATCAGCATGCTGCTCCTGCCGGTGCTGCACCCAGGCGGTAATCGAGATCACCACCCCGAGATAAATCTCTTCCTGCCGCCCGACAGAAGAGAGAAGCAGTGGGCTTTGCCTCCCGGTTTATTATCACGGGGAAACACATGCAAATGACGGGCTCAGCCGACACAAACCAGTCGTGCTGAGGTTTGCCGGCTGCGATGCAGACAGGCGATGTCTGATCCGCGGGCGAGGAGCGAGCTCAGCCGCGCCTCTGCAGTCCCGTGCCCCGCTGAGTGCCGCCGCCTGTGAGCTGGCCTCTGTGCCCAGACCATGCTCCCTTTCTCCGCGCTTTTTCACTCTAATAGCACTGTTCATCTGGCCTTTTTGTTTGCTCAATGTCAGCATTCCTCGGGGAATGTTGCAGAGCACTAGCAGCTACACAGCCTGAAGGTGGGCTCCCATATTATTTCTTCATTAACATTTGTTGTTCATAAATATATATTCACTCCTATTTATCACAAGAACACCGATTACAAACCATAAATTCTAACTGTGGGGAATATTTCAGTCCAGTTTTATTAAAAAGTGATTTTTTTAAATGTTGCCGAGGCTTTTAGCCAGTTATGTGCTACTAAATATTTAAATCTATACCTCTTGCGGCATGCTGAATTACAGCAATGGGATATTTAATGTTCCCATTTCTCCAGCATAAATCTGTGAAAGATTGACTGTAAGGAAAAATACCGTCAGGAAGAGCCCACATACTTGCTGAATGCTCTCTCATGCCATGCAGCAGTGCAGCCCGGGGGCGGCTGGTTGCATCCCCAGTGGCGCTGCGGCCGCCGCGCTGCGCGGGGCCGGGGATGTGCAGAACCTCCCGGCCGGGCTGCAGCGCCAGCAGCTCCGGCCACCGCGGGGCCCTTACCCGCCAATTACACCGCAGGTTTATTGTTCCACTCTGCGCCTGCTTTACGAGTGAAAAGCTTTCGACAGTTCAATGGTACTAATATTAACCTCTCCCTCGTGGGCTCTAACAGTCTCCACCATTAAAAGAGCGATTAACAAATTAAGTCATCTGGAAGGGATTGGCGTGTGGTGTTAAACAATGGTATAATGTTTTTTTTATGGAATCTGAGCCCCCAGCTGGATGGAGAAAGAAAGCCCAGTTGCTCTTGCATGATAGCTATGGCAGTGGGAGGACTGAGCCCTGGTATGGTGCTGGTTGCAGGTTCCTAGGGTGAGGAGGAGGCAGGTCAGGACAGCACTGAGGCTGGCAAGGCAGACGGGCTGCCCGGGTCTGTCTGTGGCTCTGGGGTCTCATGGTCTCACTGAGCTAAGGGCTCTCCCCTGCTGGAGAGGCACAAGCTGCTTGCTGCTCAGCTTTGTGGCTCCATATGGTGCTTGTAAGAATCAGAGAGGCTTGGACAACTGGCTGTTGAGGAGGCTGCAGGGAAGTGATAGAGAATCTGCTCTTGTCTGGGGTGGACACCTGGATGTCCCAGACACCTCCTCTGTGGGCACGGGGATGGCAAGCACTGAGATGTGGGGCCAGCCAGAGTGAGGCACTCCTGGCATTCTTCTAACCTGCTGGTGCTAACCACTCAGCACACAATACATAGCAATTCTATTCTGATGTGGAAAAGCTTTAAAGTACTTGCACCTGCTGGCAGGTGACTCTAAAAAGCTGTTATTTGCTTCGGAAAAGCAATCCAAGATTGCCTATAAACAGCCTATTTGGGAATAAGTAGGGGCTGGGGCTGGCAGTTCCCTCACAGTATCCCCTTCTTCTTTTTTCACATCTTCTTTTGCTCTCATTTCCTGGCCTGTTCATAGCCTGTGCTGGGCTTCAGAAGCTGAACCACCATGAGGAGCAATCCCCGGTCATGCCCCCTCCAGCTGTGTCCCAGGCCTGTCCCCATCTCTGGCTCTACGGTGTCCCAGGCATTGCAGCATGTGGAGGATGGTGCTGTGTGTGGCTGTGGAAAACACACACTGCCTAACCAAGCTTCCTGACCGAGCAAGAGAATCAGACAACTCCACAGCTGGAAACAGGCCTGGGGTCTGTCAGGCTGGGGGAGGCTGACCCTCTGCAGCGGGGCTGTGCTGGCCACCGAGGCAGGGCTGGGTCCGAGGCCGAGGCTGCTGGAGCACAAGCTGTGTGCCTGGGACAGCCCAGCCGGGCTGGCCACGGCAGCGCTGCCTGCTTCCCGTGCCCGTCCTGGCAGGGAGGGCACAGCCTCTGCGCTGGGGCTGCTGTGCTCTTGGAGACAACAGGGGGCTGCAGGCTCCTCCAGCCTTGAAGGAGTCACTGAGTGCTGGCAGAGCCACGTGCTGCGCTTCAATGAAGGCACCAAGAATATTCATATTGTGATTTATTCTGTACTGTTTCTCCATTGATTTTAATTAAGTTCACTCTCTCCTGCCAAGCCTGGGGAACACAAGCAAAAATTGAAAATGTTGAAAGTCAGCCCGCTTTGCACTTGAGTCTTCCCAGCCTTCCACTGAACAAGAGGGAAAGGGGCCTATACCACCACAAGGGCATTTCCTATGCTTTGCTGGTCCCCAAATAATAAACATAAAATTAAAATCCTGTTAGGAGAGTCACAAAAGCTATTATAGCTCAGCAGCTGATATTGACTGTGATCAAATCTTTTATGTGATTCACAGCATTCTGGCTGCTCATGTTCACACCTTGATCACGTTAACTCTGGCTTGATTTTTTTTTCTCCTACACTGAAACAAAGCAAAAATATTGACAAAAAAATCCAATCTAATCCTGCTACATCAGTTTGTGTCATACTTTTGCCATGAGAAGCAGTGTCTGGTGCTGCTGTGTGGCCTCTAAAGACAGGATCCTCCTGGGAACAGGTGCTCACTCTGGCAGTGGATGTGCCATCCCTGTTCTACACAGCGCTGGGGCTGCTGGCCCAGAAAACCCTTTGAGGGCCCTGGGAAAACCCTATGGCCAGCAAGGGTGTCATTGCTTACATGGTGTCCATGGCTTGGGGCACACCAGTGAGGATGATGCTTCTGTCCAGGGGAGTGGCAAGGATGCTCTATAGGGCCCCTTCCATGGAGTCATGGCTGATGTTGTACTTCTGCAACATACAACTTTTAAATAATCTTTGCATGTCTCTTGAATGTTACAGGCAAGCAAAAGTAGTCCCCAAAAGTTACAATCCTTAAATCAGAAACTGCTTTAAAAAACCCAAGTTATACAGTTGTCTATCTTCATTATATTTCTCAAAAGTTAGACTCATTCTTCATATCAGATAGGGTGATCAAAGGATAAGGGTACCTCTTATTCAACCCTAGTTTCAAGTTATGTGGTCATCAAATTAGACACGAAGAACTAGGAGATCTCAGCAAAAATTCTGAAGGGATATAAACCAGGGTGATTTACTGTTTACTCTCCTCTAGTCATGGCAGACATGGTGACTTGGTTTCTGATAGATGTCTGGAAACACCTGCACTAATTTCTTCAGAAAGCTTAATGACCTTGGGTCATTCACTTTTTGAAATATTTTAACTACTAGGGAATAAAAATGGCAAGATTGCTGCAATAACACTCCAGGTCACATGCACCTCCCTTTGGCTGAAGGTCTGGATCTCTGAAAGCAGCCCCCCTCCAGCAGGAGGTGAGCCCAGCTGGCTGAAACTGCTGTCCACCTTGCCCACCTGGTAACGGTGAAATGCCAGGGAAGATGTTGTGTGCCAAGGATCTGGCCACTAGCTGGTGGTTGTCAACTGCCCTGAGGGGACAGAAACTCACTACACTCCATGCTCTCACTACTGAACCCACTGGCTATTTCGGGAGAGCAGGATTTGTTCCTAGGGACGGGGTTAAATACACAAGGAAAGAGGCCCACTGGAACAGGTCAGGAGTGGAGCCACGGGCAGGATGACAGGTGAGAGGGTACCTGGCAAGGGGCTGTCCTTTCCTGCCTGTGTGTCATCCATGGGCTGGGACACCCGGGTTCAGCACTGCAGGAATTAGGCAAAACTGCTTGAGAAAAGTTGCCTGGGGCAGCTGCTGTGACAGAGCTTGGGAACACCAGAGGAAGAACACTCAGAAGAGCTGTGGGGTACTGCAGACAGCCCTGACAGTCCTCAGACCAGTAAGATGGACCCAGGCTCACTGGGATAGCAGATGCAGGCAAAGAGGAAGGGCTGGGTGACAGCCTGATCCCTGCCACGTGTGAGCTTGGCACCAGCAAGAGTGAAGTGTAGGCTGGAGGCTGCTTCTCTTTCCTCCTTGATGTGACTTCCCTGAGTGCCTGCCGTGTAGCTTGGCACAGAGAGCAGGGGCAAGGCACGAGAATGAGGGGCATCAGCAGGCCCATCTGGCAGGGCTGGTGGGCACAGTTTGAGCTGGCTCAAAGGCAGAGCACTGAGACAGCCCTGATAGTCCCAGACAGGAGTTTTGGAGGGGACTCTAGGATTAGTGGAGACACACTGGTGACAATAGGGCAGGTGGCACGCTCCCCACTTAGGTAAGAGTGTTCTGTGTGGCTCTGTCTTATTAGATAAAACATCGACTTTGGCATAAATGTCAGCTGGTTCTGAGCTGGTGTTATTCAAACAAGCTTCTGAGCGACAGAAAGTCTCCTTTAGGCACATTTCTGGAGTTCTCTGGCTGGCTCTTGCCAGCATATATATACTGTCCACAAGAAGTATTGCAGTTTGGGGCCCAGGCTTTGGATTACCTGATGAAAATAAATTAATTAATCCTTTCTTAATTGCAGCCTTGTATCACGCATCAGTTACACGATTCTGAGAGGGTATAATGGCACAGCCTCAAGTAAGTCACTCCTGGTGGGAGGGAGGTAGGGGATCTGCTCCTCCCAGCCGTGCCTGCCCTGCCTGCCCTGTCCCTCATCACCCCCATCCAATGCCACTCTCCAGCTGGTCCCCGGTGTAGGTGTCAGGACTTGTTGGTGCTGCTCTGGATGTGGGGGCTTGGTCTGCCTCCCCCTGACCGCGGGGTTCTGCCTCAGAAAGCACCTACAGGGGCACTTCATTCCCTCAGGGCAGAACTGTCCAAGTGTCCCGGTCCCTGAGGGGTCCCTGCAGAGCTGTGTTGCAATGAGGCAGGGAAGTTTCAGAGCCTCCTTGCTCCTCCAGTGCAGCTCCAGGAGCCCGTTTGCTTTGCAGCAGCTCCTGTGCTGGCTGCTAAGCTCTACTGGTCTCAGAGGTGGCTGCTGAGGGGATGGTCAGAGCCCCTCTAACCAAGGGGGCTAATGGGAACTTTAGAGTTGCCAGGAAAGGAAACATGTGCTACGCTTTGCTGTGTTTGATCCTTTCCTTTCTGGTGATGGTGTGCTGCAGGAATGACCCTCATGCTGCATTTCATGTTTGTGTTGGCCATAGGACAGCGCTTCCAAGCCAAGGCAAAGCCCAGCCAGTGTGGCCCACACCAGCATGCTGTGGTCCTGTTGATGCCATTGCCTGGTGCTGAGGTCTCTGGTACTGTTGTCACTGCTGAAGTGGCCCAAGAAGCAGGGCATCCCTGGGCTGTGGTAGTCCAACCAAACTCTGAGTGCTTTTGGGAGGAACTGGCTGCTCTGCGTAGTTCTTGACACCCTGCTGGCCATGGGACCAGCGATGGCACCTACCACACTTGGCACGGTGGCCACATCAGTGCCTGCAGCACTGAGCTCACCCTGCCATCATGGCAAATTGTTATTTATGCTTTCAGGCCCTGCTAACTCACAGATAATTAATGTCAGGAAGCTGCCATGGTGCCGTGGCTAATAGCTCAGCAAAAGGAGACACAATGGTCAATTAGCAGCTATTTGATCTGACAGTAACAGCAAAGGGCAGATCGGGCTGCCAGCCCCTCTGTCCCTCTCCCTCCCTCCCTCTCTCCTCCTGCTCATGTCAGGGCTCCCAGTGGGTAGACCTGGAGACCTTTGGAGGATGGAAAGGACCCACAGACACAACCTTTGCCCCGTGCTTGCTGCAGCTCCATCGAGGCTGGCATGGACGCCAAGTGCCCGGCTGGATGCAGAGGTAGGTGCTGACATCACAGCCATCGCCTCGCCACCCAGACGTGGGGACAGGGTGGAACAGCAGAATCCATGGCCGTGACAGGCCCCCTTTACTGGAAGAGAAACTGTTTTCCTCTGGAGAAACCCACATTATGAATTTTGCAATATTGTTAAAGTATTAAATTAGAAAGAGACCTCAGAGCAACAGAGAAGTAATATCTGCATATGTGAGGCCTCCAACTCCAGGCAGAGCAATATTAGAGGATTTGTGAAGTTTAACACTATTCTTTTATCTCAGGGCTGAGGCCATAAAATGAGACACCATGATTCACCTGAAAATAAAAACGTATTGAGGATGAGGCTAGACCTGTTCTATCCCCTCTGAGGGGGTTGTCAGTGACCCAAACTGCTGTTTGCTGTCACAGCTGTGACAATTTCCCCAGCACAGCATCCATCAGCTCTGCGTGCACTAAGGCTGGGGAAATACTCATTTATTTTCAGCACCTGTGCTGCTATCACTGGTCAGAGTGATCTGGGACCCAGCTCCAACTGTGAGCAGAACAGACTTCTGAGACCTTCCAGGAGCATCTCTCTCTGCAGGCCACTCTGTCTTTGGAAATGTTAGGTGCTTCCAGGGCTGTGCTACTTTGCTCTGCCACTCTCTGAGGGACATTAGTGTCAGGAGCTGCGATTAGTTTTGCTTTTCCATAGCAAGAGACTCTGATTACACACAGTCTCCTTCAGAAAACTGATGCTTTAATATTCACTCTTGTCCAATGAGGGCTATTCCTAGAATAACATTTAATTAAGCGCTCTGGCTCTCTCTCTGTGATGCACCACTGATCTGCACAGGTGCACTTATCTTCAACATCTTTTTTGAAATCAGCTGCAACTGAAATTAGAATAAACTGTAAAATGTATAGGCTGTTTCCTTCCTTTGTAATTAGCACCGTAAGTGTGTGATGAGAGGCCTCAGGCCAGGGGAAGGAACCATTGTGTTTTTTACTAGTACCTGTCTTGATCTGCAGCCTGGACCAGCATCATCCCCCCTAGATGGAGCTCTGCAAAAACATTTGGAAGCCAGGAAACAGAACTCTCCGGTTGCCCTGCAGTCCCCCTGGACTGTCATTAGGAAAATCTTGATCTTTGTGCTAGGGTGGGCAGGATCCAATCCCAGGTCTGCAGGCAGGAGTGGGATGGGGCACCCTCGGTGCGGTGAGAGCAGATGGATGCTCCGGAGAGGCCACCCCATGGGTGATAGCAGAGAGAGTCTGGCACTGACAATGGCTGGGCTGTGCTCTGCCAGCAGAGCAGCCCTGTGGCCACTGCTGTTTCTTCTGCTCTGGCCTGGAGGACTCTGGGCCACTCCTCACTTCCAGGGCTGTTTCCCTGAAACCCCCAGTGCTGCCTTTTCCCTCCTCTGGGCCTGCAGAAGGAGCATTTGCTTTGTAGAGGGTGACCTCCTTGGCACCAGAATCCCCCTTGTTATTTCTGCGAGTGCCCCCTGGCACAGCACGCTCTGGCTGTGCTCCTCGGACCATGGGATGATTGCATCAGGGGATGATGTTTGCTGGGAGTGGTGCTGCCTTTGTGCCTGAGCACTTTTGACCTCACTGTGCTCTGATCACCCGTCCTGCCCTCAGCCCACAGCTCTGCCAGCCCCTCACCTTCTCCAGGGCTCTGTAAAGGCTTAGTCTGTACCTCTGGCTTATGGATGGTTAACCACGAGGTGGAATTGGAGCTTAGGTATAAAATCTGGCATTTCGCAGGTCCCAGACCAGAGAAGATGACTCTGCTTATCCAACCTGACCTATTGCCAAAGACATGCCAGAGCAGCCTGAGGGGTGAGAGGAAGCAGCTGCCCAGAAGGATTGGCAGCAAAAGAGCTAGAAGGGAAAGCTAAAATATCCAAGGCACTCTGGATCTTGTAGTGCTTGGTTCCCATCTCTGCTGTAGGCTTTGGTTTTGTTCCTGCAGACATATTTGAGTACTTCCTGGCCACTGTTTCATGGAGGATGTAAATTTAACCAGACCAGGCACCCACAAAAGCTACTTGCTCACCCTCCCGTGCCACAGGTGGGCAGCATAGACAAAAAAAAAATCAGCTAGCCGAGTATTCCCTGATGAAAACGAACTGCTGCTGTGCCTCAGAAGAGCTGGTTCTGGATCATTTCTCTGTTAAATATTTGGTGAAGTCTGACTGAAGCCCTGGTGTCCTCATTGCTCAGCCCTTCAGCCCTTTCTAGACCTTGGATGTCATCCTCTTCCTGAACTTATGAAGGCAAAGCATCCCAAGCAAGCAACCTGCAAGCAGGTTCTCACTGTCCACTGGAATCTGGGCTGCAAGTCTGCAGGGCAGAGCTCCCATCAGCACCCTTGAGTCTGTCCTGTGGTGATGCTACTCACAGAGAGCATGTATCTCCTGCCCCTGAGCTCGGGGACACAGGGTGTTTATGAATCCAAGTGATGAATTCACCATGTGGTGAATTCTGCTGCCGTGACAGATTGTTGGGAAGATGCTGACCCTGGACAGTGGCAGGGCTCGGTACAGTGCTCAGAGACTCCCCAGAGGGCTGGAGTTAATGTGTTTGACTTGTACAGCAGCAGCAAAATGTTTCAGTGCCTCAGAGCATTGCTGGGGGGGCGAGGGCCGGGGAGCTGTGTCTACCCTGTTTAACAGGCAGGAGCAGGAACATGACTGTCACTCCAGACAGCTGCTCCTGATGCTGCTGTGCCTTGCAGCACTCGACTGGTTCCTTTCCTGCCACGCTTGCCATGAGCTACTGCTCAGCCTGGTCTCCCTGACTTGTGTGCTGTGCTCTGAATGGGACACATGGCAGCTTATCCCTGACCTTCTGAGCTCCCATTGCAGCTCAGCAATGATTCTGCACAGTCCAGACACCCACAACCCCCTCCCAACACTCCCTCGTGGAATTTTCATGGACACATAACACATTTCAAGTCTTACTATACTCCTAGAAAGAAGGAAGCTTTGAAAAATCCCCCCAAACCAAATTCCAGCTCCAGAACAGTTAGCTCTTGTCAGCGTTAATGCTCCTGAGCAGCTGCTGGCAAGGACAGATGGGACAGGGGTTTGCAAGTTCAGCTTTTGGCTTTTTGGGGGCACCTTGGCTGCTGTGCCAAAAGGAGGAGGAATGTTATAGCTGAGCCTGGAACATTTTGCAGTGGCAATTCTCTTAGTAGGTTTATGATCTTTTCTGCCTCAGCTGAGAAGCCAGCAGGACTGAATAAATCTCCAGGCCAACAAAAGCCCAGGATGTTTTCACAATTGCCAGGATTTTATTAATTTACAAGTACATTATTGCATTTCTTCCTTCCTAACAGCAGCTTCCACTTAGATGGGAAGTCCTTTAGTGTTTTTGGGTCGCAAAGCCAGTAAAACTCTGCCAAGGGTCACCTGCCAAATATTTGTGCCATTAATGCTGGTAACCTGCAAATGTGAAAAGGTGAATTTGATGCTTTCATTTGTCAGGTACTGCAGTTATTTGCAGAAGGGAGACTGCCAGTCACCTCCATGCCATGGGAAGCCCTGGCTCTGGGAGCAGAGCTGACTGTGTCGCCTGGCTGGTGGGACATGAGGCTCTTACACAGCCTGCAAGTTCCACCAGCACTTGGTGCAAACACAGGCTCTTCCTCCAATCACATCTGCTTTAAGTTTTGACATTTCTGGCATAAATTCATACTGGCACCTTCCTTGAAAGGATCCAGTTGGCATCAGAACCTGAAAAAACTGGCCTATTACTATGCTACTTCTCACTGCTTCTGGAGTGAAATACTCCTATTTTTATTGACGTTTGGGACCTGCCAACCCCTCTAATAACAACAGTTAAATGAGCTGCAGACCAAAGCAGCAGAGCAGGGGTGCTTTTGGCTGGCAGGTGGTGTGGGGGATGCTGGCAGGATTGCAGCTGTGGCCTGGGCAGGCATACTTCTTCCTCAAGGAGGAGAGAAAGGCCAGGATCTGAGCTGTACTCAGTGGCAGACAGCACATGAAGCAGTGCCTGGAGGAACCTGTGGTGACAGTGGCTCCATCTGACTCAGCAGAAGCTTTACCACCCACGTTTCCATACCCACCTTGGCAGGTTGCTGTGCCTTGTACAGGCAGTGGTTCAAGCATGGCCTTCACTGGCAGCTTTATGCAATCCCTCAACTGAGCTGCTTTCTATTGCCCTCTGAGTCAGGGTGGGCATCAAATTGAGCTTGTGCCTGTGTCACCACTTGAGACCCCTCTGCCGTGACAGGTGTCTCTTCTCTGCAGCCCAAATGCCCCTTGGCCATGGGTTCTGTGCCAGCTGTGCTTTTGTTGTGCATCTGCAGGAGAGCATGGGGCAGCAGGTGCAGGTCGACAGCTCTCTTCGCAGAACTGAGGGGTCAAGGGCAGTTTTTCAGCTGTTTTCTGTCCCTTAAGAGCTTCAGTCCCAGATGGAACTTTTTGTCTTTGTGAGATGGACCATGAAGGAGGAAAACACATGGGCACAACCTGACACCTGTCCTGTAGAACATCTTCTCCTCAGGGACAGGCTGATGAGGCAGATGCCACCCTGGAATGCTGTGGGAATCTGGGATGTGGGATCTGGTCCAGCAGTGGAGCGTGGCCATGAGGCTTCCCACAGCCTGTTCCTCCCCCTCAAGTCTCCCAAAGCCAGTGGGTTTGTGTGGCAGGCAGGGCTTCTCCCCACCAGGTGACAACAACTGGGAAATACCTTCAAGTGATTAAAAAATTTAAACAGGTTAATTATTTCCAAAAAGAGAAAAAAGGAATTCAAATGGCTTCTGTGGGTACATTTAAAATACAATTAATAATTTATCAGAGATTTTTTTTGTTCAACAATGAGAAATTAGGAGGCTTGAAACTCTCCAAAATTTTTTCTGCTGGGTAAAATGCTTAAATTATTTCTTCTCCTTCCTCTGACTGGTATTAGAGGAGCAGCACCACCAGCCAGCCCCAGGCCTGCACACATTGCCCTGTAGCTCAGGAGCAGGGTGGGGGGCCTGATGCAGGTTGGGTGCTGCTGGACAGGTTCCACCTGGGAATTGGCTCAACAGGCCCCACGTGTCCTGTGAGGGCTCCAGAGACAGGAGACCCCAACCCACCTGTGTGCCACTGACTGTGTGCCCCCTGCCCCAGCACCTGGCACGGGGCTGCATTTCAGTCGGGGACTGGGCCAGAAGTCAGGGCAGAGGGTGGCTTTGGGCAGGCTGAGTGCCAACACCAGGAGCCCAGCCCCAGGGTGTAACTAACCCTGAACACGGCAAAGGTGGAAATGAAAGAGTAACAGCTGGAGTTCACTGTCTAGCCCATGAAAAACTCTGTGTCCCACCCATACATGAAGAGGTGAGCAGTATGAGCTGCTCTGAAAGATCCTTCATTGTCTATGGAAATGTGTTTTACAGAAAAAGAAATATAGAGAACTGAAAATAAATGGCATTATTAGCAGAAAGGGAGTCCCTAATTAACCAGATATAGTCCATTACTGTAGTCTTCAATTCATTAAATTGCATAATTACATAAAAACACTGTTGATGTGCTATTCAGTATATCTGGTATTGTCTTTCTAATAATTAGCACCATAATTGTCACTTTGACAGGGTAATTAAAAATGTTTAAAGATGTTGTGTCAGCCTGTTCTCCTTTGCTGAGCTCAGTTGGATGTCTCTGGAAGATGATTTTCTACCCAGCTCAGCCAGGGTTTTATATTTGATTTATGCCAATGTGTTACAGGAATGACCAGGCTCATGGATTACTTTGATGTTCCTGTTAGGCTGATTTTTAAGAGTAGGAGAAAAGTAACTTCAGATGTCATTTTCATTTACTTTTAGGAAATCTGTGATCCCATCCCCTGCTTCATGCTACTGGTGATGTGACTTTCAGTTTTACGGGCAGAGAGTTGTGAAATCTGACATTTGTAGCCCTAAATCTCAGTTCTGTTTGCTGTGTAAAACCGTTCATTCGACATCCATTTTTTATGAAGGGAAGGAAGAAAGCAGGAAATGCAGCTCTGAGGAGTGTGGCTGGGTGTGGAGCAGGCAGCTTTGCCAGTGCAGGTGCCTGTGCCTGGCTGTGACAAGGCTTCAGCATGCTGGGCTGGGGCACGGCTGTGACATGGTGGTGGTGGGGAAATGCTGCAGAGAAGCCCAGGACTGGGGGGTGTGTGTGCCACCAGAGGAGAGCAGGTGACATGATGCCCCGGGTGGTGGGGAGCAGGACAGAGGCCTGGAACTGATAAACTAGCTGTGGAGACAGCCCAGGAATGGTGCAAATGTTGTCCCAGGAGCAGAGCCTGGTGCTGGGAATGTGCTCTTATGGATGTGGCTTCTGGAGTCTTTCATGGCAGGCACGCTGGGTTCTGTGTTTAGCAGCAGCGATTGCCACTTTGGATGGTCAAAACCCTGACTGCTTTTCCTTTTCAACAAAACAAACTCTAATATTCATTGCTGAGAAGTGATAAATTAGTCTATCCTCACACCCAGGAGCTTTGCCAGCTGGATTTTGGCTGGATGAGAGTCTGTTTGTGAAAGCTTTTAAGGATTTTTGAAAATAACATGTTTTGAATTGTTAAATGAATCAAGTGATACGGTCTTCTGGAATAAACAGTAGTCACATGGAAGTGAAGTTTGAACTCCTTTCTTGGCAAAAAAAAAAAAATCTGACACTTCCCTTTCTTAGTTTTACATTTGTATTTGTATTTATTTTTGTTATTGGACTGTCTCTTACACCACATATCCTCTGGCCCCGCAGGCTCTGTGAAGACCATACACATACCCCAGTACCTATAGCTCTGGGCAAAGGAGTGCCACCACAGCTGTGTATGTGTCTCCGTGTCCAGATGGCCCCATTCCACCACCCTCCAGCCCTCCTTTGGATTCAGTATTCATAATTGCTCCACTAACAGAGAAACTTTACAATCTGTTGCAGGCCATTATATGCAAACCCATGTCCAGATAATTGACCCCCTGCCATCCAAATTGCAGAAGTGCTTGAGTGATTTGTAATCTTACATAAAAGGTTCGTATTCAAAGTATTTCAGACCTACATGAAAATATAATTGACAGTGAGATAACAAGGTGTAATTTTGTAGTGGCTCTGTCAGGAGGTGATCACACACCCATCCCTGTGCTCTGGATGTTCTGCAGCTGGCAGTGGGGTCCCTGACGTGCTGCCTGGAGCTGAACTGATGCCATTTACTCTTATCTTCCTCAATTGCCAGCCCCGTCTTGCCGCTCAGCCGTTCACCATGCAGCTGGCAGAGCATCGAGCGCTGGGGCTTGAGAAGGGGCTGGGCTTGGCTGGGCTTGGCTGGACTTGGCTGGGCTTGGCTGGGCTGGTCCCCAGAGCCACCAGCCCCACGCTGCAGAGCCCAGAGGGACACCCAGCGCTGCCGTGCCCAGCGGGGGCTGTGGCTGCTGGGGGAGAGTGCTGGTGGCACCTCTCCACCAAGGCCTGGCGACTGCGCCACGTGGGAGCGGTGCCAGCCCGGGCGGCGCTGGCAGCGCTGCTGGGCGGGCTCAGAACGCCGTGTTTATAATGGGCCCTGCATCTGGAGGAAGCCTTAGGACAGGAAGGCAGGGAATGCGACATAAAAATGTGCAAAGGTTTCTAGAGAACCAGCAAGGTCTCCTGTAGGATGATAGATCTCTCTTTAAGTCATAGGAGGAAAGGCTCCTACAAAGAGTAATAAATTCATAAATTTCTCTAGTCACCAGGGTTATTTCCAACAAAAGAATTTATTGCCTGGCATACATTTCTCTGCTCACAATAATGAGATCTGGGCTCCAACACATGACATTTATGACTGACATTATTTAAAAAAAAAAAGGAAAAGACATACAGTCTTCGAGGAAAATATGTGGAACAAATCTGCCATTCACATGTACGGTATATTCATACTCCAAATACTTCAGGCTGATCTGGGCTTCAGCCATGGAACCAGCAATACTTTTGTGGATGTTTTCCTGGGAAAATGCACTGCAGTGAGACTGCTGACCCTGGATGGTCTCCAGTCTGCTGCAACCCCAGCCACCACCAGAGGTTTTGAAGGTGTCCTGGGCTCAGCCATGCCAGCAGCCCGTGCAGACTGTACATGGGGATGCTCAGTCCCCTGTGCCAGGTGCCAGCAAAAGGCAGTGTCAAAGGATGGGCATGCCTCTGCAGGATGGTGTCTTTTATGTTAGATTTGTAGGAAGAAAGCAAAGGCATTACTGCACAGAAGGAGTGGTTATGCAGCTCCAACATGGGGTAGTGTTTACTCAATAAAACAGATGAAAACAGCGTCTGCAGCAGCGGTGAGCACAGCAGCAACGGCAGCTGCAGGGCCGGGCCGAATTATGCAGATAATGTCTGCTGGAGGAGGAACTCAGCCTACCTTTGTGTCTTGTAATGAAACTTTACACTTGCTCAGTGCATTTTAATTAACTCTCCGTGCCTCTCCTGCCTGCTGGAGGCATCTGAACGCTCTGCTTGGTGCTGGCACGCTCGCGGCTTTCTGCAGCCTCCGTGGCCAAAGCTTCCAGAGCTGCCAGGGAAAACCATCATCCCCATCTCCTCCTCGCTGCCGCACGCCCTGTGCCGGGCAGACACCTGCAGCCTGCCCGGAGATCATCCCGCTGCGCCGGATGGCTGCAGGGAACGCGCCCTGGAGCTGGATGCCAGCCGGCCATGGGGACGGGAAAAGGCTGTGCAGGGAAAAGGCCGCGCAGGGAAAAGGCCGCGCAGGGAAAAGGCTGCGCAGGGAAAAGGCCGTGCAGGGAAAAGGCCGCGCAGGGAAAAGGCTGTGCAGGGAAAAGGCCGCGCAGGGAAAAGGCTGTGCAGGGAAAAGGCTGTGCAGGGAAAAGGCTGCACAGGGAAAAGGCCGCGCAGGGAAAAGGCTGCGCAGGGAAAAGGCTGTGCAGGGAAAAGGCCGCGCAGGGAAAAGGCTATGCAGGGAAAAGGCTGTGCAGGGAAAAGGCTGTGCAGGGAAAAGGCTGCGCAGGGAAAAGGCCGCGCAGGGAAAAGGCCGCGCAGGGAAAAGGCTGCGCAGGGAAAAGGCCATGCAGGGAAAAGGCCGTGCAGGGAAAAGGCTATGCAGGGAAAAGGCTGTGCAGGGAAAAGGCTGTGCAGGGAAAAGGCTGCGCAGGGAAAAGGCCGCGCAGGGAAAGCCCGGGAAGAAGGTCAAAATGTGGCCCCACTCTGATCAGATGGAAGATGCAACTCTCTGGTTTGGGGCTGGGGCCGATGAACAGAGGCTGGCAAAGCATCCCCTGAGGTGTGACACGGAGTGCCCTCTCTCAGCTCCCACTGTCTGCAGAGGTGGTGACCCACCTTGATCCTCTGTGTGCATGCAGAGGGGCCAGTCCAATGGGACACTCCAGAAATTATCTGCAAATGTGACTGTCCAATGTGCTCGCTGTGTTAATCCCTCATGTACCTTGGTTATATGGACCGCAGTTATGTCAGGGAAAAAACCTTGGAATTATACTGCAAAGTTGTTTGCAGGATAAATGCATCTAATAGGATAGGATTTATAAAATGCAGTGATGGAATTTGGTGTGATGACACCTCTCCAAGAGCACTTTGACTAGCGAAGGTAATACCACCCCAGGGAGCACTGCATGCTCTACTTGTGCTCCAAAGGGATATTTTCTGGGAGTTAATCCTCTGATGGGAAGCTTGTCAATTATGGATGCTTCATGTTTAGCTTTCCTACAAAGCTAGAAGTCTTCTGGAAGCCTTAAGATTAGCAGAATGATTGAATAATTGATATTACACAATTTATAGGATTTTTGAAAAACTCACAGTGCGGGTTGTCTGGGGAGGAGCCTAATTAAGGTGCAATTCAGCCAACCCACCTCCCTCCTTGTTCTCCACCCCCTCAATCTGGGAAGCAGCAGGTACAGAGGGAACACACGGCATTTGCATTGCAGAAAGAGTGATCAGAGTAACAACACTTTGTTTGCATTTTTACTGAGCAGCTTAGGGATAAGGAAAAAAATAAGGTGAACATCCTGGACAGCCCCGACCACAGCATGAGGTGTTCCCTACGTGGGGTAGGTGTCTCAGACTGCCAAGGAGATGCCATCCTGCCACAGGTGGTGGGATGCTGCACTGGAGCAGGCTGTGTGCATGCAGAGAGGTGAGGATGGGATCACCCCTGAACTGCAGTGACACTGCAGTTGAGCTGTGTCTCTGCAGCCACTCTGGAAAGAGATCTGTGGCACTGGTGCTGGACATGGCAACACCCTGCATGCTGAGGGAGCCCAGAGGTCAGCTGGCAGCCACTGGGCTGTCCGATACTGCCCCTGCACATCCCTGTTCTGCCTTTTCCTACTTCTAAGCCTGGTATTTATTGCTTGATTCTTTAATTTAGCTCAGCAAGCAAGCTAAGTCTGGTTTCCTCTTCATTGTGTGCATGGTCTCCCTGTGATCACCAGAACTGCTTAGGGTGGGGGGCACTCATAGAACACCTGCCAGTCAGTTGTTGCCAAAAGCCACATGTGCTAGAGGAAATCTGCTTTGCAGGACCATGCTGGATCTCCCTGAAGGAGCTCTGCAAAAGCCTTGTGGATGGGCATTGTGGCCCCTTCCAGAGGATTCCTGTTCCCAAGGTATTGGGACAGTGCTGACAGGAATGTTTCCTCTGTGGTCAGAGAGGCCAGAGCTGCCTGGTGTCTGCAGAGTCCTTCTGCCAGTTCCTGGACAAGTGCTGCCAAAACAGAACAGACGGGATGCTCCAGGGTGACCCTCAGAGCGTCCTGGGACACAGCCCAGGAGGCATCAGCCTTCCCAGCCCCCAGAAACCCCGAGCCCCAGGCACAGCTGTGGTGCCTTTGAAGAGGGGAGCCCCGGAGCATGTTACTATAGTTACTGCAGGCTCAGGGTAACAAGCACAGAGATATTTAAAAATTGATTGTTCTAGCAACAGCTCATCCATGTTTGGCAACATCAGGCACATGATGTCAGCTCACTGCACTGGGCTGCAGCCTCTGATATCCCTGTCTGGGAATTGCTGATGTGCAGGGAGTGCCTGCTCCTGGAGACCTGCACAGTGGTGTGTCAGTGGCTGTGAGCAGGAGTCTGGAGGTGGTGGTGGGGCTGGATTTTTGGGAGAGCTGTGCCACAGTGCTGAGCCTGCTGCAGGGACTATGACTGCTGCCAGTGTGTGTGTGAGGAAAAGGCTTTTTATCCTCTCTTAGTACATCACCAGTACTGACTGCAAATAGCTACTCCAGCAGCTCTTAGGGCTTTACAAGGCAGCTGCCTCCTTCAAATGCGGCCTTGTGTCCGCCTGCTCGGAGCCAGCAGCGCTCTGGCTGCCCCATGTCCATGTCCAGGGAGCCAGCAGTGCCCTGCACCTGCCTGGTCGTGGCCCCTCCTGGACACTGCACTGATGTTCCAGGGCTCTGCTGACCGGGGCCTGCCAGGGCCAGCAGCAGCTGCAGAGGCTCGGGGGACAAACGTGAGATGGTGCTGCACGGCCGTGGGACAGCACCTCAGCCTGGCCAGGGCCCTCCCTGGAGTGTCCCTGGGGAGGGGATGCAGCCAGCAATAGTTTGGCATTACTGTGGATGCTGAGGAGCACTCCAGTGGTCTTTCTAGGGCGGGGAAAGACTGGCTGAAAGAACAACCAATACTGCATTTGTTTGGTGTGTAGGAAATGGCTGCTACAGTGTTAGGAATTTAATGTATAAAGTGTTTTTTTCATTCCATGTAAAGTGTTTTATATTTCATGTGAATTAGCCCAAGAGCTCATCCATTCCAGTGCTTCTTGCACAGCTGAGGGTTGGTTCCCTTGGTACTGGGCACTGTTACTAAGTGCAGGGAAAAGCTCCAGTACTTGGTATGCCTTCCTTTCCAGATGCCAGCACTGAGCGCTGACAATGTGGCTGACCTCCAGGCAGGTGTCACCTGGAGATGAACAGCTCTCACTGGGCAGATCTGATTTGCTTCATATTGTGGCAGCAGTGTGTGGGACATGCCTTTCTTACAGGAGCAGGGGACCAGTTTTTGAGGTCTTGTGGGCTTCAGGGTTTTTTTCCTGTTCTTCCTTCCACGAGACAAGAGGAGAACAGAGAGATGGGGCTGGTGCTGGTGCTCAGTGCACACTGAGAGGTGATGAATGCAGGAGGACTATGCTGCTGGAGGCAGGAGAAGCCACAGAAGCTCCCAGCAACAGGGGTGGACCAGCGCCGCTCCTATCTGATGAGTGAGTCACACAGAGCCTGGAGAGGAGAAATATTTCAACCATTTGCATTTGATGCATGAGGGGGTTAATTGCACTGATGGTAAAGACAGGCATTGGCATGACAATTTGATTAGAAAGGAACTCTAGCTCTCAAAAAGATGTAGCCAGGGGCAGAGGTTCTCTCTGAAGCAGCAGTTTTTACCCCAAAGGCTGCATTTCCTGTTGTGAGCCAACTGGGGAGAGTTTTGGTATGATTTCATGCACCAGTTGGTCGATCTTATCTAAGTTGCTGCCTGTGCTTATAAATCTCTGGGCAGGGGTGATAGGATCTCAAGGCGTTCCTGTCTGTGCAGTACAAAGTTTGAAAAGATACATTAACAAGGTTATTTAATTGCTGCGTATCAATGCCAAGAGCTTGGCTAATACACAAGAAGATTTCGAATTGCTGCTTTATGAAAGTCCATTGCAACCATTGTTGGGTCTGGGACCTGCTGGGAAAGTTAACTGAAAAGTTACATTGGAAAACCTCTAGCCAGACATAGTAAAATGCAGTGAACCCTGGCTCAGGGAAGAAATGCTGATGTCTGGCTCCAGATCAGAAGGCTGAAGGATAGCTTTATTAAAACTATACTATATTACATTAATATACTATTTAAGGAGATACTACCTCTGCAGAGAGGGAGCACAGCTCAAGCCCCAAGTGCTGATGGAGCACATTTTTACTCCACTTGACCTGCTGACTTTAGCATAGGCCTGTGTAGAGACAGATCAGCAAGGATTGCTTTACATTGGCAAAGTATGGTGCCCTGTGTAAATGGCTTTTTTCCAGACCAAATAAGTCCTTTTGTCAGATTTTCCTGCTGTATAATCCCCCACTCTGTTCTTTGTTTGACCTGTATTATTCAAGCTCCAATTCAGTTCTACCTTCGTGTAAATCAGGTGACCAGACACTCTCCTGTGCTGATTCATGGCTGGCACCACGGCACCCTCTGACAGATGTAAAATGTGTCTCTGTGCAGAAGCCCGGCTCTTGCTGACCTTCCAAGCAGCACGTGTGGATCAGGATACAGACAGAGGTGTTGAGTTAGACCTGTACAGTGACTCCTGTGCCATGCTGCCTTTTGCTGTAGCACTTAAGCAGCTTGTAGTATCAGTTTTTATTCACTATACCCCCATGTAAAACTTCTTATTGCTGATAACTTGTGATGCAGTCAAGGCTCTTTGCCTTTTCTTGGAGCTGGACAAGTGGATCCAGACAGCAGAATTTTCATCTGGAATGAGCAGTTACTGGACCCCTGAGGTGGTGCCTCCACTCTGGCTGCTTGACAGCCCTGCACAGGTATCTCCTTCCAGCCTGGACTAGCAGTTCCAGTTCCCTTCCGCTTCCCTGAAAAGGAGCCTGCACTGCCTGCACTGAGCAGGACCCCCCAAATGCTGAAGAAGTTTTGAACCTGAATCAGCCATTTGAAATGATTTTGGGGGAGGGAGGGGCTCTGGATTCTATAGGCTGAGGAGCTGGATGGAGATCTGAGGCACAGAGGGCACTGTCTGTAGCAGCTGTGTAGCCTGCTGTCCAGAGAATGCCACAGTGCCAGGCACATCACAGCGCCACGACCTCCTGCATTTGGAGACAGACAAGGACAGCACCCCAAACTGTGCAACTGGTCTAGAACATCTGCTATGCACTGAGAAAGACACCTGGTGCCAAGTCCCCCAGCCTGGTGGGAGAAGGACCCTCTAACAGGGCGGGAGCCCACTCTGCTGGGCAACAGGCTGGCTGTCGACGATGTGGAGCTTTGTCACTTGTGGGTGGATTGGTGGGCATCAGAGAGTTACAGCCTGGCAGACAGGAGGAAAAAGGGTCCCATGTGCTGTGGGAGAAGGCTGCATTTCCATGGAGACCCCTGCCCATTGCCAGAATCCTGGCAGGGGTCTGGGCACAGCACAGATTTCATGGGATGGAGTCACCCCTGGGAGTGACATGGGGAGCAAACAGCAGAAAAGAGATCTGTGACATGGGCCACAGTACTTCTGCTGATGGGCTCCTTGCAAGGGCATGAGTCTGATCCTTCAGAAAGGCTTTGTTTCCTCAAGGGTTGGTCTTGGGCAGCTCCCTGCTGCTTAGTTGGGAGCAGGGAAGAGGAGATCATGGAGTACTGGTTTTATTTCTGCAGCCTGTGTGAAGTGGTGTTTGGATGGTTTCAGTTTGTGTTGTCATTAGGACTTATATGGAAGAAAAAAAAAACCTTGTGCCTGTAACTGGAAAGTGAAAGCTAACAGCTGGTCTCAACTATTATTATACATGCCAGAAGCAGTAATGATTAAAGGGATGGCGCTGTGAGGTAAAGAGATGCCATCCTGGAGCCAGATGACTGGGTGATACAATTAAGATAAAGAAATCACATGTTGTTGGCAATAGGGAAGCAGGAGTGATGGAATGTGTGATTGGGAAGTGTGGGAACAAGATGAAATTAAAGAAAAATCACAATATGGAGCAGAAAATGAGCAGGACTAGGAACAAGAGATGTAGTTGTTGAAAAGATAAGAAGAGCAGAAATAAATTGAGAGCAAACATGCTTGGAGTAGAAGTGAGGACATACAGAAATAAATTTTTCCAAAGTCCATAAAAAAATAAGTTGGTGCGCTAAAATGAGAACATTGCAGTCTAAAGGAAATGACAGCGTTAAGCTGTTGGCTTCTACAGACAGTGCTTGAGGAAGGATAGAGGGAACCCCTCAGAGGCTGAGCTGTGCTGTGGCAGACTTTCTGCACAGACCCAGCTGTGCCGCTGCTGCAGCTCCCAGGAATGGAGCACGGGGGATTTGTCCGCAGGGATGATGCTGTGGGGAGCCTCCAGCAGGAGCTCAGTGAAGGAGTTCTGCAGAAGGGCACGCAGAGGGGCAGGGGGAGGTGGGCCAGTGGCACAGGAGCGAGCTGTGTGAAGGGGGGTGCACACAGCTCCAGCACACATGAGGATGGAGCCCGGGGGTTTGAGGAGGAGCTTTAAACCAGGAGGAACGGGCTGCTCCTGAGCTGTAGAAGGGGCTGCTGGAGCAGTGCCCGCAGTGTGTGGCTGTGGCCACGTGCTGTGTTAGAGCCCTGAAGAAGCCGTGGAGGCCTGACCTGTCCCTGCAGCCAAACGTGTTCCTGCCTTTGGCTACAGCACACAATGGTGAGTGGTGCAGCTATGCAGTTATGCACCATCAGGAAAGGACTTGCTGTGCCATGGAGTGTCTAAAAGCAGACTGAAAGCATCAGAGGCGGTGATGGCACTTGGGGTGGCTGGGAGGGAAGTGCCTGTCTCTGGTAGAGACATTTGCCTGCACAGCTCCTCCCTTCAGTGCTCCCAGACACAGTGACCCCAACCTGGTGACAGCTCAGCTCAGTGGGAGCCGTGCTGGCCAGCAATGCTGTGGCACTGGGTGAAGGACTTGGGCACCAGCCTGGCTCCAGGGCCTTTGGATTCCAATCAGCAGAGCTGGGTAAGGATGGAGATGTCCCAGACGAGATGAGGGCAATCTTTCTCTCCAAGATCTCCATCAGCTACAACAGTCCTCTCAGTGAATGAGGTTTTGTGTAGTGTACAGAAACCAAAACTGTAAGTCCATGTAACTGAACTTCAGATTCATCAACAAGAATAATCTCTTGCATATCTGAATCTGAACCAACAGCTTGGCTCTGGTCAGGAAGCTGTGTATCCTTCGATGGGCTGGGGTGAGGATGGGGTTGTTGGAATCCCACCTCACTATTCAGTGTGTTTTAACCCCATAGAAGCTCACGGGTGGATGATTGTGCTGTTAATTGTACAACTGCAAACACATAGGCATATCTAATTAATTTTAATTAGTTGTGGATTACCACACATTTTGTGGCACTGATTTTTGGGAATCCCCCTTGTCTCCTAGGTGACCACATCTAATTAGTACTCATTATCAGGCACTCTGAAACTGTTTTTAAGGACAACTGTAAAGTCTGTCAAGCAGTGAGAAGTGGAAATCCGGAGTCATGAATCCCATTCAAGGATGATGCATTTCAATGGGAAGCTCACAGCAGTGCTGAATGTGGAAATGTGAACAGGGCAAGCGCTTTCACTGCTCGAAGGAGTTTGTGGGGGGAAGAAGTTCTGAGCACATCATGAGTCTAGCAAAGTCGTGTGTCCCAAAAACCACTGGCACCACCAGTGAGGTACTGGTAGCAGGAATGACACAGCCCTACAGGGATCTGCTCTCCTGGGCAGAGGTGTCAGGGTGCTGAGGCAGCTCATCACCTTCTTCCTACCTCCCTCCCCTGCAGCATTTCCTTTTCTAGGCTTTCTGAGCCTTTCTGCAGATTTTGTGGCTGCTGTTCTCTGAAATCAGCATTGAGTTTCCCCTCCCAGAATAATGAATTTAATGGAATTTAATTCCTGCTAGGCTAATTTCCAGCTAATAAATATAGCTGCATTGATGATGCCTGTAGTCTATGTCCACTACCACCATTACAAGGGGGAAATATGACCTAGTGGTGGTGAAAGCAAAGAACATGGTGACAATTTTGGGGTCATCTTGGTGCTTCTGCTCTACAGAAGTCTTCAGAAGTCTGGTTTCTGCTGGGGCAAAAGCTGTGGTGTGATTGCCCAGAGCGGGGCATTACCCCAGGCTGGAGCCTGGTGCCAGTAGGTCCAGGGCCTTCCCAGCTCCGTGAGGTCCCCCTGCAGCCAGAGCACGGTCCGGGGGTGCTGAACACGGGGGGCACCGGGGGAGATGAGTGCTGTCAGCAGGGTGGGGCTGCACAGAGCCCTCTGCCCCTCTCCTCCGGCCGGGGATGCTCCAGAGCCCCCGGCAGCCACGCAGAGCTGTGCTCCCACGGGGAGCAGAACGGAGACGAAGCAAACACGCTATTGGAAAATGGTTTTGTTTAATACAGGAAACTGGGAGGTCTGCTAAACCCTAGCTGGGGATGAGGGCAGAGCCTACATGCTTATAAACCTTGTAACTCTGGCCTGAGTCATGTAGATGAGAGTCTGAACAGCCCCTGGGGCACAATTAGGATAGGAAAGTAGCCTGCACTGATACAGAAAGTCCACATTCTGCATAGAAAGGAGAACTAAAAAGCAGGAATACATACTTAAGTATTTATATATTCTGCTTTTGATATATGAAATATCTGGCAAGGCAACATTTTTGCAGGAAAGGATGTGGGTGTGACGATGCCAAAAAGCAAAGCCTTATTTTAGGACACATTAACATGAATGTTGCCTATATGGGCCCAGGTATAAACATTTCCCCTGCATGTAATATCAGAGAATAAAAATATTTTATCACTTAAAAATAATTAAATATATATTTCTTCTAAGAAAAAATACAGAGAAGTTGATGAAGCACTGGAAAATTTTGAGAGAGATGCTGAGATCCAAAATCATGAGCAAAGGCTGAAAGAATTGAGTGTTGTTGACCTGAAATGGGAAAATAGGAGGTGAGAAAGTGGCAGTCTTCAAACAGAGGAAAGGTTATTGCACAAAGGACAACATTCAGTTGTCTTCTGTCCTTCTTAGGCCTAAATTTCCATGCTTTTGAAAACCTGCAGTACTGATTTTCTGCAAATGAGGTTTTAGATGAGGCCAAACAATAATCAGTTTCTCTGAGTCTGCCATGGGAAATGCCTGTTCCTTCCAAAGGCATTTGTTACAACATGGGCAGACCCAAATGCAGGGATGCTGTGGCTGAGCCACCTGTGGCTTCTCGGGACTGGGGGGCAGAGCTGGACACCATGCCAAGGGTGGCACACACCTGCGTGGAGGCCTTGGTAGCCAAAGCTACAGTGAAGGTCTCCTGGAGAAGTTTTTGCTGCAGATGACTTTAAAGCTCTTTATGCAGTATCCTCATGCTTTTTGTGGGTACAGGTATCATTATTTCATTATGCTTTCATGTGAAGTGTGAAAACTATCTTTACCAATCCTCTTAAATTAGTTAAATATAATATTCAGGGAGACAGGAGATAGCAAAATGTTAATTGAAACTGGAGAGGTGTTTATAGGGTGATAGAGTGTGGCCAGCTGTGACTGAAATTAATGTTCAGGGTCCTTGATAGTGATTCATATTCTAGAGTTTATTAAATATTTTCAACAGCAGTCAAAGCCACGTGGTGTAGTCTACTACACTTGTGAGAATCCTTGTTGCAGGCACGTGGCACTGTCAGGGAGTAGGCCATGCAGGATGGTTTTTAACTGGACTGGTTCTCCTCGGGCTGCTGTGAGGATGCCTGTGGGTGGCTCCAGGCCTGTGTGCCTCCTTGGGCCGGACCGTGTCTGTCACATCCATGTGTGGGCTCTCCGCAGGCTCTCTGTGTGCAGCTGGAGGCAGAGCTCTTTCCCAAAAAAGGCTCAGTGCTGCTGGGCCTGCTGCACTGCACAGAGGATGCTCCCCAGCCCAGCGCCCCACAGCCACAGTGTGGCCCCATTGCCCATGGCTGGACGTCCCTCAGCCTGCCCGGGAGCTGCTGAGCTGGGCAAGTCAAGTCACAGGAACAGGACCTGTGACTCATTATCAGCTGCTCATTAGTAAAGCCAACCTAAGCCTTCACCTCTGCTTTCCTCTGCAGTAACAGAACAAGGAGCTCTGTCCCTGGCTGCAGGGCACATCATTGCCTGGGGACATGTGAGGCTTCATGGGGAGCAGTGTCCTTCTTGGAGGACACTGGGAGGCAGGCTGGGGACATCTGTGTGTGGGCATCTTCACCTAGGAAGATGTCCAGCTCTTGCAGGTAATTGGTGACTCTAGTTGAAACTGTAGTTTTACCTTGCACTCACTCAGCTCTGTTGCTCTGTTGCTTTTGTCCATCTCAAACTGTCCTCCTGTTACCAGCTCAGAGCCATTCCTGCTGTTGCCAGCAAACCTTGCCCCCAGTTCACTGCTGCAGCCTTTTGCAGAGATGTGGACTCCCTGGGAAGGGAGAGAAAATGCAACTTAGCAGGGATAAGTGATGGTGACATGTTACAGGCGACAGGCTCAGCACTTTTGCAAACCTTCTGCTTGCCAAAGGCAGCAGAAAACATTTCAAACTATTGAATACTGCAGCCAATAAGAAGATGCAGTAATTTATTGATGTTTCTAGCTTGCCTTTATTCCTTTCATCTATCTTTGTGCCTGCCCTGGAAGGCTGAAATAATGAATGTTGCTGTTTTTGTAATGAAGTTAGGTAAGCTGTTCACCTTTGGCTAGGAGGACCTGAGCTCTTGTTATAGGGTCCTGACAGCAGCAGAGGTCATGAACAAACCATCCTTTGCCCTTCCTGGGTGTGTCACTCATGTGGGAGGGAGTGGTGCTGGACATGCATGGGCTGACCAGCCTTCCAGTGCTCTTGCTGCAGGATATTCATCACTGTGGTGCTCTCCGTTTCTGTTATGCATGTGGCAGAAATCCCTGCCTGGGCTAGAAAACCCAGCAGCTCCCAGATGCCCACCATTTGCAGGAATTGGACTTCTCTGCTCTGAAATACTGAAGAAGTTCAGGCTCTGCCTGTCCTTTTCTTCTTTGTGACAAGGCTTTGGGCTCAGCTCTCATTGTCTTTGCAGTTAGGGCTGTGCAGTCTTGTGCTTCCAGCATATGCCATTTCCCACAGCTCCTGAACCTGACAAAATGATTCTTGGTAATCCCATTGGCAGCTCGTTAAGCCATCAGCACATCCCATCACTATGGAGAGAGCCAGCATCCACTGGAGGAGAGAGTGCTAAAGGAGAAACCAGTCTCCATAGAGCACCATCCCTGATGATGCTGGGTGGACTCCTGCCTGATCAATTCCCACTGTGAACTCATCCCTGGCAGGAGCTGCCAGGCCATGGAAACTTGCTATTTGTGCTGGTTTTCCTCCTTTGGAACAGATGCTGCTGTGCCACTTGCTGTGTGTGGGCCATCTGGTCTCTGTCAACACTGTGGTACTTGTTTCCAAGGCTGTGGACTGTCCTGCTTGGGCTATGCCTGGTTCATTTTCTTAAAAACATCAAAATTAATGATCCTTGTCATGCCAGTAAATCAGGAGGTCCTGAGTGGAAAGAGGGAACATGAGCTTGTTGTGCCAGGGATTCCCATCCTTCCAAATTTCCAGGTACAGGCTGAGTATTTGCCTCCCTGGGTAATGTCCATAGCCCTGGATCTTTGACTGACAAAGCTTTTTCTTTCATGAAGCATTTACATTATATGAATTTGGGTTATTTTGCTACTAATATTACAACAGTAAGCACAGACAAAAGGAGTCATCAGCAATCCTCAAATTCCAAGGCACTTGTCATTCACTAGAATATTTGTAGATTAGCTAACAATAGTCCTCAGAAATCAGTAACTATTTTCAGTGTTCCTTGTGAACTTGCAAATACTAATGCCAACTGCTGTCTGGTCCCAAGAGTGCCAGGAACAACAGGAATGTCTCCACTACTGTCCTAGACAGAGTGAATGGGGAGCCTCCTCCGAGTTTATTGTGAAGGCAACACTCTGCAGACAAGGCAGACTACTGAAAATGTTGCTTATCAAATGTGTGAAAATGAGGTCTACCGATTATCTCATTGCAGAGAATGGGAGACATTTAAAATACTTTTAGGAGAAGTCTTCATCTGGATCTGAGTGTTGCCTCATGAATCAAGGTCAGCTGATATAAACTGTGCAAATGTTCCAAGCCTCTTGAGCTTAGGAGGGAATTTGGAAGACTTTGAAGTGCTCTTGATCTTCAGAAGGACATCTGCAGCTAATGGTCTGTGTGAGCACACCAAGAGCTGCGAAGTTATACCAGCGCTGTCTTGAGCCTGCTCGGTCCCACCAGTCTTCCAGGACCCTTTAATACAAGTTCAGAGACTAGCAAGTTGTAAAAAATGCACTCTTGTGCCAACGGCCAATAATCTAGTGCTGGTTAGGTCAGGTGTAAAATGTCATACTGGGGCTTTAACTATGGTGTTTGACTGCCTGCTCAAGTAAGGCACACAGTGTTACAAGGATTTCAATAAAAAGGTGTGTGGGCAGAAACTCCAAGCTCTTTGCTGTACAACTCAAGGTTTATTTTATAATTGTATCTAAATAGAAAAATGTCTGCTTATTAGATATGCAGAGTAGCAGAATAGTAGGCCAAATTGTTCTAATTCCAAATCTAACAATCAGGAAAAAAAGCTTTACTGTGAATTCAGGATTGATATTGGTTTTTAGGAACAGCTTTTTCATCTGTCTCTCTTCTCTCATTAGCTGATGGTGCCAGGAAGTTCTGTGCTAATGAATGGCTACAAAGTTCTGTGCAAGTCCTTCAGATGAAATACCCACAGGAGCGCAGCGGAGGGTGCAGCCACCTCTCAAAGGATGCTGTGTGCTGCCAGCCAGGACCTGAAGGCTTTGCTGTGCTGGATTCAGATCAGATGCAGAGCTATGATCATCTCCTGGGATAGGGGAAGGTTTTGCCTTCAGTCCTGGAAGCTGTGGCTCTAGCACCCAATGGAGACACACCAATGTCCTGGACAGTCTCTGGGACCCGGCTGCATTTACTTGGCTGGCACAAACACTTCACAGCATCAGTACAGGAGGAGAAGGCTCTGATCTGACACAATTCAGCCTCCAAGTCCCTGTCTGCAGTACACATCTGCTGCTGAATCTGGCACTGGAGCTGATCAGATCCCGTGGCCTCCCTCCATCCACGCAGCCGGCAGCACTCTGTTCCTCAGGCAGGACTCACTTGCAATCCCCTCTCACTCTGCAGTCCAGAAATGAAGCAGAAGGTATGAAAGCCACGCCGGGGTCTGTCTCACTCTGGACCTTTTGCTCTGCCTGGAGGTGGTGGAATCCATGCCCAGCTCTGTCTTAGGCAAGAGCAGATGCCTTTGTGACAGCCTCAGCAGGTGTCCTGAGCTGGCTGGGAGGTGTTTTTGTGTGGCAGCCCTATCAAGGCTGTGGCAGTTTTGTTCCTGTCCTGATGGGTTGCTCTGGTGAGATGCCACAGCATGGTGGCACATGCTGGGTGCCAAGGACAGGGATGTGCTGTGACAGAGATGTCTTCTCAATTCCTCCAAATTCCAAAGTGGTGCTTTATTAACTAAACAGAGCAATAAAAATGCACAGAGTCACTGTGCTGAGCATCATATGGTCCATGACAGAAAGACAAATTAATAGGACAACTAATAGGTTGTATGAATGGCAAGTTTAGGTGACAAGCTGACAGTGTGGCACAGCAGAGTTGCAGCAAACAGATTGCGGGTGGTTCCTGAAAGGCCACATTGTCAGTGTCTCTGACAGTGGGACAATGGCCATTCCCCCCTGGGAAATGGGAATGACAAGGTCTTTCACTGCTCAGTTCTCCAATCACTCCTGGAAACAGCAAAACTTCTTGGTGACATTTCTGAAGAGCTGCTTCAGAGCTGTGACAGGTGCCCCTGTGCTGGGCAGGAGGGGCTCCTTCTGCACCCCAGGCATGGGCCTGCCACCCAAACAGGTGGGCAAACCCAGGCAGCTCCAGCTCTGCCATGGTTCTCTGCACCCAGGACATCCTCACAGCAGAGTCCCATGGCAGTGGCAGAGCCCACGGGTGCCTCCTGCCCTGTGCCAGGGGCACATGGCCTGTCTGACTCATCACTGCCCTTGTGCCATGGGAATGCTGTGCCAGGGATGAGAGCCAGCTCCTCCCAGAGCCTGAATGAACTTTTCAACCATCCTTGTTCTCCCACACAGAGCTCTCTGACTTGCTTGGATATCACTCTACACATGTTGTGAGTGAGCACGATCAGAACCACCAGAATGGAAGTGGAGTGTGCAAGCTGTGCGACCAAGAGTGATCTGGCTCGGTGGGAGAGTTCAGAGAAATCTCTAGACTCTTCATTTTCTTTGTCAAATGGTCACTGAGGGGTTAATGTAATTTTGATTTTAATTACATTACTAGAGGGCACACTTATGCAAGGGAAAAGACATAATTACCAAGACATTTTATTAAGATATTATTTAATTTATTGATGTGTCACAAGCAAAGGCACAGAAATGTTCAAATCAATATATACTTACATCAATGTTTAATCTACTTTCAGCATTTTTGCCTGTTCTATTTATGCAGTTACTAGTTGATAAATTAAATTCCTGGAAATATGTAGAACATTAATGAATTTTCAGCAAATTCATGCCTTGTGTATTTGTTTCAGTGGGAAGCCAGAACACAAACAGGCTTTCATCTTCTTTCAGCAAAATGTTATGACCCCTCTGCCTTGCTGCTCACCATTACCAGATCACATGTGATCCTTTATTTTCCTTGATCAACTTTTCCAGAGCAGGATTCAGACCTCGAGGGTCAGGATCTCCTGCCTGGAAGGCAGACTCAGGTGAGGCAGGGTTCCAGCCCTGGAGCAGAGCAGGATTATGCTGTGCAGTGCAGGTGCTCTGGGCCTCCTCCCAGCAGTGCTTTGTAATCACAGTTCTGGCTTTTCTGTGGAGCACCTGGGGCTGCTCACTGCTGCTGGCAGAGAGGCGTTTACAGGATGCGAGTGTGCCACTGCATTTGTCACTCATTCGAGGAGGCAAAATCTGCTTGGATCTGATAGAAAAACCCCAGCCAGTCTAGGGGGCTATTACACAGGACCAGCTCCTGAGCAGCCTGTGGTGTTTTCCCCACAGGAGTGACAGCAGCATGAAGCCAGGCAGCCTGGCAGTGACAGAGGGGCAGGATGGGGTTCAGAAGGAAAACAGAGCTCCTGGAGAGCTCGTGGACCAGGCTCCACAGAATCCTTCTTGCTGTACTCTGATGCTGAGGCTGACACAGCACAAAGTTACTTTCAGATACAGACAAAATCAGGTTCAAGATAGATTGCAGAGCAGTGAACCATCTTTTCACGCACATTTACAGCTGGGAGAAGAGTAAATGTAATCTGAATGGTCAGAGATACATGGTCAGAGAGAAACTTATGACTTAATTCCCATGAGGTTTCTGATCTATTTCTCTAGCTTTTTGGTTTTTTTTTTTGCTTGCTTTTTTGCTTTTTCTGTTTGGGAAGTCTGCCTTGCCTCCTCCAGGCCTGAGGAGCAAATTATGGATGGCCAAAGCTGGTCCTCACCATGCGCTGGTTTTGCCTTTCCTCTCCTAGCATGGGCAATTGCCTTTTCATGTTTCCACTTTTCAGGCTCCTGGTTTTCCCAGGGCTGCACTGCTCCTGTGCATTGTACCTTACACAATGCCCCCTTTGCACATCTCCACTCACTGCCATTTGCATCCAGCTGCTTGTGGTTGGGGAATCTGTGATGGAATCTCTGATCCAGATGGCTGCTGAACTCCCCTGACTTCAGACAATTTGTCACCGGTGGAAGGATTGATGTTGGGAAGCACTTTTTGAGACGCCTTTTATCTTCCCACACTGACGGTCCTGCAGCTCAGTTCCTCAGTTGTCTTCATCTATCACCCGTCCCAAGTTCATATATTTTCTCCTGGTTCAGCTTCTTCCGAGTCATGCAGGTGCCACTTTCAGTGGCTGGTTTTGCCTTCCCCCTGTACAGGTAGGTGGGTGTGTTCTCCTGGGCTGATTTTCATCAATACCTTCCAGATGCTGCCTCGACTGGTCAGTTTTGCAGGAATTCTGGCATGGCCCTTCCCTGCAGAATTGAGCCATCTTTTTTCCCAGGCAGTAGCTGCCATCTGCACCAGAAGGTTAATTTGTTCTTCTTCCCTATAACTGCATTTATCACATGGAAGTGGTTGTTGTGGAAAGTATCGATCAAATACTGGCTTTTCCCTGGCTGGACTGAAACAGAGCATTTCAACTACTCAATTGCTCAGGATTTCATGTTGTGTGCAGCAGCTCTGGAGAGTGTTTGCATGGGGGTGTGTGTGTGTGCGTATGTTTTGTGGTGAGGCAGTGCACAGTGGCTGCTGCTGTCTCTGTTTCACCCTCCTGCACTTCTAGCAGCATCTTTTCTGGAGCTGGATGTGTGTGGCTGACATCTTGCACAGTGAAGGTTTCCTGTGCATTCAGCCCCAGCTGGAGGCCAGTGGCAGCAGTGGTGGACCCCCATGCGTGGCCAGGAGGAGGGAGTGAGGGAGGCATGGCTGGATGGATGTGTGTGGAGAGGAAGTGCTGTCCCTGTCTGGGAGCAGAGAGCTGGGAGTCTGTAATTTGGCACTACATGCCCACAGAGAGTATGTTTGGATGTGACCTGGTCAGTGGGAATGCTCTGTGTTAGGCTGCTTGAGAGCTAAACTCTGCCCTTGGCACCTGCCTGGTGCCTGTGGCAGCCCTGGGTTGCTTTGGAGACTCTCCCAGCTCCCTCACACTGCCCCAGCACTGCCACAAACGCCTGCCACAGTCTGAGCTCCAATGCTTGTCTCTCTTTTGAAGAACAATAAAACAGCAACAGCTCCTGGCAGCAGCTGCACAAACCTGGGTTGTTTTGACAGCACCTTATTTCAGCCCTGTGCTCTGGAAGTCTTGTGGGAATGTTTCCTGCAGCAGCTCGTGATGGTGGAGCTGTGCACAGGAGAATGTACGAGTTGCCCTGTGAATGGTCACGACAGGTTTAGTGCAAAGACCAGTCCCTGCTCTCCTCTGGGTGCTTTCCAGGCACTTCTTTACCAGGGAAATAAGGGCTGGGGACCACAGCCTTTGGGCAGCTTCAGCAGTGTGGCAGTGGTCCCAGCCCCGTGCTGGCCATGCACGTCTGTGCAGTGGGCTGGGTCCAGGTGGGGATGGCACTGGGCTCCTTGTGCCCATCCTGCCACAAGAGGTGAGGGCATCCAGGTGAGGGCTGGGGCCACGGCAGAAGTGACAAGGGGCATCCAGGAGCAGTAAGCTTGTCTGCTGGGCTCTCCATCTGTGTCCTGGTGTGCGGAGCGGCTGAGCAGACCCCAGGGAGTCAGGAGCAGCCTTCCCAGGAAGGCTGAGCTCAGTGTGGAGCTCTGAGCTGGCATAGTGGGCACAGCCAAGGAACCACCCCGGCTCTGAGAGTCGCAGGTGCAGGGAGCCCGTGTGCTGAACGGTGGGTGCCGTTGGGACCAAAGCGGGAGCACAAGAAAGCAACTCTAGAGCCTGGCACATGGCCAGGCCACTGCCAGCTGGTGCGCGGTGTTCACCCTGCCTGGAGCAGGGTCAGCCCTTTTGGCTGCTATCTGCCCCTTAAAAACGAGCAGAGAAGCCACCAGAGGAATTCTTCTGCTAGAAGGAGAAAGCCACTTGGCTCGAGATGCCGCCTGGTAGGGGAGTGGGTGGTTGCAGGCAGGAGCCGCAGCGAGCGGCAGCCCCGGGGCGGTGATGCCGTGGCCGCGGCGCTCGGGGCTCCCGCACCATCCGGGAGCGGACGCCGCCAGCCCCAGGCAACTCCAGCCTGCTCTTTTTCTGCAAAATCTGCCACGCTGTCCAATACAGATTCACTAGAAGAGCTGTACTCTGCCAGTATATGAAAATTTAATTAGGCAGTAAATGCTTTCTGCTTCCAAGCCCTGAGGCTGAAGAAATCCAGAATGTCTTTGGGTTTCTTAATGGGACAATTGTCCCCTCCAATAGGCTGTGAATGGTGTTAGTGACATTGGGCAAAGCCTGCGTTCTGCATTGCGTTTGTGCACTTGCTGGCCCGCCGGTGCATCCCCGCCTGCCTCTGAATGCTCCCGGGAGCGTGGGAGGGACGGACTGGGTGAGGCAGAGGGACCCTGCTGAGCCGGACCCTCTCATGGCTCACTGAGGACGCTGCTCCTCCGCTGCAGGAAGAGCTCACGGCAGTACCAGCACCAGGGGCTTTTATCCCAGTTCCTATTTGGAGGGTCTGTGAAGGCTCAGAGTCAGGATGAGGGCAGCAAACCCCTTCTCCCCATGGTGGCACTGTGCCACCCTGCCCTGAGCTCTTGCTGCGAGACCCCTGGATGAATGTTAATATTAATATTTGCTATTACTTCACTCTCTGCACTGTGCAGGAGCTCACAGCTTCAGCAGACACAGATTTTCTGTCCTGGCTAGTGCATACTCCCTCCACACTAAATTAGATACAGTTCCTTCCTCAGAAAGCTCGAACTTTAAAATAAATTATAATGCAAAATAAGGGGTTCCTGTGCTGTGGAGAACCAAGTTCTGCTGGAGTCATGACCTCTGTCAGTGTCACAGCCTGGCTCTGCTGAAGTCAGGGCTGTAGCTGCCCTGTTCCACAGCTCAGACAGAAACTTCACCACTGAGCAACCTATGAGAGCCCAGCTCTGCTGTTGAGCCTCCTCACCTGGAGAGCTCTTTGTACATTCAGAGTATTGATTCTGAAAATGCAGCTTGTCCTTGTAATTTAAAGAAAGCAAGAAATTTTTAAGCACTGAGAAAGCTCCCAGTTGTTTAAAACCTGTTTGGCTTAAAGTACGAAAAAATTAAGTATTTTTACATGTCTTGATGTCCCTTTGGGTGAGGAAAAGGGGGAATTTTTTGACACCTTTCCACAGGAACTCAAATGATGCATATATTGCAGGAAACTCATTAAGACACATTTCCAATATCAAAGGACCATCCCTAATCCCTGGCAACCTGCTGCTTCAAACAGCAGCTCTGGCCTCCCAGCTGGTGTGTTCACTTCTGGGACAACTGCTGCCCACTTCCACGTTTGCTCTCCTGCCCCTCCCTAGGGCAGCATATCATCCTCATCGCTCACATCTCCGTTTGGAATGCAGGAAATACTTCAGGAATGGGCACTGAGCAAAAGGTAAATCATGAGCAACAAGGAAGCTGCTGCTGTGAGCTGCGTGGGCACCGTGGACTGCACGTGTGTCCTTGGTGTCCCGCTGTCACCCCTCTGCATGGGACATGCCTGCTGCTGCTGCTGGCTGTCTGTCTGCCCACACCACCGGCCCAAGACAGAGATGGGAGCCAGCACGTGCCAGATTGGCAGCTGAAAAACTGGCACTATTTTTTTCTTTTTATTGTAATGCAGAAAATAATTTCACCTTGGGGTCTGTGGCAGCTCAGGAAGTTCCTCATCAAGCAGACTTGGAGGCAAATACTGTCTTCACCCTGGCACAGGCAGGAGTGGTGTGAAGCAGCTGCACTCCCTGGATGATGGCATTTGCTCAGAAACCTTCTTCAAATCCAGTGGCCATGAAGAGCATTGGGAAAAGCCTGTGATTGATCTCCTTGGCTCTGACTAGTCCCAGGCTCTTGAGGCCATGCAAGTTGCTGCTGGGATTTCACTGCTCCCACCTGTTCCCAAACTTCAAAAAGAGCCTCTCTGAGCTTTTACTCTCAATGTGTGAGACCCTTGTCACTTTACAAAATGTCTTCATTATTTTAAAATGAGGGGGTTTGAGAGAAACCGTTGTTATTTATAGATATCTGTCTGCTATCAAAGCACTTATCACTGTCACACCCCAGAGCCTACAGTAAATGCCTGCTGATGGCCACTCTGGAGATGCAGCTGGACAGGGGAGGTTGTCACCTGTGTCCCCCACGGGGCTGCAGCCCCCACCAGGGTGAGTGTGTATCATCTTTGGTTTGGAGCTGCTCACTGGGAGATAGTGACACAGCCAGCAGAGCCTCCAGTAGGGGTGAATCCTCCCAGACATCCCTGTCACAGTGGGACTGCTGCTGTGACATGGCCAGGACACGCAGGCAGAGCATTGTGGTGGGCACAGTGCAGCTGCCACAGCTCGGGACGCTGCTGGCTGCGTGGAAGGCTGCTGGGCACGCTGGGGACCCGTGCAGCTGGGTCCTCAGCTGGTGCCCCGAGCCGAGTCCAGCCACCAGCAGGATGCCAGCGCCACTGTGGTGTAACCTGCAGCTGAGCTGGGCCCAGGGCGTGCCAGGGGCTGTGCATGGGCTATGGTTTTCCACTCAGGGAGAATCAATTCTCCTCGTGAAACAGCCTGTTAGTCACTCACAGCTCTCTGAAATCCACTGCTGGGAGGGTGGCTCGGAGGGCCTTCACAGCTGCTGGGCCTCTTTGGAGTAGGAGCCTTTGTCTGCATCTCACAACCACATCTCCCTGGGGAATCCATCTACCCATCTCAGCCCTATACGAAGTGTTAACATAGAGGGAGCAGTAAACATCCTCTGGCTATTATTTTCCATTTGCGTGGTCAGCTCAAACACACAGCAGCTCACAGCGGGTTTGATATGCTTATATTTATTTTCTTTATAGATTAGAGTGATTCAAGCAGTTATAAGGTTAATTTCAGATGATTAACTTCACCATATTGTAATATTTGATTTAGATTGGCTTTCAAACACTTTCCAGCTATTGATTTTCAATATCACACTTCTAGCACTGCAGCCAAATGTCATTTAAATAAAAGGTTGAGAGAGTAGAAAATATCCACATCAGTCCTGAAAATTCTGCCACATGCAGCCTGGATCAGCCTGGCATTCCAGGGAGAGGAGCGTGCTGCGGGGTAGCACAGACATGTCCAAACCAGGCTTTGGCCAAATTAGTGCTGGGCTGACACAGCCCCTGGCTGAGGGTGGCTCTGGCCTGGCAGGGTCTCACCAGCTGTGGTCCCCCCTTCATTGCTGTGGGGCTGTCCAGCATGAGCCAGCGCTGTGTCCCTGTCACACGGGCCATGGGGACTCTGCTGTCGCTGCTATTGGTGAGGTTGCTGCTGTTTCGTTTGTGACATTAAAACTCCTGTAAAAAAATCAACCATGAAATTGTTGGATATCAGGAGAAGTTTGACCTTCCTCGTGGCTTCAGATAATCCCCCCCATCCTGGGGAGGTGCAAGAGTTGTAAAATGTGAAACAGGTTTTCTTTAAATCAGCTGAAAGCAGCTGGGGATTTGGTGACTGTAGGAAAATTACATGTGTGTGATTGTATAGGAAGCTTCCCCTTAAAATACTCAGATGGGACATGAAATCTTTCCTTTTCAAGGGAGCCTCACTCCTCAGAATGTGCCAGCCCAAGGGAACATCAGTGCTTATGGTTCTGACAGAGACACTGGAGATGTGGAATGTGAGCAGGAAGGACTTGTGTCCAGCACCCCCTTTGGCAGAGCACATGCAGGGAGCTTTTTGCTTTTTTAATGGCTCGTGTCTCCTTCTCTCTCTCACACTTTTATTTTCAGGGGCTATTTTCTTCCTCTCATTTTGATGATGTGCTGAATACAGATGAGGCTTAGAATACACAGAGCTATTAGAGTGACACACACTCATTTTGTAGGTTTGGAAAAAAAAAATAAACCCCTGCTCAAGTTAGCTTGGCACAGTTAGAAAATGATGTGAGCACCTGGCTGGCAACAGTCCCCTCACTGCCCAAAAGCTCAGGGCCACTCGTGAGTGCCCTGTGGGTGGATGTGTCCACGCAGGGGTCGGGGGCCCCACCAGCCTGGTGGGTGCTGGAGTCCAGGGCTGTGCCCCGTAGCTGCTCTCGCCCCTGCCCCCAGAACCTTCTGGAACCTGCCTTGTCTGCAGTGCCCAAGTCCCACAGTTTATGTTCAGGCCATTGCTCTCTGTGCCTGTGCCTCCTGAGGTGAAGGGATATTGCTTCCCATAAATTTCAGGGATTCTTTACAGAGTGCCTGGCTGGCCACAGTGGTTCAGACAGAGCTGATCAAATACTTATTTGTCAGATGAATAGTCTGATTAATTTTGTAATTTCAAATTATTTATTTATAAGTCATCTGCAATAACTAATATTTATATTGCTTCATGACCAGCAATGGTTTGCTGTTTCTGATAATAAATCCTCATACACCTGCAGCAGCTGATGCTGATGGCCTAAACTTGGGAACAATAATCCAAGCAAGTAAGGAGTGCTCTGTAATCCCCTCACAGGCTGCAGAACATGTGTATTATCTTCAGCTCTTTCCCACAATTCTTCCACATACACTTTTTGACAAAAGGAGACTGTGCAGACCCCACAAAGGTCAAAGCTATTAAAAATCTTTTCAGTGAGCAGTGCTGCATATCTCCAAACACTCACAGCTCTCCAGGGAAAGTCAGAACTTGCATTTTCCACCTCTAGCTCTTCTCGTCCTGTCCAGCACCCACCGAAAGAAACCTGTGTGGAAAATCACCTCCTGAAGGCCCTGGGTTTGTCAAACCAGGCAGATGAAGCAGCCGTTGGCTTGTCCCTGCTGAACCCAGAGAGATAAATGCATCTGTTCAAGTAATTCATGTGACTGGAAAAATACAAGACGTGAGAGTCAAGGCATTTTGAAATACAAAGGAACATTTGTTCAATAGATTTTCAGGTATCTGTTGAATCTCTACTGCTTAAGAAAAACATATGGCTTAAATAGACCTTGCAGTCTCTGCTCCAAGACCACTTCTTGGCAGGATTTTGTTGCTCACTGTCTTTACCTGCTTTCACCTCATTGTAAGATACCTCAGAAGCTCTCTCCAGGAGCTCCCTCCAGGAACTTCTGGGTTTGAACCATGTGCATAGTTGTGTCATCTGTGTTGGAGGCTGAGTTGTCTGCCTGCCATCCCACTTGTATGTTAAATGAAAGTAGTTCTTACACAGCCCAGGACAGCTCCCTGCTCATCACCTTTGTCCTGCAGACATCCATGATTTTAATCTGCTCCTTGGCCCCAGCTGGGAAAGGCTGTAGGTTCTGCACAATTTGCTGTGTCTGGCCAATGATGTCACCCTCACGTTGGCGAGGTTTCTCAGAGATGATGTGAAGATGACATTGCCTGCAGCCTCTCAGTCTGCACCAATTAAACAGAGAAATTAAAAAATGTCTGAGTCAATTAAAAAGAGGAATTAAACAATGTGATAAACAGGAGAGAATGACAAAGCTGGCACATGTAAGGAAGGACGCCCAGTACAGCAGCCTCATGACCAGCTGTCTGTGTCAGTGCAGCTGTGCCTTCCCCACTCCTCTGCAGTCACCTCGCTGCGGCGTGAGACCTGTCTCGTGGGGCTGCACCCGAGACTCACAGCCCACTTCTGAAGGGATTTCTCCTCCTCGGTCTGGCCTCTCCTCCTGGCACCTTCTCCCCTGTGCCAGCCTTTGGGTCCCAGAACCGCAGAGCCAGTGGGACTGCCCAGCTCACTGCAGCACAGCCAAGGTGGGGTGCTGGCGAGTGTTCAGGCACAGAGATATCCTGTACCCTTGCAGACTGTCAATGGACAGTCCATCACTGCTCCCCTCTGCCCAGGCTGGAAGAAATCCAGCTTTCACGGGGTTTTTCCTACAGTCAATTGAGTGACTTTTCTTTCCCAGAGCTGTTAAGCAGCTAAGCCAGACTCTGTCTTTTCTGTATCTAATTGGCACTTTCAGCTGTAAGTAAGGTGATCTACAAATCATTTTGATCTCTGTTCAGTTCTTTGATCTTACTGTTGTTCTCAGGTGCATACAGTGACAGCACAATTAATTAATTGCAGGCTGATAATTGTGTGGTTGCAGCATGCTCTAGTTCATGCTTAGAGTTTTACTAGTTGAGTTGCCAGGGTTTGTCATCAATTCTGGCAAGCAGGAGTGATCTGAAATAGCATTCGTTGACCTTTTCAACATCGGTGAGCCCACAGGCAGAGTGCACACGCTGGGGAGGAGCCCCAGCCTCCTACACGGGAGGCACTTAGCACCCGGAGCTGACAGGCATGCGGTGCCCAGCTGCAGATTGGCAGCTCCTCAGGATGTTGGATTATTTATTAGTGAATGCTCTATGATGCTCACTACATTCAGCCTGCAGAGAGAGGAGAGAGCTGGACGGCACTTCGGGGAATAATCCAGAGACCTTTGCTAGTATTAACTCTTCTGTATCCTCCAGTCTGAAAGGGAATTCATTAAACCTTGTGCTGCAGGGTTTTGATCCATCCCTGCTGCATGACAAGATGAGTCCCAGCAATGGAGAAGGGTGCTCTGCACTGGATGCTCTGCTCTGAAATGTCTGGCAGGAAAGTAAAGCAGATGCATCAAATCAAATGTGATTTTTTTTTTTTTTTGTGCTGGTCCCTTGGCTTATGCTTTCCACACCATAGAGGTGACATCACTATCCTAATCCATTGCCACAGGGCTGGTGACCTGGCAGTACCTGAGGGTGAGGTGGGTCTCCTTGCGGGAAAAGGCAGAAGATGTTTGCTAATGCTGGTGACTGAAGGAGTCGAGGGGAAGCCCCAGTCCTCTGGGCTGGGCTCACATCTTTCGGAGTCCGCTTTGCTGCCATCCATGCTCTGGCAGAACTCGTTCAGCTTTTGCAGGCTTGTGCTCCACAAGCTGTCAAACCTCTGCCAGAAGAGCTAGTGGACAAAAGAGCCTCATCTGTGTATTCTGCTCCCTTAAAACAAGGCAAATATTTCAGTGTCTGTTGAAGAATATTTGCATTTTTATGGATAAATTCAAGAAAAAAGGCACCACACAATCCCAATTTGCATCCCTTATTTCCATAGAAACTACAGGAGCCTTAATTGCTTTCATGTGCTTTTGATGAAAATTGAGTGGGGTATCTTTATCCTTCCATAAGGTGGGAAGAAAAATTGGCATTCAAAATAATGTCTAATGGTTCAAAGGATACTTTTGCAAAACAACTTTCTGTGATTTATTAAACAGCTTGGTGTTTTTCAAATAATTGGAAAAAAAGAAAAAACTTTTTACAAAACTTGTTGCAAGCCTTCGCTAAACAGCTGCAGATTGACATCTGTGGAATGAAGGCTGTCGTGCCCTGTCCCGCGGTGCCCGCTCGGTGCCCGCTCGGTGCCCACTCAGTGCCCACTCAGTGCCCACTCAGTGCCCGTGTCCCTCGGTGCCCACTCGGTGCCCACTCGGTGCCCACTCGGTGCCCGTGTCCCTCGGTGCCCACTCGGTGCTCGCTCGGTGCCCACTCGGTGCCCTGTCCCTCGGTGCCCACTCGGTGCTCGCTCGGTGCCCACTCAGTGCCCTGTCCCTCGGTGCCCACTCAGTGCCCGTGTCCCTCGGTGCTCGCTCGGTGCCCACTCAGTGCCCTGTCCCTCAGTGCCCACTCGGTGCCCTGTCCCTCGGTGCCCACTCGGTGCCCACTC
>QUSF01000107.1:283449-309402 GCA_003676055.1 Chloebia gouldiae
CCCTCTCCCATTCCAGCAGGGTCTCCAGGACAGCGCTGCCCTCTCCCATTCCAGCAGGGTCTCCAGGACGCCCTGCAGGACTCGCAGCAGCTGTGGTGGTTCCTTGCTGCTCCCACACGGGCCGTGGGTGCCGCAGGGTTACAGCTGCACATGGGCAGCAGGAGTTTCAGTAAGTCGCCCTCCACAGGATGCTCACCCGCACAGCTGATCAGCAGCGACTGTAGGAGAGATGGAGAATGGAGCCTGTATAGCCTGCAAAGAAGACAGCAAACCAAGGAAGGGAAACTTTCTCCCCCTTTGAACTTTCACAGTTCAAAGCTGTGAACCCTCCCTGGCTCACAGACCACTTGTGGTGTCTTTTACAGCGCCTACAGTTTTCCAGAGTGGTGCTTATAGAGGTGGGGAAAATGTGGTTTTGCAGTGGCATGGCAAATGTCTGTGAGGAAACAAGACATCAAGCTGCCATCTGCACAAATATATCTGTGCCTTGTTTTCCTGCTTTTCTGGCTTTGGACAAGTGCCACCACAACCAACAATTTTCCTGTTCTTTTTTAGCTTTACTTTCACAAGTATCTTAAACAAACTTCCTCCGTCCCAACAGAAACAGAATACACTGGTGGATATCGATTAAAAAATATTAATATTTTTTATCTGTCAAAGAGAAGTAGGGAGAGCCTTGGGCTCCTTCACTGGCCTTGTGGCTGCAGACTTGGACCCCACTGGCCTGGCTGTGTGCAGTGGGGCTTGCCCATGCCCATTCTCCAGGCTCCTCCAGAGAGGGTACCTGTGGAGAGTGCTCTGGGCATTCCAGTTGTTTCCCATGGCAAATCCAGGTGAGCAAGAGTCTCCTGGCTGCAGGTGCATCGAGCCACCTCCCTGGGGACCGCCTGTGAACACGGCTGGGAGGGCAGGATGGCTGCGGGGCTCGTGCCCACCCTGTCCTTGCAGCTGCCAGGGGAGAGGCGGGTGGGCTGGCAGGTGCTGCCTCCGGGTCTGCTCTGCCAGCGCGTGCCTGGAGCTTGCCCACCACAACCTCATCAACCCAGAGTCCTTTTAAACCCCGTCACAAGAGCCCAGGCAGTGAAGCTGTAGTCCTGGGCACTGCCAGCCCAAGGAGCTGGAAGGAATCCGTGTCACAGCTGGGGTGGCTCAGACGCAGGGTGGGACGGGGGGACAGTGGTCTGGGGGGGACAGAGGCCCAGGGGGTCCCAGCACACGGGCAGAGCAGTGGTGCTGTGCCTCGGAGTGCACTCGTAAGCAGAGCTGATTTTATAAACAGCAGGAGTGTTTTCCTAGGCCACATGCTGAGCTGTATTCAAAATACATTTGTACGAACATCAATTTTTAATGCAATTTATGCCAAATGTTGTTGCAAAAAGCAGCCGTTAACATGACATTAATTCAATCACTGGAAATACAGTACGTGCTGCTAAATGAAAACATGTTATTAGTCAATTAGATTAACTGGATGTAACACTTCCAAACACAACGTAATATGGTTTCTACATGGTTAATTACATTGTACAAATTACATGGCAATAAGGCTTAGTACTGGACAAACACATGCAATTAATACATAAGCAGAAAAACCAGCTTGTGATTCACATTTGAACTACATAAAAATTATTTGAAATATAAATATCTTGCAAGCTTGAAATAAAGAGGCAGAATTATGCTGATACTATAATGGGCACAGGGTAGTTTCTAAAATAGCCAGGAAGGCCTTTGTGAGGAGATCACAGATGTTCGTGGTTGCTTTCACGAGTTTTAATTTGCTCTGAAAAGACCATTTTAATTTTAAACAGGAACACTCCTGGCCCTGTTGGAGTCCCTCTACGCGCAGGAATCTGTCAGTGCCCACGCAAGCCTCCTTCTTTGTTTGTGTTTTAGGAAGGATTTGCGCCCACTCACGGGAATGGCGCCAGCCCCTGGCACCAGGAGCAGGCACCAGGAGCAGCCCTGGCATGCCACCGGTGCCACCAGCCCTCCCCGCAGCGTCTGTCCCACCACACACACCGCTGGCGTGGCCAGGTGGGGAACCCCACAGCTCCGCCACCTCGGGAGCCCCCACAGGGGACCATGAATGCCCAGCCCAGAGAGAGCTGGAAAGAGGAGGCTGTTTCTGGGAAGGACTCGGCTCTGTGGCCAGAGGGCAGCTGTAGCCCAAGATGGACATCCAAGGCAGCAGCCCCACACTGCTCCCCCTCTGAAGGGAAGGGACTGCAGACGTGGCTGTCTGCAGGTCCCCAGCCCCGAGGGCAGCTCTCTGGTGCCGGGATAAGGTGGCTGGCACCTTTAGGAGAGCAGAGCTCCAGGTTCTTGTTCCCAGGGGCTCCTCCGCCCTGGGGACCCTCGGAGCCCTGTGCTGCAGAAGCACCAGACAGTTCATCCGTCTGCACATGAGGCAGAAACAGGCAGGTTGTGGAGCTCTGGAAATGCAGATTTATACCTATTGCTGCAATAATTATTGCAGTTCATGGAAATGTTGCTTTTCCCCTCCATTACTCCATCAGTAATCCTAACAGCATTCCAGCAGGGCTTGGAGGGTAGGAGAGCACATGGAGGACCTGCACTAGTGCCTCCATGGCACCAAAAGAGTTTGGAGGGGGAAAACAGGGGCGTGAATGAAAGGGAAAGGAGATGTGCCAGTGGTTGACACCCTGGGGTGCTGTGGCTCCACTGCTGGGGTTGGGTGCTGCGCTGGCAGCTGCAGCCCCAGCTCCCGGGTGCCCACCCCTGCCCAGGGACAGGTGCTGATATTGGCAGTCTGCCCATGCTGGGCTGAGGTTTAGTTTGACATAACCAGGGCATGGTCCAGCAGCCACTGTGCAGTAGAGTATGGCTTATTGGTTTCACAGGGAGAGGGGAGCAGCCTCTGGCACAGGCACACACCAGCGCACTGCTGCAGCCACTGACAAAGCAGTGATAAAGCTCTTGGAGATATTCCTGTCTCATCTACCTCGAGTAAATCAGAGCAAACCTGGAAACATCAGAGGACGCAAAATGCAAAAGCAATAAAAAACTCCTGACTCCCATTGAAGGCAGAATGTGGTCTGACATGACCACTGGCAGCAGAAGGATTTCACATGATCGGGGGCTGCTTACATGAGGAATTGTTCATTATTTAGTGGCTGCTTAAAGGGCCAGGGAAACAGAAATCAAAGCTCCTGCTGTTCTCTGCTGATGAAAGTGCTGCAGCTGCCCCACTGCAGTCGCGTTTACCTCCAGCCTCACCTGCACCGGGAGCTGGAGACATGTCTGGCTGCTTGCTCAGAAATGAAAGTGCTGAGAATCAATCATTTGTTTACATTGTAGGTCTTGTTGAAAATCAATTGGCTCCACATGCTGTAGATCTGATTGCATTTTGTTAGCGGTCACAGGGAATGGTTTTCCCTTGACAAGTCTGTGTTCATGGTTTCTCCAATGCATCAGTTGTACCAAGCTTTTAGGATAATTGAGACTGAGCAACAATCCCCTTTATAAATATTAACTCTGATATGCTTGGGAAACTCTGCCTCTCCTGGATGAATTTTTAACTAGCTTTTTAATCTATTGTTCCTTGTTAGAACAGCAGGAGCATTCCTTGGTGTCTGTTCCTGCCTCCCCAGCTGCAAGAGAGGGGCATCCCTGCCGAACCTCTCTCCCAGGGCAGAGACCCAAAGCCCCTGGTCCCAGGGCAGGACCTGCTGCTGCCCTGCCATGGGGACAAGCCCACAGAGCTGGGACACAGGGCTGAGAGCAGCCATACAGGGAGGGGCTGAGGAGAAGTTTTGTTTCTCCCAAAGGGACTGGTACACAGGGATGAGCTTCCATGTGGATCTTTGCCAGTTTCCTTCGGTGATGCCTGGGACAAGCAGAGCCCAGCAACAGGGCAATCTCTTGGAGCAGGTGCCTGTCCCTGTGCCCACCCACGGCAAAGAGCCCAAGGGATGCAGCCTCAGCACCGAGGGACAGCTGGGGAGGCTGCACTGTCTGAGCCATGGGAACTACAGCGGTGGGGGACCCCCCGCCAGAGCCAGAGCCCTGCACCTGGGGGCCAGGACACACTGATGGAGGGATGTGCCCTGGGAGCACATGCTGGGCTCGAGGAGCTGGGAAGGCTGTGGAATGCTCTCCTCTCTCTAGCAGGGGCTGCCAGGCCCCTCTGAGCCCTCCTTCGTGTTGGTGTTTGGTTCTGCAGAACAGCCGGTCATGGTCCAACAGCTCTGGCCTGGCTCAGCTGGACTGTTTCTTTTCCCCCACAATCAGATGTTGCCCTCTTTAATATTATCTGAACATCTGTCAAACTGTGGCTCTTTTTGTGAAACCTCTGTACAGGAAGAGACAAAAGGCAGCAGGGATGCTGTTGAAATGAAAGCCCTACTTTACATTTCAAATGTTTTAACATATTTTTCTTTTCTTTTTTTTTTCCTTGGATTTTTAATAAAAGCTTTAAATGCCTTTTTTTTAAAGGTGGTTGCTTGCCAAAGGACATGTCAGTGGGGATGTGAGGAAGCTCCTGCACTCAAGTCACTGCCCCAACTAGGCTTGGTGTTCCAGGCCGGTGCGTGCCTGTTCCAGTGGAGTGGCTGCTGATCTTCCACGGCGGAAGGATGAATGGGTTGCCTGGAAAACCCAGGCATGTGCTGCCAGCATTTGCCTAATAGGCAGCTCAGAAATGTGTCCTGGGAGCTGAGCTTGCCTCCTCAGCAGCTGCTGTTTCTCTCCAGTAAGTATGTAAAGCTTAGCACACTCCCAAGTGCGGGAGGTTTCTGCGGGGTCCAGAGGCTGCATGCTGCCACTGTGGCTGGAAGACCCCAGCGGGAATTCCAGAGCTTCATGATACAAACAGCATCAGATGAAATAACAGTTCTCGGGCACTCAGGCGGTACTTTCAGCTTTCTAAGCACTCTGTATCATGCTGAGGCTATTATTAAAATGCTCCTGTGGTCAGTAGCAGTGCAGCTTGCTCTGAAGAGTGCACAGAGATTTAAGGCCAAGAAATCCATTTAGTGTTCTCGGAGGCCAGGCTGGGGACAGTAGCATTTATGCCATGGGGAGCCAGACCCAGCTCTGCCCCAGTCTGTGCTGTCTGCCCCTGACTGGGGCCACAGGAGATGGCCAAAGTGGCCAGGTGGCACTTGCACTGCATCCCATTGCCTTCTTCTGCCCCTCAGTGCTGTGGTGCCTTGCCCCATGGCTGCTCCCCAGCCACCCCTGGCACACTGCAGGGGTGCAGAAGCAGTTCTGGCTGCCTGGGATGCTCCTGGCCCCTGCACCCTCTCTCTGGCTGGTGGCAGTGCAAGGTGCCTCCTTTGCAAGGAGGAAAATTAAATTCCTGATAGCAGGACGACTGCTAGCTGTTGGGAGCCATTCCTCAGCCACCACTGCCCAGCAGCCGGGGGAGCCTGCGGCTGGCTGTCGTGCCAGCCAGCTGTACCCATATTTCAGTGCTTGGGGAGGGCGGGTTATTTCCTGACTGCTTGGCATGGTTGCAAATTTTAGTGGAAAAGCTAAACCAAACAGGCTGTGGAGTGTCACACTGTGTTAGTTCTGTGCAGAGAGGAGTTGTCAAACGCGCAAACAAGACACGGGAGAAGCCTGGAATTGACACTGGGCTGGTGTGTGTGCTGAGGCAGGGGCCGGGACACCTTCCTTGCTGCCAAACTCAGTGTCAGAGTCTGCAGCTTGAACCAAGGCTGATGGAAGTGGATTTATTTAAATTGCCAGGATAAATTAACTTTTAAAGTCACAGTGAAAAAGTCTGTGCTGCGAATAAGGGCCATGAATATTCAGGCACATGCATTCATTGAATTAGTTTGTTGCAAACATATTTGGAGGCAGCTGTTCATTTAATAATCAGGGATAATCACAGAAATAGGCGACCGGTTACTCCATCTAAATTGCATGGTTAAAATTATAATTTTATAACTCTATCTCAGCAATTAGATTTAATAACTATGGAAATCCAGCAAAACCCAGTTGAGGGAAAGCTGTTACTCCTTTAGTGCAGAAAAGCCAAGGTCAGGCTAGGATTCCCCTCTGCCCACACTGGGGCTGGGGCTGTTTCAATACTGCCCAAAGCACAGCGCCAGGACTTCTGGGCTAAACACTCTAGTTCCAGCACTGAACCGGGCGGGGGTTAGTTTTCCTGTCATTTCCTGTCTTCATTACAATATTTGTCCCAAGAACAGATTAATTCCTCTCATTCTTTCTGCCTTTCCAGCCTTTTGTCACAGGAATGCATTTCACAGGACTGTAATGTGTGATACTTGCTCTGAGTTATGGCTCTGCCATACGCTGTAAAAGTTTGACTCTCTCAGTATTGTACATTTTGATTCTACCCCTGCAGGCTATAAACAACCCAAATTACCTCTTTCTTTAGCTTCCAAGAGGACTAATCCCCTGTCTAGTGCTTTATCAGTCAGTTGAGAAAGAGTGAGACCAACTTGCCAATCCAAACAGAATATATTGGAAAAACCGTGCCTCCACAACAGGGCTCCTTGCCATAACTCACCAAGCAGCTCAGCCAGGGGAACCTGGGGCTGCAGTCACCTCTGCCTCTGTAGCAGGCCAGCAGCTGATGCAGCTCCCAGCCAGCCGTCACCCTTCCTGCCCCACCAGCCTCTCCTGCAGCCCTGTAGGAGCAGGAAGGGCTGGAATGGTGGGGAGGGGTGAGGCTGCTGGCTGGGACTGCTTTAACAGCTGAAACGGAGCTGGTGATGAGCTCAGTGCTGGCAGCAGCTCACGCTGTCCCTGCAGCACCGAGCTCCAGCCTGCTGTGTGCTGGAGGAGCAGCGTGGGCTGCAGCGGGCAGGGGGCTGCGCGGGGCTCACGCCCTCTGTGGGGTGGGGGATCTCCCGAGCTGCTCCCTCTGCCTGTCCTGGGCAGGCCTGCCTGCCTGGGCTCTCCTGCACACCCTCCCCTGCTGCAGCATCTGCTTGGGGAGGGGGCTCTCCCAGGAAAAGGAAGGGAATTCATGGCTCCACCACGGGAAGAGGCGTCCCAGCCCCCAAGGGTGCCCTCCTGCCCACACCAGGCAGTTCCTTGGCTTATCTGGAACTCCTCTCCAGCACCAGGCCAGTGTGGTTGCTCCAAGGTTTAACACTTTATTAGAAAATGAGAGGTTAGAGCATGTTCCAGAGGAGAAGGAAATTTATTGTTGCCCTGGCCCTGCAGCGAAGCAAAACTCAAATAACCCAGGTGTGGGGAGGACAATAAATCCCTGCTGGCAATCACACTGCTCAAAGGATGGTGACAGCCACAGCAAAGTTTGGCCAGTTAATATTTCTCATATCTGAGTGAGAAAAATAGCTATATTTAAAATTATATCTCTGCTGAATTACACAAGGAGAAAGTCCAGTAAGGCCTTCTAAACACCTTTCTGCAGGAGGTGAGGGTTTGCAGAGGGTTCCTGGGAGCAGCAGAGCGTCCCAGGGGTGTCTTCCCACTGTCTTTCTCTGCTGAAGGATCCCTCTGGGTAGGGAACTCTGCCCAGCCAGCCCTGGTGCCACATCCTGCCCTGAGCTGGGCAAGGGCGCCTCATTTTGTGAAGGGGACAGCAAGGTGAGGAAAGGGAAAGGGTAAGGAGTGAGGGCTCCAACAGACATTAGTGGTTAAAGCACTTGAGGGGTGCAAGAAGTGGTGTCCCACCAGTGTGAGTGGGACAGTGGCTGGGTGGCTCACTGAGCAGCTCAGCACAGGACAGGCACAGAGCGAGCTGTGTGTCTCTGTGGTGCTTCTGCAGCGGGATCAGGAGGGCACTCAGCACCCTGACAGCTCCAATTCCTTCTCCCATTTAAAACTTAATTATGAGAAACTTTATCTTCTTAATTTTTTTTCCAGGCATCACTATTGTGAAGCCAGACTTGTCCACTGAGTAAAGGCACTTGGCTGGGGGTGCTGGGAACAGCAGGGAACACAAAGCAAAGGAAGCCTTTCAGCTCAATGCGTGCTATAAATTTTCAATGTGTTTTTGTTTTATGCTCCAGGTAAAGGCTACAGCCATCAATCCTGTTCCTGGCTGATCCTGAGCTGCTGGTGTGCAGGCAGGCTGGGCAGCATCTGTCTGGGACACCCCTGATGGGTGTCCTGGACCATTGTCCTGGACAAGGTGTCCTGGACCATTTTGGCTTGCCTTTAAAAATGTTCTATTAACAGAAAATACAAGCCACTGAGGGATATTTGGATCTTCTTGATCTGGTGCCTGAAATACCTCGCTGTCAGCCTGCAGAGAGCTCTGGCACAGGAGCCAGTGTGATGCCAGCACAGCTGCCCTCTCCTCCTGCTGCCACGTGTTTCATGAGCTTTCCAGTCTCTGCCATTAGCCTATTAATCCAGCACCTTGCTCCAGCCACACCACGGGGGAGGATTTATGGTTCTTACGGATCAATTTCAATGTCCCAGGAGGAAAATCAGCATCTTGTTATGGGTAAAATGACAATAAATGAAACGACCATTAATTTACGATCTTGCCACACAGTGGCACTCAAACAGATTCCCATTAATGGCTTGTTATTATCACCTCCCATACTGAGCTAATAACAGTTGCTGGGAAAAGCCATGCTGAGCACCGGGAAGGGGCTGCTGCTGGATGTGAGGGATCCCAGGCCTGTTCCACAGCGGTGGGGCAGCCCCAGCCCCGCTGCCCTGTCCTGCCAGGCCAGGGAGGGAGGCAGCAGCCAACCCTGGCACTCTGGAGGGAGATGCTGCTGCTGCCCCTCCACGGGATTTGGGAGGAAGAGCCTTTTGCAAAGGCACAGGGAAAAGCGAGGCTGGGCTGGTTGGGGGAACAGGACCAGGGGTACATCTCGACAGGGACGTGCTGGGCACTGGGGACCCTCACCCATGCTCCTCTCCATCCCCGTGCACCGAGGATGATCCCAGGAGCATCACCTGCTGACAGTGGAGCTCTGCTAGGCAGCAGTTTAATTTTTGATGCAGGTTGATCCCACTGATGGCAAGTGCATTTGTGGAGTGCTGCAGATGAAGGCTGGTGTGATCCTTGCCCGGCTGAAGGCCGCAGGGTCCCCACTATGGCCCTTCAGGCAGCAGGAGCCAGCTGCAGTGCACCTGTGCAGGGGGGAGATTGCTAGATGGGAGGGATGGAGGGTGCCAGGCAGGGAGGGGAGGAGCTGCCAGGTTGGAAAGAGCTTCCCGGGCAAGTAAAAACCTGATTTACTTCCTGGGAAGTAAAAACCTGATTTTTCTATTTGTTTGCACCTCAGAAAACCCAGAAATATTAACTTGACATTAAATTACTTTTTAAAAACTTATACAAGGCAGAAAGTACCATAAAACACAGAACAAAGGGCAGCCTTTTTGTATGGGGAAGTGCTTAATTTGGTCCAAAATTAAGAACTTAACATCCTCACTGACTTTGTTCTTTTTAAGAACATTAAAGGCATCAGGTGGAGAAGCACCAAAATTCATTAAAACACTGTCCTTTTGAAAGCCAAATAAATTGACATACCAAACTCAATGTCAGAAAATTTGCTTCTTTGGCACAAAATGTTTCATTTTAGACAGCGCCCCGGCAGCTCTCCCATGCCTGCACGGTGCCTGTGCTGAGCCTGGGCAGGGTGAGCAGCCCCCAGGCTGCCCCAGCTCCCGGGCACAGCAGCTCCGTGCCCAGCCAGGAGCAGCCTCACGGAGCAGCCACATCTGCAGGGCGCCAGCTGTGGCAGGTGAACTTTGCTAAACACAGTTTTTGCATTACAAGTAAACACGTGAGGAGCTGATCTCCATGAACACGGTTCTACAGTAATACAACAGTACAAATAAATAATCCAGCATATGTCCCAGTGTCACTTTTATTTACAGTTAAGTGACCTGTTATTACTGACCCCCTCTGCCACAAAGGCCTAATTGAGAGGAGGCCACAGAGCAAGCAGGGCTGCTGTGAGAGTGCATCATGCTAAATAATTCATAACGAGCACTGTGGTTCTTGCAGTGATATATGTAAATAGGAGCTCCGCAGTTTGTAGCTTACAGTCTGGGTTGTTTTATGAATTTTAAAAGGAGAAAGTCTTCCTTCTGTGGTGCAGAACTGAAAGGAGTTTGTGTTCCCTGAAGTCCCGTCCCTGGGAGCCAGCTTCACAGGGATGGCTGAGGCAGGCAGAGGCTGCTCACAGCCTCTTCCTGCGTGAGCACCTCAGTCTGTTTGCTCCCCTGTTTTACCTGTGGCTTCGTGACAGCCCCCAGGACCAGCTGCAGGTGCAGAGGATGGCAGCTGGCACCCCAGGGCGAGAGGGCAGCATTGGCATCTAAGAGCATTGGCAGAGTATCCTTCCCACACATCATCCAGCTGCAGGGACCTCAGCCTGCAACTCTGAGTTTCTCTTCAGCTCAGGGAGATGCCTCTGCTGCAGGAGGGAGCCAGTTTGCCACCTGGACCAAAGCCACCAGCAGATCCCAGCCCTTTCTCTGCATCCCAGGGCCGAAGCTTGTGAGGCAGAGCTGAGCTCCCTAGGGAGTGTCTGGGGTCATTCCAAGCCCCATGCACTTCTTACAGCTCACATGAGGAAGGTGTTTGCCTTTTATTCCACCTTTTAATTCAACATCGTATTTCCTCTGTTTTATAAGAGTGGGATAAGAGGAGCTCCCAGACTGTCTCTTGAAGACCATTTATTATTTATTCATTCTGTTTCTACCTTGTTTTTCTGTCTCTAGTTACCTGAGAATTGTTCTAGTCCTTGATATTACTCCTGTCCTTGTCTAGGTCTCACCTATTCCTACAATACCCTCCAGAGATAGGGCAATCACTCCAAGAAAATTGACTTACATTCAATGGCAAAAAGCTTCATTAAAACCCAGGTAAGGCTCCCAAAGGTACCTTGTGTTCCTCAGAAATCTTCAGCAAAGCTCATCCTTCCAACAACGTGTGCTGAGGGCTTTCAGTGCTGCCCAGGCAGGGCTCTGTGTGGGCTCCTCTGTGCTCCCATGGGGGTGAGGGCAAGCTGGCTGCTTCTGCTGCACAAAAACCAAACCAAACCTGGTGGTGTGGGCTTTGCATCTAAGGCATGTCACACCTTGACATTCCTTGAAGGGAATCCTTCAGGAAGAGTAAATTATACTTGTGTAGTATTGTCTGGGAACAGTGAGACTGGAAAACTTGCCTAAAAATAACTTAGAAAGTCAATCTCTCCTCCTCCTGCAGCAAAGGAGTAATTACTGCTTTGTAAAGCTTTTAATTTTTTTTTAACATTGCATATAAATACTGCTGCTTCAGAGTTCAGAGGCAGGGATTTTAAATCTAATCCACATTTAACAAGGCTATTAAAGAAAATGTTTAAGCCGCCAGAATTTAACTGATTAAAATATTTAATAAATCTTACCCAAAAAAAGGTGGGGGGGAAGGAAAAAAGGAAGCAAGGAGCCAAGATCACATGGTTTTTATATGTGCACTACTGAGAATGCTTTAATGGGAAATGGAAACCCAAAAGATTGCAATAATCCTGCCAAAAAGACCCAAATGTATTATAAAAGTGTTTAAAGCTCCATTTGAGTTTTTCTAATTAACTTGGTAATGACACTGGCATTCTCACTTGATCAGACTCCTGGAAGATCAGATGCCTCTGATTGCTGGAGCAACCTGAGAGTGGTGGGAAAAGCAAGGGGCTTCTCTCCTCCCCAGGGCACCAGGGCATTGCTTTTAAGGCTCCTCTGCCAGGGTGGGGGACTCGGGGGTCTGTCTTGGCTCCTCTCTCCCCCTGGGTGGTGAAGGGGTGTTGGTTTTCTGGCACAGAGGAGCATCCTGTGGGGTGCAGTTTGCTTCACAGCTGGCAGTGCCCTGGGAGCTTTGTGCCAGCCCTCCTGAGCCCAGTCCCTCTACAGGACTGTGGGTCCTCTCTGCCTCCTGCTCTGCGGCACACCACCTTAGGGATTTTTTTAGTTTTGAGATTAATATCTCTTAAATCCTCTGGAAGAATCTGGGCAAATAAAAGTGTTTGGATCCTTGTAGGTGGTGACTGTTTCTGCAGGCACAATGGGAGGAAGAGACACATATTTAGCTGGAAGGATACTGGTGTGAACTGGGAGCAAGTGCAGTTGAGCTTTGGGATCAGCCTTCACTGGAGCCGCACGGGCAGCACGATGCCTGCAGCATCCCCTGTGGCCTGAGTGCCAAGGGCAGGAGAGGGTCCTTGCTGGAGCCCCTGCTGCAGCAAGCCAGCTCCTGGCCTTGTGCCGGGGCTGCTCTGGAAACAGGGGAGCATCCTTGTGAATCAGCAGAAATCCACATTGTGAGGCTGTATGTTCTGTTGGCTGATTCAGAGAAATGCCCCCAGGCTGCAGAGTGTATTCTGCAGGAGATGGTCACTGTGGAAAGTCTAAGGTCAAGGTAGAGCCATATAATTTCATGGTTGAAGGCTCTGGCAGATACCTGGTGATGAGGTGTTCAGTGTTGTAGGGGAAATGACATAGGAGTGTGGAAAGCATTTGAGCAGAGACTCAGCCCCAAGTACCAAGTGTGTGTCCTGAGCTCTGGCAGTGGCAGAGCTGGACCTGCTGCCCCTCCAGGCATTCCCTCTGGAGAAATGCCCAGGTGGCTCGCAGCTGGGTCCTGGCTGGCACCTGTGGGGTGCCTGCCTCTCCTTACACTGGCACCCCTGGGATCTGCTCTTGCTCCCAGCCTGGGCACAAAAGAACAGCCCTGGAGCAGCCCCGAGTCTCCAAATGCCCACCAGAACTGACCCGAGGTCATGATTTTGTCTGCTGCTGAGAGCTCCTGGCTCAGCACAGACAGCAGTTCTTTCCTCCCATCTGCACAGGCACCTGCATTTCCAGTTGCTTGCTCTGCTTCACCTGGAGACAGCAGAAATCTTGCATCCCAAGTGCAGGTTTTCTTCCTTGCCAGCAGTCAGAGCATAGCTGGAGCAGGGCTGTGGGGCAGGAATGCCCCACACAGGTGGAGACCAGGTGTCCTGGCTGTGGAGGTGGCAGCAGCACATCTCTCGGGTACACAGTGATTTCCATACGGCGCCTGTGGACGGTGATGGATGCGCCTGTAACAGATGCAGGGCATGCCCAGTGTGTGGCCACAGCTCCCTGTACAAGTCTGCAGTGACAAGTGCTCAGACACATTCTTGTGCTGTACAAATTGTCTAACACTTGAAGCTGTCAGACATGAATCCTTTAGCTAGGTATATTTTGAAGATATAATCTCCACAACCCAGCAGTGCTGCCTGCAGTCCAGCAGTGGTGATGGCAGCTCCTTGGGACACCGTTGTGCCATCACCCTGTACCTGCTGCCCCTCTCAGGGCTCCCTGCAGCCACAGCCCCCCAGCCTGGTGCTGCGCCCAGTGATGGAGTTTGATTTCTCTATGTTCTTCTCCAGCCCAGAGAAATTTTATTTTTTTTAGCCACATCTCTTGGCAGGGTTAATCTGCATTATTAAAAATGAGATTTACTACTACTTGCAGGTCATGGCAGGACAAGTCCAGCTGCTGCCACCAGCTGGGGCTGAGCAGGTGATCGTGGTCCCTTCCCAGGGATGTGCTGGCACTGGCTCTGATGTCGCTGCTGGGGAACACTCAGCAGAAGCACCATGTGGCTCCAGACAAGGATTTGACTTGTGCTGAAACACAAGAAAGGCCCAAAGGAGAAAAGCTTGGTGGGCAAACTGGGCAAAGAGGGATGTGGGTGATTTTGCATTTTAAAACACAAACTGTTTGAATCTGAATTCTGATACCTGTCTATGGAAATGGCTGTGGGAGCTGTCTCCTTGGTCTGAATTTTGCCTTGAATAATATCAAACAAATAGTGCAATGGGACTGGAAAAAAATTATAAAAAGCAGCATTTTTCAACCCGTGGTGTCCCCTCCAGTGCTGCCTCCTGACCCACGGCTGGCAGGAGCTCTGCTCCCGGTGCGGGCAGCAGGGGCCTGGCTCAGGTGCCAGTCTCTGCTGCAGCACGCCTGCACCGGGGCCCAGCCAGGTGGCTTCTCCTCCCCTGGGGCTGTGCCCAGCTGGGCTGGCTCTGCAGCCCCGGGCTGGCAGGGATCTGCTGCCACCCCACGCCCGCCTGGCATCACCTCCCCGGGCGTTCCACTCCTCCTCCCTTGCGTTAAAGAGCTTTCACCATCAAACGGGGGTAGGTGCCCTGAAAAACAAGATACTGATGCAAGTGTTTGAGCCACTTTATTGGCTTCTTCATGTATTAGCAGCTGTGGTTCTCTTCCTGCTGCTTGTACTCTGAATAGATTTTTATTGCTTAATTCTCTGTAAGTGAAGTGCTAGCAAATTGTAAAATCCTATTGCTTAACATGTAGCATTAAGTATTGAACTAGCAAAAGAATCAATTACAGGTTTGGTCACTGATTAGCTTGACTTTTTATGGAATTTAATGTCAAGTCTCATTATAATTCTGCTCTTTAATTCAGGAAATAAAGCACATGTGGGGAGCTAATAGCTGAGAGCAGCTCTGCTCCAGCTCTCCTGCTGGGGGGATGCTCAGTGCTGTGCTGCAGGAAGTTTCATCTGCTCCCCACCTCTCCATCAGGGCAGAGCCAGTGCTGAGGTTCCATCAGGGCCCTCAGGTCCTGCAGGAGATACAGCTGAGCCTGAGTCTGTTTCTCTGCCCTCTTTTCCTCACCTGTGGAAGCTGCAGGGGCTAGCTGGAGGGCAGGGGACAGGTGGCCCTGACGTATTTCCATGTGTCTCCTTTCCACTCGCCCCCCTTGCAATTCCCGGCAGGTTGGGGGGCTGCTGAGCCAGCGCCGTCCTTGGTGAGGGGCCTCCTGACCCACTCCCCACCATGGGCAGCCCCCAGCACAGCAGGGAACAGCTGGGTTTGCAGTCAGACTTGGACCATGTCCTTACTGCCAAGCCCTGCATGCAGTCACGGGCATTTGGCATCTGAAATCCTCTCTGAGCCTCCTGCCGGGGCAGAGGCAGGAGGGGGAGCTGGGACTTGCAGGTGGTTTGCAGGAGCCTTTAGCCAAGGGCCACTTGGCAGAGGACTCTGGCCTGATTTCGGTCACTGAGTCCATCCAAAAAACTTAAAAACCTGTCAGGCTTCTGGTGAAATATCAGTGTAATGACCCCGGGCAAGCGAAATGTGAGGAGTTAAACTCTAGCAGAAAATGTTAAATCAATCGCAATTGGTGTCTGGTCTCTCCTGAAACACCTCCAAGGGCAGGAGGTGAAGGGGAAGCCGTGCTGTGGGCTGGGGACGGGATGAGCCACGCTGGGTGTGCTGCTGGGGCAGGCAGCGTTTCCCGTGCTCCATCTCCCAGGAAGGAGAGAGAAGTGGGGAGAGCTCAGAGCTGCCTCCCTCCTGCTCCCAGCAGTGCTGTGCCCTGCGCAGGGCTCCAGTGCCACGCTCTGTGAAAGCCCTGGGAGGGGCTGTGGCAGGTGACGGAGGCTTTGCACTCCCCAGGGGCTCCCGGGGTCCTGTGGGGCTGAGCCCTCCCTGCCCGGGTCCTCCACAGCCTCCTGCCTCCCCTCACCAGTGGCTGATGGACAACTGCAATTGGATTTCCAAATTACAGCATCTCAGATTAGATTCAATATCCCTTTTCTCAGACCAGACAACCCCTTAATTCCTTTTCTTTCGATTGCATGGGGACCCTCCGCTCAGATCAGACCCTTCAGCAGAAAATCTTTGCTGCACCGAGGCTGTCATGTGCTATTGCAATAAACTGGAGACACAGAGCTCCAGCACAAAGAGCAGGAGAAAAGTAAGTCTTCCCTTCCAGCACTGAGATTTCTGGAGGCTCCTTCTTGTCTGGCTGAGCTTATCCTCCTTCCAGCAGCAGCTCTGCTGGCATACTAATTTATAGTGTGCTTGAGCAGTCCCCCTGCATCCTCAGCGAGGAGGGCTTGGGAAATTAAAGTTTGTAGGAAATGCATCAAAAATCTGATGTCCTCAAGCAAGACAGCTGTTTTTCCAGACACCAAAAGGGAGGCTGTGCCTTACTGCAGCGTCTGGGGGCTGGTGTAGGGGACAGGAGGACAGGCTGGGGCAAGGGACATGGCACTGGTGTCCTGGCAAGGAACAGGAGGCTGGGTGGGTGGCTGAGGTCCGTGGGCACTGGGAGGAGAGTGCTGCCCAGCAGCCGTGTTCCATCTGGCCTCTGCTGGGCTGGGCACGTTCCTGGTGCTGGCAAATAATAAATAACAGTAATGATTATGGAAGCGCTATGCATGTGCCCCATGGGCTCTGCAAAAAACCTTCTACATCAAAATCCAACTGCAACGTTTTCCCCCTTGTCTAATTCACAATATATGCCCATAAAAACAATAATTTATTTGTACATGGGCAATTCCCGAGGTATTTAGTGAAGATTGGTAGCTGCTGACTGTATCCTATCCTAGCAGAGTAGACCCAGTGGGATTTCTGGGACTTTGTGCAAGTGCAGAAGTGTCTTGGGGGTGTATATTAAAAAGTTATTAAATGACATTATATTGTCTACTTGGGATTAAGCTCTGGGCTAGGTCTGGTCCCACCCCCAGTCATGTCTCCTAACTTGCTGTCAATGTCCCTGGGCTCTGAGCCTGGCTCATCTCCTGTTGTTCAGGACAGACGCTGAAAGCAAATGCAGCTCCCCATTTCCAGTTTTGACTTTCATATCATGGCTCTTCAATGTACTGAAATCTGTGTGGTGTTTAAAATTCAGCTATGTTTGTCAGAATTCAATTACCCCTGAAGATTACACAAAGATTATCAAAGTTGTAAACAGCAGAATATGCTCAGAGATCAATGAAGCGCAACAAAGACCATATTTAACAGGAGAAATAAAAGTAGGAGCATGCTGGCAAACCCTGGCAGTAGAGCATAATGTCGCATCATCACACTGAAGGTTGGGAAGTAATTGAAATCTATGTTAAAGCACAATATATCCCTGTGCAGATTTGCAGGCAGAGAACCCAGTTCCGCTTCTAATATCTGAGCAATTCATTTGGTTTAAGCAGAGCCGGGCTGGGGGGATTCTCAGTAGCTGCCAGCGCCGAGCACTCCGCAGGGTCTGCCCTGCTGCCCCCTGCTCTGCCCTGCTCCTGGCAGCCTGCAGGCAGCAGAAGCCCTGCAGGGAGGGACTGGGAGGATTAGGGGTCAGGACAATTGTCCTTAACACAAATGGACCACCTTGTTCATTCTTGTTTGGGTGGGCTTGGTATGAAGCTGATTTCAGCTCCATAGCTGTGCCCCGGGCAGCACTGGGGCAGGTGCTGTGGTCAGTGGTCAGTGAGTGCATCCACTCGTGGGCATGGCTGGTCCTGGTGCCAGTGGAGTGCCCTGCTCTGGTAGCCCCTACCCTGGGGGTCGTGCCCTGTCCTGGGAGAGTGCTCTGCCCTGGCAGAGGAGCTGTTGCCTGAAGAGCCTGAGATGGCTGAGAAGCAGCAGGAGTGACCAGGGCTGCTGGGTCCCTGCCTGCCCTGTCCTGGAGCGTGGCCATCCCTGCTGCACAGGAGGTGTCTGTTTGTCCCATGGGACTGGGAGGGACTTCTTCCCCATAAGCACCCTTCCTGGTGCCCCAGTGCCCGCAGAGCCCTGGCAGGTCCCCGCTGGGCAGCTGCAGCTCCAGCGTGTTTGTGGTTTCCATTGTCATTCTGGAGGCAGCAGCCAGCTGATTTTTCTTCTCTGTAATATATTGCCACTATAATACCAAGTCTAGCAGAACAATGAACTCTAGAGGATGGAGGTACCTTCCTCCTGTTTTGCAAACTAAACATAATTTTTATTTGCGCTCAGGTTTCTGGATGGTGCAGGGAGAGTGAGGAGGGGGGGACAGGGCTGGGCGGGAGGAACTCCACCCCCGTCCTGCCCTGGCACTCAGCGCTCCCACGCTCCCTGCGGCCCCCGCAGCATTGGGATGCAAGGAAGGAAATTGCCTTTTGTCAAGTACTGGGAGGTTTCAGAAGAAACCCTAAAACCCAGATTAATTACTGCTATCTGGTCCCACAGGGGCTGGTCCACCTGCTGCAGCCAAAATGGGCTGAAATTCTCATTCCCTTTCTGCTTTCCTTTCTCTCTCTCTCTCTCTCTCTCTCCTTCTCTTTTTTCCTATTTACTTCTGGTTTAATCTGCATATTATCATCAGTGCAAAGACCTCTGAAATAACATCTGACAAATGATGCCTATTAAAAAAACCCTCTGCACTGTCCTCTTTCACCGCCTTCCAATTTGGACTAGCACTATAACTATGCATCAATAGACAAGCAATATTATGTTAAGAACATGATAAAATACCAGCAGCTTCATAATGGCAGCAGCCAAATGGTAATTTCTGCTTCAGAAATTGGTCATTTATTTTGCTGGTCTGTTCTTACGTTCAAATTAGATGAAGTTTAATATACTGTAAAATTGAATGTATTCTATCCTTTTCAACAAATATGGCATGTATGAAATGATTTATGGGTCTTACAAACCTTAAAATGTTAAATAATCTCCTTTTTCCTGTGCCTTAACTTAGTGATGCCAAATAGTTTAAGTACAGAGAAGCAAAACTTTATTAGCTCCTATCCTGATCATCACTTTATTTCGCTGCATTTACAGAGATAGGAACAGTATTTAACATACTAAACCAAGTTTAGAAGCAGCCATATTAATTGGTACATTAATTTTACCCTATTAACTGTAATTGGTAGGAAAGCGATTCTTCCCAATAAATGTTGTACTTTGTGTTTTAAATGTTTAATAAAGTCACGATGCCTAAATGAGGCTGCTCCTCCCAGCCTGAGCCTCCAGCCCTGCCGGGCTCCCCCTGCCCGGTGCCTTGGGGGCTGCCCCACAGCAGCCAGGAGCACCAGCCCACGGCCGCACCTTGGCCAGCTCCCTCCTGCTCTGGCTGTGCCCCGGTGCCCCTGGCATGCCCTCATTTCGGCTCATTTCATTCCATGCCCCTGGCATGCCCTCATTTCGGCTCATTTCATTCCATGCCCCTGGCATGCCCTTCCTTTCAGCTCAGCCGTGCCTGAACCCCTCCGGGCTCCCCAGGGAGCGCCGGGGCTGGGAGCCAGGCTGGCTCAGGTGAGCGTCCCTGGGGCTGCGGCTCCTGGGCTGCTCCGAGCTGCACGCCTGGCACGGGAGTGCAGCAAAGCCAGCTGGCAGGGCTGTGCCTGCTCTGCCTCTGCTCCGTGTCGGAGCTGGCAGCACAGTGTCCCCCACCGCCATGGGGCCAGAACACCCTGGGCTGTGGCCCTTGCACTTGACAGTGCGTGAGCTGCTCTTCTTGGGAGCTGTAGACTCAGGATCAGTGTTCTGAATGGCTTTGCTCAAGATTACTGGCAACATGCAAGCCCCACCTCGATTTGAAAATGGTTATTTAATCTATACAATTCAATAGATTTTTTGCGTCTGGTAGCAGTAGCTTTGTGTATATTCATATCCCCACAAGGCTGGTGGTGGCAGCTCCTCTAAGCAGGGGGAGGTAGGTTTGAGAGGGCTGTCCTCCCTTCCCCAGGCTGGTCACACTTTAGCCCCTCTCTGGAGGTCTGGCCCCAGATCCTGGGAAATCCCTGGGGGCACTGCCTTGGCTGTGGGGCAACGTGATGGGTGACAGAGAATCAGAAGGGGGGTGACTTCCTCCTGGTTTCAGTTTTTTAAAACAAATTGACTCCTTGCCCTTCGCCTTTCCTCTGTCTCCCGATCAGCAGTTTGTCCCTGAGGATAAGCCTCAGAGCAGCACAATCTCCTGCAGTCCCCTGGAGCTGCAGCCCTCTGCACCAGGATAAGTGAGAAGCCTTTTATTCTGTTTATTTGCTCTATATAATTTTTTCTGCTCTTGCTGACCCTTCTGGGAAGATTTCCACCCTTCAGGCTCTCTGCTGGGTGCCAGAATTACTGAGCTTAGGCTATATTTGCATTTCATATCCTAGTTAAACCAACATCATCAAGGTCAGGACACTCTGCTGAGTTGGAGGAGGCTGCCAGGCAGCAGCCCCTGCTCAGGAGAGGGGCAGTGCAAACCCAGCCCCTGCTCCCTCCTGGCCAAGGGAAGGGGCTTCTGCTGCAGCTCTGCTCGTCGCTCCCGCAGGGGCTGCTTCCCTGGGGAGATTGTTCTGTGTGTGTGTCCTCATTGTGAAAAATTTCCCTCTTGTGTCCAGACGGACTCACCCTGGGAGGAACTGGAGCCAATTTCCCCTTGGATTTTCTGTGTGACTCCGTGTACACAGGAGTCCTTTTGGTTATGCCCCAGTGGAGGGACACAACCTTGCTACCCCCAGTGCAGGGGCACTGATGTGCATCTCCATGTGTGCCTGTGTTCTACAAACAGGCTGTAACAGGCAGCAGCTGCAGAGAGCACAGAGCTGTGCTATAATGATTTTTACATCCGTGAACACTGTCTGGTTTTCCTTTCATTAAGGAACATTTCTTATGAAAAAGTAGCTGGATTTCTGATGTGAAAAAAACAATTCTGCTCAAGACTGAGAGCTGTTTAGAATAAACGCCAGACACTGTGTGATGGAGACGTTGCATGGAGACTTAATGCTGGTCACATCCCTTCTCTGCCAGTAAGTCAAGGATGTGTCTTTGCTATTGTATTTGGTGACTCATCTTTCAAATAATCATCTCTGGAAGAATTCTGTGCCAAGATGAAAAAATGCCTGGGTCCCAGAAGCATGTGTGTGCCTTTCTGTGAGCGCAGCCCAGGAGGGAGCCATGGGGCAGCTCTGCTCATCCTCCTGTCAGGGCAGGACAGTGGGACACTGCTGGCAGGGTCCCCTTGATGGGGCAGCACGAGCCCTGGGCAGAGCAGGAGGTGAAGGTGAGAGTTTTGGTGGGAGGCAGCACTGCCTCATGCAGGTCCCATTTACTGTGCTTTGGCTGGACAACCCGGTCAGCGAGGGCCCCTGGGCCACGGTCAGATCCACGGCAGGGGCAGCCACAGCACTCTGCCCCACACCTGCTCGTGCCCACCCGCCTTGGGGCCAGAGCCCCAGGCACCTGAGCTTCTTATCAGCACCTGGAGGTTTTCCTCACCCTTGGAGAAAAATATGTAGATTAGGTGAGTAAGTGAAGTGCTGTATGCTAATGAATTCAACAGAGCCACTGTTCCATAACATCCAACCTACACACAGAGGATGTGCTGGAAGTGGCTTCCCTGGAAAACATTTCCTCGCTGCTTAACAAAAAGTTACATGAACTCATTAAACATAAAACAAGATGGTGAATAGCAGAGAAACTGTAGGTGCTGTGTGGACTGAGTCCCAGCAGCTGTGCCCACGGAAAGAGCCAGATTCCCTGGTGGCATTCCCTGGTGGCACAGGGAAGGCTCCAGCAGCTGGTGTGTGCCTGGTGATGGTGAAAGGTGGCAAGAGCACTTTATTTGTAGCCCATGGTGTACATGGCCCCCAGCCTGGCCTGCCCAGGCTATCAGGCCATGAGCACCAGCTCCAGTGAGGCTGCACCGCACCGGGCCAGCAGCCACGTGGCCAGTGCCAAGGATCTGTCTCCACAGGTGACCTCCCACAAGAAGGGGCAGCTCAGCTTGTCCACTCCCTGCTGCAGGAGGAAGAGCCTGCTGTGCCGCAGGGCTTGGGGCACCAGGGCTGCCTGTCTGTTGCACAGTACTGGGGTGTGTGCAGAACGCTGGACTGTGCACGGTCAGGGCTGTAGTTCACACCGCTGTGAGCTCTTTGCTGTGTTTAAAATAATAACTGGATGCTGCAGTTTTGACAGGACCAAGAGGTGACTGGCTGGTCTGAGAGTTCTGCTGCTGCAAAGAGAGCAAAACAGATAGGTAAGCCAGTGGCACATGCCAGTCCCTCTGAGTTACATGGAAAGACACTCTCCGTGTTAGAATGGGGTTAAAACTCTCAGTTCTCAGGAGCATTACAAGATTTTTAACATATGTCTCTGGGAGCACTGCCTTGGGTCTGTTTGGTTTTTCCTGAGTGTAATTCTTATACCGGAAATCTTACAAATCAACTTTTCCACTTAAGTTGTCGTATCTGGAAGGAAAACACCAGACTTATGATTCAATTGTCAAATCTTGCTAGAAAAAATATATAAGTTAAACTGTTTTTCTATATTACAGAGATGCAGAGACGGTCCTGGACCAAATGGATGAGCCAAGTTCTTGCTGCTGTGCCTGCTCTCCAGCTTGGGAGCTGCAGTTTTCCAGGAGCTGTGAAGCCCCTCTCAGCAGGACTCTCCTCTGCTGTGAACTCTGGCAGATTGTGTGAACTGGAAAATGCTCCAATTGCAGCCTCTTTGCACAGTCACTCATGGAGTGTCTGGGCAGCCTGGTCTCATGTCAGGCAGGGCCGTGCTGGCACCAGTGCTTAGGACTAAGAAATGGCACGATTGTCTCAGGGGATGCAGTGGTCTTTTAAGACAAAGCAAACTTCTGAGCAGCAAACCTTTGCTAGGCAGTAAATATCTGCTGGACAAACAGGCCAGCCCACAGGGCAGTCAAAACCATCAGCACTTGGGCAAAGCACTGTAAATCACTTGCCCTGCTCCAAGGAGATCATCTGCTGTGAGCGGCTCGTGTCATCGGCCGGGTCTGGAGTCTTGCTGCTCCAGCAGCACCCACCGTGCCTCCAAAACATGGGACAGGGGGAGCAGCCATAGTATTGAGAAATTAGATGAAATTAGCATGAATTAACTGTGATGAGACAGTTCTTCACAGGTAAGTTTGGAACATTGAGGAAATTAAGCACTTCTCCATCCTCTACCACAGCACTGGACAGGGAACAGTTTCTAATGCAGGCACAGCATCCAGCCCTCCAGCTTCACATGCCATATGAATGCAAAGATTCCCTGGAAAAAGATGAATTTGATAAAGGACTTGCTCTCAGTTGTTTATTCTCTCAGAAAAAAAATCCTTCAAGAGGTGAGGTCACCCCCATGACCTCCCGATTCCTCACTCTTTTCATTAACTTCAATTTATCCTGCAGTAGCTTTCTTAGATCAAGGCAAAATCCTGCCATTAACTTTCTCTTGTTGAACTAGGGCTGAAACCCCGCCAGCTGTACCTGCTCATCACTGCTGGGTGCTACAGAGAGTCCCTGGGGAGAGGGATGGATGTCAGTCCCTGGGGTGGGACACTTGAGCAGCTGTTGGCCTGCCAGGGCTGAGCTGGCAGTGACCACAGTGGCGGGGAGAGCCTGGCTCAGCTGGCACCCAACAAGAGGATGCTGCTGCCCTGGCAGTGCTGTGAGGTACACTCAGGGCTTCCCAGGTTCTTTTGTTCCTGGGAAATGTCTCCCTCTGCCACTGCCAGCCTTTGTTGTGCCTCTGCTAGTGAGGAGCTTCAGGTCTGGTGGCTCTGCCGTACCTGCTGCTCAGCTCCCCAGCGACAGCACCAGCCCTTGCCACAGGCTGGCCCCACAGCCTCTCCAGAAAAGCTTTGAAGGATGCTTACACTATTAATGGGGTATATTTATACCTGTTTATCTCTGTCAGTTGGGTGGAAATTGCCAGATGTACCGTTTGCCTGCTTTACACAGACATGTCCTGCATCCTCTGGACGAGTGCGCTGAGCGGCGCCAGGGCCAGGGAAAACCTCGCTGCTCCCACACTGCCCGGTGTGGGTCAGTCTGTCCCACACTGCTCAGGATTTAGCCTGTGGGAGGTACAAGGAGCACTGGAGCCGGGAGCTCCTCGCTGAGGTCCGAGCAGCCAGGGCTGCCACTGCCGTGGAGGATCAGGAAAACTCCCAAGGCCGTCTGCCTGCTGTGAGGAGTGCTCAGGAGCAGCCAGGGCATCCCTGCTGGGCATGAGGAGAGGCGGCTCAGAGCCAGCAAATATCCTTTCCAACAGGGAACAAGGCAGAAAGATAAGAATGGCTTAAAAAGAAAGAAATTGCCTCCAAATAAAATGTTTTTCCTCATTTCCCACGATAGAAGAAATTTCTTCATGGGCAGATAGTCAGAGTAGAGTCCATTACACTCCACACTTTTTGCCTTGAAACATAAATAGCTGCATCTCGTATAAGTGTTTGTTATGAGGAAAAGCATGTGCCTAGAAAAGTTAGACATTAAACCATTATTTCATGCAGAAAGATATGCTAAAGGGAGAGGATTACTTACTATATTAATTCTGTCTTTCAACTACCCGTACGTCTCTCTGCACATAATGACTTCAGTCACAAATGAGGTGCTGCAACAAATCCAGTTCCCTCCATTCCCATTTCCTTGAAGACTGTGCACACAGTGACCCTCCCTCTGGGCCCAGTGGAGGTGAGAGCAGAAATCTGTTAATCTGTAGTACATCTGTCAGCCTCTGTCCTTGCACAAGGTACTTATGGGCAAGTGCTGAGATTGGGTATTAGTCCTTATATCGCAGCTAAAACTTCAAAACATCCCTGTTAGTGGCACAAAGTAATTGTGAAGTGACCCTCAAATATTTCTTCCTGTACTGGAAGTTAGAAGAGCATCTTAAAAGGCACCAAAATTTTTCTAATCATATATTTTTCCTGGCAAGTGACTCATAGAGGGAGAGTTTCTGAGGTTAGCAAAACCAAAAATCCCCAAGCACAGGGCCCCAGGAAATCTGGGATGTGGAAGATTGTTGAGCTGTTCCTGCCCAGGATGTCCCAGTCTGTTGGCCCAGGGTGCCAGTGCCAGGGCACTGCAGGGTGCAGGGTCATGAGCAGTGGCACGGTGCCAGGGAGGCATGGCCAAGGTCAGGGTGAGTCCTGCTGACCGAGCTGTAACAGGCCACTGCACTGCCCAGCTAAATTGCCCTGCCGTGCCCCTGGGCTCGGCTGGAAAGACAAGGCCACGGTCCCACCTATGAAAGCTGGTGGAGGATCCCTCAGCTGACGTTCTGGGCCCTGTGTCTGCTGGCACTGGTGCAGAGAATGCTCCGAGCTGCACGCAGGACTGGGGACAGCAGCGAGCAGCAGGGCTTGATATCACCATCTGGTCAGAGCCCATCCTGGGCATGGAGAACCCAAAATGATTGTATTTATGTTCTTGGAGGAGTAAGAAGGGGCCAGCAGAACTGCCTCCTTGCATGGCCAGAGGGCAGGCTGGGCTGTTGAGGAGCCTGGCTGACAGATTTCCTTGGGAGTCTTGAAGGCACAGAATTCCTCCAGGGAACTACAGGCTTGTCAGTCTGACCCTGGTGTTGAGGAAGCTTAAGGACCAGATTGCCTTGAGCACCATCACACAGCATCTGCAAGACAACTAAGGGATCAGGCTCAGTTTAGATTGGATATTAGGAAAAAATTTCTCCATGGAAAAGGCTGTCCAGCCCTGGCACAGTCTGCCCAGCAAAGTGATGAAATCACTGTCCCTGGAGGGATTTAAAAGCCACGTAGATGTGACACTTGGGGATACTGCCTAGCAGTGGTCTCTGCAGAGCCAGGGGAATGGTTAGACTTAATGGTCTTAGAGACCTTCTCCAACCTAAACAATTCCATTATTCTATGATGCTATGTAGTAAGTCATCCTTATTCAAAGGGCTCTGTTTGAAATCTGGCATCAGCAATACAGAACATGTTGCATGTTGCTGGTACCTCTTCAATCTGGTTTGCAAGACATCCTGGAGGACGTGACCTTGGAGGCAGGCAGCATATCGAACCTGCATAATCTGAGCATCTCTGCATCAGCGGCAGCCTGTTGGGTACCAGGCAGTTAATAAATAATGAGGATGTCAAAGATGACAGCAGGAAAGTGGGAGCAGGTAGCAGCTTTGCAGCCAGCTCTCTGACAGCTGCTTGGCAACCTCCAATTACGAGGAGAGTGCCATTGTTCATCTTCATCCCGGGCAGCGTCCAGCACGGGAGCGGCACCGCGCCGAGGGCAGGCGCCGAGGGCCTGGGCCGGGCTGCGGCGTTTTGGGGAGCGGTGATGACCCCAGAGCTGGGGAGCCAAGAGCTGGGGAGCCCAGAGTGGGAGCCCAGAGCCGGGAGCCCAGAGTGGGACCCCAGAGCTGGGGAGCCCAGAGCCGGGACCCCAGAGTGGGACCTCAGAGCTGGGGAGCCCAGAGCCGGGACCCCAGAGCTGGGGAGCCCAGAGCTGGGAGCCCAGAGCCGGGAGCCCAGAGCTGGGGAGCCCAGAGCTGGGGAGCCCAGAGC
>QUSF01000107.1:316517-376604 GCA_003676055.1 Chloebia gouldiae
TGCCCTGCCTGCAGCCCTGGCACGCAATAACTGCTGCCAAACAGAGAGCGGCACTCAGCGCAGCAGCTCCCGCTGCCGGGAGGAACAAGGGTGTTAAAGCTGGAGCCGCCGAGCCTCCGGCACGGCAGGAAGGCTCCTCAGAGCAGTTAACCTTCCCAGAGCTGCTGCCATGTGCTCTGCCCTAATTGCCCGTGTGCCGGCGGAATTCTAACCAGCTCTGTGTGTGCAGCTCTGTGCGGGCAACGCTCCGCATCGCTCTCCTGCAGCGGCTGATGCAGAGCACTTTGCAGCGTGGGGCTAGGGCTGTGCTCCCTCTGGAACGCATTTTGGCTTTCCCTGCAGTGTTTGTGCCCCTTTCGAGGCCAGTCTGGTTGCCGAAGATGCACGGCCAAGGACTGGCTGCCCCTGACACGCCTGCACAGGGCACCGCAGGAGGTGAAGTGCTGGAACAGGACATGTCTACTCATGGCTCTGCCACTGGTGTCTCCCCACCTGCACCTTTTCTCTCTTCACCACTGAAAAGGGGAGCAGTGACAACAATCCACCGGCAGGATGGACCCAGGCATGAACGAACCCTCTGCTCCCTTGTGGGATGGGCCTCATCCCCTTGTGCTTGTTGGTGCAGCATCACTGCACTGTGCAATGCCAAAACTAAACTGTCATGCTGGCCTTGGGCCCAGGAATTACCTCGTCCTCTAAGCAGATGATCCAATATATATTATTGAGTACTTGCTTGGGCTTTTGATATTTCTCTCCTTTCCTGCTCACTCCCCAGTGCTGTGCCCAGAGGCTGAGGAGACACAGGCTGCTCTGTGCATCCCCAGCACCCGTGAGCTGCACAGGGTCTTGCTGCTCTCACTCCTTCAGGTTTCTGTCCTGTGCATGGAAGGCCCCCAGGCACTGTGGGTGCAGGCAGGGCAGCTGGCTCCCTCCTGCCCTGCCTCGGAGCAGAGGCCCTCATTGGGAAAATGTGCTGCAGTAATTGCTCTTAACTGCTGGCTTCAAACAAGCTCTTTATTTTCAAAGGATACATTTTATAAATTTGTGAATTTGCATGTTGCCAAAATCCCCTTGTGGTTTATTTAAATCCAGATTATCTTGTTTATTCCTTCAGTCACAGCTGTCATTTATCTCTGTGTAGGCAGCTTGTTCACCATGCTGCAGGTTTCCTGCAATCCCACTCAAAAGGAGTCTTTGTTAACTGTATTTTCATGTTCTCAACAAGAGAAAAAACTTCACAGCAACTCCCAGGGCTTGGGGAATCACAGAGGAGGACAAGGATTTGCACAGCTGCCATGGAAAGAGGAAATGGCCAGGTGCTGCAAGTGTCACCTGCCCACAGAGCTCCTCTCTGCTGCTCCTTGAGGTGGAGCAAACAGCTGCTTTTGTCTTCTGAAAAGACAAACATGAATCCTTTTCCTTTTTATTATTAACACATCCCAGTATAATTGCTTGAGCTGTCAGCTGTGACCTGACAGTAATTCAGCAGGCGTGGGACTTTCAAGGGGAGAGCGGCATTGCAACTGAGCCCGCAGTACGCATTAAAAGCAGAACCCATTTGCTATAAGCCCCCGAGTCAAATCTCTTGTTGAATTTGTTCAAACATAAATTTACAGCTGAATTTACATAGGTTTAATGTTTTATAATCTTTTCAGTCTGTGAATCTATATTCAAGAGTGAGTGCATTAGCTCAGAAATATTGTGCTTAACGCTGAAAATAATTTTAATCTCTCCAAAGTCCAATCCTTTGCACATCACTAAACCTCAGAAGCCAATCCCTTCTAATAAGAGACACAAAACTTGCATCTGTCGCTGCCTAATAGATTCACACTGCTCTAATTCAAACAGCTCACATATGTCTGTTAAAAACACTAAACAAAAAGTATAAAGCCCTTTCAGAAAAGTGGGTCCAGTTCAGACTGGGGGCCAAAAGAGCACAAACTATTCCTGGGAGACTCACTGGAAGAGTTTAATGGTTAGGAATCTGGTAGCTGGGAGAAGGGGGTGAACCACCCCTCTCTGTGACACGTTCTGCTTTTGCAGGGCTTGTAGCCCCAAATTAGTGGCTGCCTGTACCGTTGGTTTCCCTCTCCCAAAGAAGGAGCTTTCTCCCTCCCCAGAGTTTCCGAAGCCATTCTGTGTCCGTGCAGAAGACTCTTGTCAGGGGCAGTTTGGGACTGCAAGGACACGTCCTTGCTCTGCGCCGCGTCCCGGCTGAGTTTCTCCCCAGCAGGATGGGGGAGCCCAGGGCGCTACAGCCGGGGTGGGGGCAGCCCCGGACCCCAGTGCAGCCGGGGAACGAGAAGCAGCTGGGGCTTGGCAGCGTCCCCCGGCAGGGCCAGCCCGTCCCCGGCGCGTCCAGGGCTGCCTGGAGCCGTCCGTCCGTCCGTCCGTCCGTCCGTCCCAGGTTGCCATACCAACGCAGGTGCTAACGCGCGTTCACCGAGAGCCGAGCGATCAGAGAATGGCAGCTTGGAGTTGCCGTGGCAACCGAGATGCCAGACTGGGATGGGTGCGGGAAGCAGAGGAGTCCGAGGGGCGGCTCGGGCACCCCGCGGCCACCCCCGGAGCTCATCCCACGGGGCACAGCCCCCTGCCCCTCCCGGCACGCCCGAGCACCGGCCCCAGTCCCGGGCTCGGCTCCGCAGCCCGGCCCCCGCCCCTCGGTGCGCGGATGCCGCCCGGGAGCAGCGCTGCAGCCCCGGGCACCGAGGAAAGTCCTTCGCAGCACAGTCTATTTCTAATGTGATTTTTCACAATATCGCCTAGACTGGAGTCCAACAATCCCAATGAAAGGACTTCCGTGTCTCCACAAAACGCAAAATCTTTAACGGCTCATTGGCATGTGCTTAAGTTGGCCTGGATAAGAAGTTGCTCCTGAGAACCTGCTATTGATTCTGTCAAGGATTCAAAGGTTTTATAGGCATCGTTCAAGATCTCTTTAGTACTTGTACCTTTTTAATGGCTCTCATCACCAATGGAACTGGAAACATCCCCAGAACCCGGGGAAGCAGCTGTCTCCGTGCCAGCTGCTGTCCAGGAGTGTGGCTGCCCTCCAGACGGCCGGGCAAGCCTCCGTGGCACCGCGGGCTCGGGAGAGCCTGGGGCTCCTCCGGGGTCCTTCAGAGGTGGGGCAGATACCGGGGCTAGGGAAAGGGGCGGGGGGGCAAACTGCACCCAGGAAGTCTCCTCTCCTCCTACCACTATGCAACAAAATCGGTGGGCAGGTGGCTGAGTAGCAGACAAAAATATAAATATGCTCTGATTTCACTGGGACCATCTGGCTGAGGCATGATAGGTGGGTAGGAATGCTATAATCATGGAGCAGAGTACTAAGCTGATCCATTAAAGTCTTTTAGCAGAAGCATCTATGGAACCTATATTAATCTGGCAATGCTTTGTGAACAGACATCACAAGGTTAGATCCATTCAGCTGCAATTAAAACCAGCCCTCACTGATCAGGCTAGCTGGGAGAGCTGCTGCAGCATTGTGTTCCCCAAGGCTCTCATGAGTATAGACTGTTGATACTTGCACAATGTAATCTGAAATTATGATCCTAATGCTAAATCTTGCTTTCTTCTGTTCTTTCCTCAAGTGGAGCTCCTCTGGGATGTGGCTGCTGCCTTGTGCCCAAATCCCTTGCCTGCACAGCTCTCACATAAATTGGATAGGCTCAGGTTAGTGCTGTGGGGCTCCTGATGGAGAAGTGCCTGATGTGCTTCCTGATGGGGACTGCCCTTCCTCAGCGCCCTCCTCAGCAGCAGCTGTGGGATGTACAGGGGTGTGCTGGCTCCTCCACTGGGGAGCTCCTGGCAGGGCTGGGAGCACTCAGGTATCTGTGTCAGCACACACCTCCTCAGGTGTCACAAACAGCCCTCAGCACCACTTGGCTCTGGCTGTGCAAAGGAGCCTCAGCTCTGTGGATGGAGATGTGTATTCAGTGTGACATTGTTTGACCAGGAATAAATTTGGCCCAATCTCTCTAATTTTAGTGCAAGATTTATTGTTGGTCAGTGGTCAGCCATGGAACAGGTTGTGAAAAAGGCTGGAAATATATATTTCTAACCCCTCTGTTGCCAAAATTATTTTGACGAAGTCTCACTACCATTCCCTACAGAAGTGCCATGATTCTATTCACTGGAATCTCTTAGCGTTGTCTACTGGATTTAATGACTGTATTAGTCATAGTTACAGCAAAGCACTGGAATGAGGACTCACAGGCAGGCAGGGCTGAGGCCTGCCTCCTCTCACTGAGGATGTTCAGGTCAAGCTAGTCTGCTCCCAGTCCAGATTTCCCTTCAACATAGGAGTTCAAGCCCCCTGGGTGCCAGTTCACTCACTTTCCACTGTTTTTTGCTTGCCCCATGCCAGTGCTCAGCAACACCAAATGCCAATGCACATGCTGTCTCTGCGGGACAGAAAACTCTCCGAAACATGCAATCCATTACAGCTTGTTGGCAGCAGCCATCACACACGTTCCCTTCCCACCCCCTTGGGATTCCCGGTCTGGGAGTTCCACACCAGCATGCAGCGAGATGAGCCCCCAGCAGCAGCCGTGTCCTTCCTGCCTCAAGCAGAGCAACAGGAGCCCACAGGGACACCCGTGCAGGAGTGATCCCCCCAAGAGGGCTGCCACTCAGGAGAGATCCCACCAGGAACGCTCCCACCAGGAACGCTCCCACCAGCTCAGCCCTGACGGTGGCTAACTGATGCTAACTGTGGAAGTTTCAAGACTGTCAATTACAGATGCTGTTGGAATTGCAGGCTGCACTACCTGGAGCACCCAGTTGGATGTGGGAAAGCTACATCTCCTGGGGAGAGCTCTGTGCACACCGTGCAGCTCACACCTAGCATTGGTCAGACTCAACCGGCTGGTTCAAATCACTCCAGTTTCCCAAAGAGGGGATGGGCCCTTCCCAAATAAGGCCAGGGAAATAAAATTTTAAAATACAGTGGTTTGGAGCTGCATATCCTGAGGAGGAGTCCTTTTTCATCTTCTGGAAAATTTAATTCTACCAGGAAAAACACCCTGGCAATAATGGCTGCCTAAGTGAAAGCACCACAGCTGTATCACACTAAAAGCTTTTCAGGGAAAAGAGTAAATAAATTCTATTCTTCAGATGTATCTGGATGTTATCCTAACACAGTGCCAGAGTAATAGGTAAGCCATCAACAGCTAAAAGGCTGGGAATTGTTATGGAGGAGCGATACTGCCAAATAGGCTGAAAACAGCAGTAGTCGTTCGCATCCTGTGCTGAGCTCCAGGCAGCCGGATGGCAGAGGGACTCCTGCCCTCCTGCCAGAGGGACCAGCATAAAAAGGCTGGACACAAAACCACCACCAAGGCTGCCCCAGGAGCCCCAGGCTGGTCAGAGGTGGTGGCCAGGAGCATGACCCGCTGCACCTTCACACCTGCAGTTTCCTGTTCCTCTTCTAGCTGTCAGTGAGATGGATCCATGCGAGCCATCAGTGCTGCAGGGCAGAGCAGCTGAAGGGGCAGGTGGGGAGGTCACGGGCTCTCAGCAGTTGCTGGAGCTAGCAAAGCCAGCTCCAGTTCCCTCCACAGAGACACTGAGCGGCGAGATCTTCCCAACTGCATTAGCCTCTCAACTGCACAATATCCCATTGTTTAATCGGCAGAGGACCAGTGTTTGCATCAGCCTGTGGAGCCCAGCAGATGCCCTGGGCAGAGCCCCAGTGCTCCCCTTGCTACTGCAGGCAGCAATGCACACCAGTGCCCAGCCCCTTCTCTGCCTCCTCCCCATGCAAGTGGGACCCACGTCAGTTCCAGCCTCAGACAAGTCCTGCAGTGACCAAGGCATTTCCCACAACAGCTGCCAAGGACTACACAGATCCAAGACTCGTCCTTTCCCACCCCAGAAGCTGCTCTCCTGCCCCTGGAAGCAGTGATGCCAGCCAGGCTGCTGCCAGGGCACAGCTATTTATTATTTGCTTCTGTTGATTATTTTTGGTTTTAAGTTCATTTATTATGTATGCAAGAATGGTAATACACTGGCATCTGAATGTCTTTTAGGCATACAATATCCTTATTATTCAAAGTGGTTTTTCTGCCATAATTGAATGGTTTACCTTATTATTACACTATGTTAATGATCCAGCATTTCCATTTTTCTATAGGATGCTTAATTGTAAGCTAAGTGCAATCAGAATCAGAGATGCCATCTGTAATTGACAGTGTCATAATAACAGCCAGGATTGCAGGAACGAAGTACCAAAATAAGTAACAGTGGGGAGAAAGTTCTGAAACCCCTCAGGAAGCTGATCAGGGCTGGGACAGAGCCCACCCACACAGGATCCTCTCCACAAACTCTGACAGTTTGGGCATTAACAGAGATAGAGTGCTATTGATATCAGTTTGTACATTTAATCAGTTTTTTTGCAGTTTTCAGCGAGATGTGAACTATATCCCTGTCCAAGGCATTTGGTTCAAATCAGCTGAGACAGAGAATAATCAAGATTTATGATTCTCATTCTGACTCGGATCACACAGTCAGTGCAAACGGTACCACAGAGCTTCCTCCCTGAGCCCCAGTGACATCCTGTGCTTGCCCTCACACAGTGATTTAACATCCATCCCAGGGACTGTCAGGAGGCTGCTGCAGCTCCACATAATGGCGACTCTGGGTTCTCTCCACCGTCCCCAGGGGTGGCACTTGAGGGGCACCGCAACCCAGTTTGGGGCTGCTTGGCAGAAATCAGTAAAACAGCACTTTGCAAAATAAAAGCGAATTCATCTTGCTGTGCCTCCCAGCACAGCCTAGAGCAGCCTGGAGCAGGAGCAGCCTGTGGCATGTCTGGCCTCTCTTACCCAGAGCATCCCTGCTGAGGAAGCACACCGTGGGTTCTCACAGCTGGGTCACAGCTAGCCCTGCAAGAGTCAGGGGCCCAGGAGCAAAGTGAGCTCTGGAACTGCACAGGGAAGGGCCAGGGACAGCTCAGAAGGCAGCCCCCAGCAGCAGCAGGGGCCGGCAGCACATCCTACAGGCAGTTCCATTTCCAGGGGCTCAGCAGCAGCCAGGGAGCCGGAGCTCTCCAAGAGCTCAGCTGGGAAGTGAATGTTTAGATAAAAATTAAATGATCCAAAACCAACTCTAATAAAACCAGCCAGGTGATGGGAACAGAGCAATGGTGAAGCAATTTTCAAGCCATTTTGAAGGCAGCCGTGCTGTGTGCTGCTGGTTGGCCAGGGTGTGCTGTCGCTGGCTTCTGGGATGTTCTGGTGGGCTCCTGCCCAGACATCTGCTCCCATCAGTACAGGATGGATGTGAGCCCAGCCAGGCAGCCCAGCCACAACTGCGGAGGAGGGTCCTGGCACATCCACACTGCCCGGCAGACCTGGGAGTTCCCCTCTCTGGGCAGCACAGCCCCAGCATCTCAGCCCGCAGCCCTCCAGTGCATGGTGCAGGGATTAGTGCTGCGATGCTGCTGCCGAGAGCGCGGCAGCGGCTCCATGCAGGAATGGGGCGGTGGGAGCTCCACCTGGCACAGGGCGGCACAGGGGTGCAGGCTCCTCGTGCCTCCCACCCTGCTCATGGTGAGAGCAGGAGGGCTGTGCCCAGGGCAGGAGGGCTGTGCCCAGGGCAGGAAGGCAGTGCCCAGGGCAGGAGGGCTGTGCCCAGGGCAGGAGGGCTGTACCCAGGGCAGGAGGGCTGTACACAGGGCAGGAGGGCTGTACACAGGGCAGGAGGGCAGTGCCCAGGGCAGGAGGGCTGTGCCCAGAGCAGCAGGGCTGTGCCCAGGGCAGGAGGGCTGTACACAGGGCAGGAGGGCTGTACCCAGGGCAGGAGGGCTGTGCCCAGAGCAGCAGGGCTGTACCCAGAGCAGGAGGGCAGTGCCCAGGGCAGGAGGGCTGTGCCCAGGGCAGCAGGGCTGTGCCCAGGGCAGGAGGGCTGTGCCCAGGGCAGCAGGGCAGTGCCCAGGGCAGGAGGGCTGTGCCCAGGGCAGCAGGGCTGTGCCCATTGTAGGAGGGCAGTGCCCAGGGCAGGAGGGCTGTGCCCAGGGCAGGAGGGTTGTACCCAGGGCAGGAAGGCTGTGCCCAGAGCAGCAGGGCTGTGCCCAGGGCACTCCTGCTCCTGCTGCCTGCACAGGGGCCCTGCTGCGCTCTCTCTCAGCAGGGTTTGCTCAGCCACCTTTCCCCACATGCTGTGTGCAGCACCACTCAGGGTTAGCCAAGGCTCTCTGTTAATTCACACATGTAGTGTAACATCCAAGTGAGTGACAAAACAGCCTGATGCCTCTCCAGTCAATAGAGTAAACAATTCCTGGTTTGGATAAACAGAATTGCTAGTGTTGAAGAGCTCTGGGCAGCACTGCACAGTCTGATTAGTGTAAATGCTAAACACAAACCAATTAACACTCTCTAAGTCTGCTTATCTCATGTCACTTAGTGCTAAAATAAAGGCTAACACTAAATACACACATTGATTTAGCCATTAAATCCAGCATCATTCAAAACAGCTCATTATATCACCGAGAAACAAAAAAAAGTCACCTGAATTTTCAGAAGCTGCTGTATTATGAACAATGACTCGATTGCTCCATCCTGCACTAAGGAGTCACTGTTCATACTGAGAACAGACTGATACAGCTTCACCCAAAAGTCAAACCTGGGCCAGGCAGGGTGACAGGTGGCATCCCCGCAACACCTCAGGCAGCACTGCTGTGAAGCACCTGGGGCTGGCCTGGTGCTGGGCCACCAGCTACAGGGCCCGGGTACAAACATCACATCACTAACAACAATGGCGTGGCCAGTGCCAGCCATGAATCCCAGGCATCCATCAGCTCTGCTAAGGAAGAGGAAAGACTCTCCACAGTCCCAGCAAACCCCACCAGCTGCTAGTGCACTTTTTGAGAGCAAAACCAGCACTGACGGAACATCCACCTTAGTCCCTGAAGAACCAAAACTACTTTGGGTTTGATTTGGGCTTTATTTGAGCTTTTCTTCAACTAGAAATTATTGAAAGCTGGTATGTGGGAATCTGATGATAGGAATAGCCTGTCTGGGGATATCCTGCCCTAACAAGCACAGGTAGCAGGCAGAAGGAAGGATGTGTGGATGTTAGCAGTCAGTGTGAGATGTTTACATTCCTAATTACAAGGGCTAATTCTTCGCTTTGGCCAGGTATCCCTTCTGCAGACAAGGTTAATGGGATGTGAGAGACCACAGCTGCCACAGCAGCAAGTGAGGAGGACAAACAAGAGACAGCAGCATTAATCAGGAAGGAGCCATGCAAAAATGGTTATCTCAAGCTGTTTGGAGGCACGGAGTAAAAATAAATCTTCCTGAGTTTAATATTCTGCCAGTCAGCTCCTTTTAGTAGGTGGAATCTATTAAAAATTATCTTTCTGCTAAAATGCTAAAGTGTTTCTGACATTTAACAGCTTGCTTCGAGCAAAAAGGTGCAATAAATACATAGGAGAACTAATTGGCACCAGAACATCCAACATCCCCCCAGCACGAGCAAGCGCTCCTGTGTCAGCTCCGGACGCCTCCGGCAGACCCCAGCATCTCCCCTGAGAATGGAGCCCCTGCTCCTGTGTGCCCTGCTCACCCGGGGGAGCTGGGAGGTTCCACCACCATCCAGCAACTGCAGAGGGACTGGTTGGAGCTGAGGGTCTGGGGGATACGTGCTGCAGTCTGGTCCTACCCAAGTCTCCACTTCAAGGTACTTGGTTGCTGCAAGACGCAGAAGGAGCTGCTTGGCAATGTGGTCTCAATAAAAATTAATGCTTTAACAAGAAGCCAAATAGCTACAGCTAATGTTCTTCTGAATGAGATCTAAATTTTATTCATAAGCATCAGTGTCAGGACTAAAATAACAGTTTTATGGACACTATGAGCATAAACAGCTCTGCTGATTCAAAAACAGAAACTGCATTTCTGAATGAATCAACGTGCTCATTTGGAACAAAAGCACTGTTCCAAACACATGCCTCAAATAAAAGAGAAAGCCAGAAAGTGTTCTCCTGGTGAGTCTGCTTCCAAGGAATGCACTGCAGAGGGGAAGGGAGACGAGGGAACAGTGATTGGGAATGTGCTAGGGAGAGGGAGCAGGGCACCCTCAGGGACTGCCTGGGACAGGCCAGAGGTGGGGTAGGATGGCGTTTCCTCCTCATCTGCATGTGGAAAAGAATCACAGGTGAGAAAGAAGAGTGTTACACTCCTGCAGAAATCCCTGCTGAGCTCCAGCATTCAGGACTGGATGGCTCTGGCAAATGGTTGAAATGGCCTTTGTTTATTTGAGGTCAGTGTCTCGGAATAGGGCAAGAGCCACATGGCTAAAAAGTAACTGCTAAGGGATTTTTAGAAAAATACCTCTTGGAGAGTGGGCTCAGACAGATAGAAGTCAGGTAGCCCACAGTGTGGCATGCATGTGTGGGCAGTGGAACAGCCACGCTGGCCAGAGACTCCAGAGCATTGCTGAAATGGGGGTGGAAAACACATTCTGTGAGGAGTTTGTTGTCAGGCTGCTAGTGGAGCCACTGGACAATTTGCTTACTTTACAAGGCCAGTTAAGGGTCATGCAATAGGGAAGCACCAGCTCCAGCATCCCCATTCCCACACCCCTTCTGCAAATGGGAACAGGACCAACAGCACTTAGACCGAGCACTTCCAGTCAGCACTGAAACACCCCAGATATCATGATCCCTGTGCAGTCCTGAGAGCCCAGGCTCCTGCCATGAGGCCAGCCCAGTCCCCTGCACTGGGCAGCCCCCAGTCTCCCAGGAGTCCTGTGAGCCCGAGTTCTGCAGGGAGTCTCTCTGGGAGAGCCTGGCTTTGCTACTGCAGCGCTTCCCATAACTGGGGCAATATATCTGTGGCCACAAATGAAAGATCAATATTTATTTAACAGACACAGTACCCTTTAGAGGCCCTTAATTGTAAATTAATCATCATTAACTGGCAGTAATTGAACACGCTGAAAGCTGTGATTGCAACTATCCCCCACAGCAGGGTTTGGCGCAGGTGCCAGCAGAGGGGACTGGGATGGAGGTAAGAGGTGGGAGAGGGACCCACAGTGGGCCCTGCAGGGATGCACAGGGACTGCTGCAGTCAGAGTTTGCTCAGCCCATGGCAACCCAGCACTGGGGGACAGAGCTGGGTGGGCTGGGGACCCTCACAGAACGAGGGGAAGCCCTGGAGCAGGCAGGAGCCTCCCTGCTGCAGCAGCCCCACACCCTCAGCAGGACACACTTGGTGCTTTGGCCCCAGTCTCAGCTCCAGCTGGAAAGGCAGACAACCCCGACTGCTTCAGGCCAGACCAGCCCCCCTGGCCTGTGTGTCCAGCACAGGGGGCTGAGAAGGGAAACGAGAGGGGTGACAGGCCCATCAAAGAGAAGGAAGACGTGGCTCTGCTCTGCCTGCCGGGGAAGCACCTGCCCAGCACCCATCAGCACCTGCACAGAATTCTGATGCTGCTCATCTGCTCACTGCATGCTGCCTGCTGGAGGCACAGCTGGTGGCAGACTCTAAGCCCAGGGGATCCATTCCCTTTGGGAGGGAGAAACTGCAGTTTGTTTCCTTCCAGATTTCACAGGAGTACAGACCACCAGTGCAAGCACCAGCTCTTCCTCCCCGGCTCTCGGAGCCATGGGGCACGAGCCTGCCCACAGGCTGCTGCCAGAGGGAACCAGGGGGACACACGGAGATGCACAGCCACCAGCACAAGGGTTTTGGAGAGTGCTGCTTTTCAGACACCCTCGAACGTTGGAGGGCTTTGGAGATACTGGTGTGCTCTCTAGTCTGGGGCTTTGGGCAGCTCTACCCTGTTTCTGGCGTCACAGTGATTAAGAAACAAAATCTAATGTCATCCTTGGTGTGAACACAGGCGAGTGCACCAGCCTCAGTGCCAGCAGGCTGTGTGGGGCAAGCTGGCAGAAGGAAATGCAAATTCTCTTTCTGTAAGGACGAGAGTGGCACGAATGCTGACTTTATTAAAATGCAGAATTATTTCAGGGCGCTTTGTTTAGCTCAGAGCCTGGAGGTAATTTATGCACAAGGATAGAGCAGTGAGGGCTGTGCTCGACTGCCTGGCATTGCCAGCAGTTCTTGGCTGTGCTCCTGGTGTGAAGGCTTTCCAGCTCTGGAGGGAAGGTCTGGGAACCCACAGTCTCACTGCTTGTTCTTGCTGAAGAATTCTTCCTGTCCTCACAGCTCCTGTGTACAGCTGCTATGGATGGAGGCTTTAACACAGAGACTAATTAAGTGCTTGCTGATCAAGTCAGCTGGTCTTCTGTCCGGAGACATTCCCTCTCTGCCTGCCCTGCTCCTGCTGCCCAAAACAGCCTGGGGTCTGCTGTGCCCAGGTGCCATCCCTGAGAGCTGGTGAGAGCATCCTCCCCTGCTTCCCCACAGCTCCCTGGAAACAAGGCAGGACCACTGCCACCCTGAAGCCTGGCCAAGGAACCTTTTGAGCCATGGGTTGTGAGGAGGGGCTCCGCTCTCTGCCCCACCATGGCTGTGAGCCGTTCCTGTGAGCTGTGGCCACCAAACACGTTATCACCTGCCCCAGGTACCCTCAGGAGGGGCAGCTGATTGACTTTGCAGCCCATGAATTCTCTTTGGATTTGGAGACTCTCAAGGCAATCTGAACTTCTGCAAATTCTCATCAAAACTTGGGACTTAGCAGGCACTTCCACAGCTTTGGCCTCTGTATGAAAGGGGTGTATGTGGGCTTGGCAGGAGAAATCCCAGAACCTGGCACAGAGATGACAAGTAGTTTCTTATTAATAAATACTACAACTTGAAAGGATGAGGTGCAGAACTCCAGCATGGCTGGAGCTCTCCTGGTCCCATGAACAGCTGTGGGGGTCCTGCAAAGGTACAGGGAGAGCATGAAGCAGGACTTTCCCACAACCAATAGAAGGCAGACAGAAGAGAGGTCTCAAGGTCCCTGAACAGCAGCAGTAAGCTCACTTGCTCACCACCACAGTCCTGGGAGAGGGTCCAGCCACCACCAGTGGCTCAGTTGGAGCTGGCTGAAGGCTCAGACCACCGCATTTCAGATTAACAGGTTCAGCCAGGTGCTGGAGTGAAGCAGCACAGCCCAGGGGCATGGGGACGCCAGGATGTGTCCTGGCAGCAGCTGGGGACTGCTGCAGCAGCACAGGGTCAGGGACCAACACCAGGCCCTCCACCTCTGCCAACCATCTTTACAAAGGCAAAGAAGATGCTGGAACCCATTGACAGGGAGGTTTATTGAAATAAAACCTCTGCAGCAGGTTATGTGCTCTTGTTTTGAGGAGTTTAAACCATGTCCAAGATCAGGCTAGATTAAATCCTTGACTTCCACTACTGCCCAGGAAGCCTCATCTAGGCTGATTTGCGTTTTCATCTGCATACTAATGCTGGGCTTTAATCAGCAAGGAAACCTTCCAGCACATTGCTTCAAAGGTAAAAGTCTGCAGTGGAAGGCACACAGGGAGGAAGTCACTGCCAGCTTCTTTCCCCCTCTCGCCTGCCACATACACCAGATTTGCTGTATCTCAGCTGACAGGACACTGCCATGAGCTGCATGGCTGGCATTAGGCTGTGCACTGCTGGGGCTGTGCTTGGGGAATATCATCGTGTTTGACACAAAGTCTGGCTTCACTGAGCCAGGTTTATCACCTAGTAAAGCTGCTGTGCGCAGACAGCACAGGCAGAGCAGAGGGCCTGCTATTAGCAGGGGAAGAAGCTGGGAAATAAATCCATGACTTCTGCTTTTGTGCAGGTGGAGTGCAGATTTACACTGCAGAAGATCCGTGCCGTCTGTGTAACTCCTGAATCCCACCCTGCCCCTCGCACATCGATGCCGGCAGCTGGTCACAGCCCGCAGGTTGACAGGAGGAGGGATGGAGCGCTGGGAGCGCGGAGACGAGAGCCTGGAGCCAGCCACCCTTCTGGAGGGAGATGCTATTCTTAGGCGGGTTTTTGGAGGCACTTCAGAGGAACCTGCCTTGCCACACTTTTAAATTCCTCTCTCTGCAGTGGCACAGTGACAGAAGCCTTCCTTATGGTACCGTGGGAGGGAAAGCTTCCGCCCGCCGTTGCCTGTGCCTGTGCCAAGCGGCGCGCTGGGCACCTGCCATCACGCGGGCTGGCACCCTGAACTGTGCCGGCTGCTCAGGGCACCCACAGCCCCCAGCCAGGGCAGCACTGGAAGCAGGCTGCCCACACCGGGTGGGTTCCTGGCCACAGAGCACCGATTCATGGCACTCAAACACCTTGTCTCAACCCCCAAGTATCCCGCTTCCTAAACCTCTTCACTTCTCATTCCTCACATGGTGATCTCCTTCCTACACATGCCACCCATTACTATGCAAAATAATAGTGTTAATGCCCACATGCATTAGCAAACAGACAATGAAGTCTCTGGCACTCACCAGCAACAGGGTCCTTGGCACTGGGACCACAGGCACGACCTCCAGAGACCCTGGGCTGGTGGCACTGGGACAGCATGGCTGGGAAGGAGCTGAAGAAGCCCCAGGTTACATGGAAGGGAAACGGGCACAGCCTCAGCAGGAAACAGTTCTGTAACATGAGTGGCTCCATTCCAGCTGACAGTGGCACCATGTGCCAGCAGCCTGCCAGCCGGTGCCCCGTCCTGCTGCAGGCAGCCACTGCAGCACGCCCCATCCCTGTCACTGCAGGGCAGCACCGTGCCATGCCTGCCCCGGCCCGAGCTCCTGCCTGCCCTGGTTCCTGGCTGCCAGGGACAACACCAACAGGTCCAGTTCCAACAGCAGGCGCTGCACTTCCACAGACTTTCCTAGAGGAAATGCTTCTCCTCTGTACTTGAAAGTTTCTTGCAAGTTTCCAGCAAACAGCTAAGGTTGCAGGTAAGCAGGGCTGGAGTCAGCCATCCTGCACCAGAGGCAGCCGTGCAGCCCCTGTGCAGCACACAGAGGTGCTGAACATTAACCACCGCTGCTGAGCTCCTTTGCTGCCATTGTGTCACAGCCCTAATTGTGCTTGTTAATGGAATGTCTTCCCGCACTTGCTCGGGGCCAGGGCTCGTTCAGGTAAGACAGAGCCGGATCAATGCTGCCTGACAGGCGATGCGCCCCGATGCACTCCCAGCAAATGCTGCTCGGCCTGTGCCCCTCGGAGCGCTCACACCCAACCAGGAGAGCATCCTCCCGGAGCCCAGTGGCCCCCGTGCCGCCGGTGCACTGAGGAGGGATGCCTCTGGCATGGGTGTGTGCTGCTGCACAGCACTGAGTATCTGTGCTGCTCTCCCTGCACAGCTTCTGCCAGGAGGGCACCAGCCTGCCAGGGAAACCTGCTCACATTGCCAGGAACAATAACCCCCTGACAGCCCAGTCTCAGCTGCTGCTCCTGTGTGACCCCCTTGCCCTGGAGGGGCTCTACCACACAGGACACTTGGCAGCTCTGCCTTTCATGGTTGTGCTGAGCACAGGACAAAGCTGAAGCAGACCCAACACTCTCAGCATCACAAGTAATCCCATTAGATGTTTCTGTGATCTCTGACTGGTCACGAACACCTTGCTTTAAGGCAGACCCAGCTCCTCTGGCTCCAGCTGGTGGTGCTCAGCCTCAATCTACCACTGCTGCCCACAGGCAGGTGCTCACACTGCATCCCAGCTGCCTGGGCTGGAGCACAGGGACAGGGCCGAGAGCTGCACCCAGTCTGGGCACACCTGCTGGCTGGGGCCATCACTTTTCCCACTGTCACCTGGGACTTTTCCAGACTCTCCATATTTACTGTGCCTTTTTCAGCTTGAAGGGACAGGCCATGCCTCTTTGGAGGCAGCAGGACAAGTTTCCTGCCTGAGACAGAGCTCAGGGCAGCACGGTCTCCATCAGGTCTGATCACCTTAAAGACCTCAGCCCATGTAGATGCATTTCCCACCAAATGCATCTCTGGCTGAGGAGTGCTTGGGGACCAGCACTGATGGATGAAGGTTGTGGCTGCCCTGAGCAACCTCAGGCTTGTATGGAGAGACATCTCCTTCCTGTCAGGGGAGAAAAAAGCTATAATCTGCTCTAAATGACACTGTGATTTTCTTATCCATCACAGTGGCAGCTTGTTTATACCCACCCAGGGCCCACTGCTGCAAAGGCAGCAGAGGAGAAGTGGGGCAGCTGCAGCAAAGCAGGGCAAGTGCCTGATGGACTGGAGCCGCAGGACAGCAGGATGAGTCCTGCTGACCAAAGGCAAAGGCAGGTGCCCAGGGGGAGGGTGTGCAGCACTAGCCCTGTGCATTCCCAGGGCAGCTGGAGACCCAGGTGGGTTTTGAGAGCGGAAGAGAAGATTTGGGGAGTTGCCACGGCAACAGCATCACTTATGTCAGGGTATGCCAGAGCAGCACGGTCTCTGAATCCAAAACCTTCCTTCAAATTAGCTCCAGAGCATACCATACTGCCTTTGGAAACATGTAATGTGCTCCTGTCAGTCTATAAAGCCTTGTTTGTCAAATGGTTGGTGGCTCTTCCCTGCCAGAACAGCATCCTTCAGCGCAGCCCAGCCCCTGTGTGAGACCCTCAGCTGGGCAGCAGCACCCAGCCCTGCAGGGCAGCTGGGAGGAGAGAACCTTCTGCCCGCAGAGGGTCTGCCCTGCACGGCCCCGTTACTCAGCACGCCTCCTCCGCATCCCCTCAATATTTACAGACATAAATCCTCAGCATATCACACAGAAAGGTTCAGCTTTGCCAGTCAGACTTGTAAACAACCTTGCAGAAGCCTACAACTCTGACACAGACATTTTAATGTGGCACTGTCATGCGCCCAGCTATGTCTGAGTCAGCAGCTGCCAGCTGAACCTGCTGTCCAAGGGCTGTGGCACAGCCACCAGCCCTGCGGGGTGGGCGCAGCTCCGACTCCTCATCCCACTGGACAGACCCTGCAAGAGATGCAGGGTTTCAGTGGCTCGAACCTGGCACTCCCAGCCAAGCCTCAGCTCAGGCAATGTCAGCAGGAGCAAGTGAGAGAAGTTCACGGGGCTCTCTCCAGCCCAGGCAGAACAAACAGCAACTTTTTAAAAGTCAATTAGCTTCCTGTCAATCAGCTTGTGCTGGAGTAAGGTAATTACCTTGTCGCTTACAGAACTCCCACTCTCCTGGAGAAGGCAAGCCTTCCTCCTGCCTGCTTGGCACCAGCAATGCCCAGGCTGATCACCTGGAGCCTGTGGGGACGGTGGCCAGTGCTGCCAATTCCACTGCTCTGGCCACTGGCTGCCCGGGTACAGCACCAGCACTGGGACAGGCTGGTGCTGAGCCTCTGCCTTCCACACCCAGCTCCGTGCTGAGTCTGGGCTCCCTCTTCCTCTGCTTCTCTCCAGATGCTTCTCCAGGCCCTCCCAGGATGCAGCACCTTATCTCAGTCAGCCGTACCTGGTGAGCTCTCCTTTGGTCTTTGGCAAATGCTGCTGTTTCCAGGCTGCTCCCTGCAGCCACAGCTTGGCAGAGCCACCACAGTCACAGTCCACATTCACCACCACAGTCACAGTCCCACGTTCAGGAGCTACATCTCCAGAGACAAACGCTCCCCTCACGGTACACTGCCTTGCCTTGCCTTTGACTCACCATGTCTGTGGCCAAGCAGAATCTCACAGATGTGTCAGAATAGGAAATCTCCATTAAAAATAAAGCAAAATAAAAAGGTTCCATTGTAATCCTATTAATGCATCTCCACACAGGTCGGTATCTCCTGAAGAACACTTCCCATTAGAGAAATCAATTTAGCATTCGGCTTTCTTCCTGTGGTGCATATTGAAGTGGGATTTGACAATGATGGAAAACAGATTTGTGTTAAATACTGCCAATAATGTCTCATAGCTCAAGGTTACAGCTTCTGGTGAGCGACAGACGCTCGTAATCCAACTCATGGAAAATACTGCACTCCACTATCAATTATCTGGAGTTATTAGGTTTTAAAATAAACTGCACATCCGGACTTCAGGCCACATGTTTATTTTACATTTCCCATGCAGCTGCTTCAGCCTGTTTGGGGCTTTCTGGTCCATCTGAGGGCTCTGTGCACAGCTGGCTCCAGCTCCAGCCTCAGACCAGCCTGGAGTCCCAAATCCCCACAGGGTGCAATGCCAGCATCCTTTTTGCCCAGGATTTCAGACCTGGCTAGAGCTCCAGACTTCCAGAGAGGCTTACAACAGACAGGGAATTTCTTGATCCTCTTCTTAACAAATTGGGATTTTCAGATTCACCAGTTTAGTGGGGAATTTTGAGCAAGTGTTTTCCTTCCTCAGGCTCCTCAGGAGCCCAGAGCAAAGCAGTTGCTTTGTGTCCTGAATCGCCACTTTGATGCTTGACAAAAGCTTTTTTCTCTTTGATAAACAGAAATGAAGCTGAACATTAATGGATCCTTTCCTTCCACTCAAGAAGGCTGGGGAGCCTTGCAGGGGGTCAGAAGACCTTTTGGAGCCTCCTTTTACTTTGAGGCTGCCAAAGTCTCAGGCGAGGAGAGGAACGGAGCTCCTGCAAGCTGAGGAGGAGATGTCTGGGCAGCAGCAGGGAGCCACACTGATCTCCAGGCTCAGGTGCCAGCATTGCCCAGCTGGCAGCCTGGGCTGCACAGGGAGTTCAGCCTCAGCAGTGCCACAGGAAAACTGGGATAACTGGGAAATGCACATTGGGCTGGATTTCAGCTCCTGCCTGGGGATGTGCAGTTATGTGCTTGTGGAGGAGGAACTGCCATGTCCTGGGGAGCAAAAACAACAGCCAGAGCTGGGGGAACAGAGAGAGAACTGACAGGCAGGGAGTGCCAAATGCAGGCACACCTGGACAGTGGGGCCAAGGAACCTGGACCCCCCAGGCACTCACTGTTGGGCATCTTCCCTGTGGGTTTTTACCCTGATTTGCAAGTCATTAAGAACCCATACAGAAACCCTGTCCTGTTTTTGGATTGCATTGTGGAAGCAGCATTCCCTGGGACGAGGATTCTGCAGAAGGGGACACAAGGGTGACCAGAAAGCTGGAGCCAGCCCAGGGGATCATCAGCTGTGACACAGTCAAACCACAGAAACATCTGCTGGTCCTACAGAACCCAGGGGAACGGAGAATGTTCCTCATCCCTTCATTAAGCAATTAGGCCTACAGACATCTCTCTTCTATTAAGTGTCCCCACATCAATGACAATGGCTTGTAAATATTCTAGTGGCATAAACAGAGTTATTAATCAGGTGCTGTAAAGGCAAGAAATTAACATAAGGAAAACACAGACTGAATATTGGAGAAAGTTTTCTGGAAGCAAACCATGTTAATCAGGGAATTGCCATCCCAGGGAAAGGAGGAAAACTCCACAGTATGAGATGGATCAGAGATCCCTGGCAAATATCCCAGAGGGAATGCACAAATGCTGGCTAGTGAGATGAGCAGGATGACCCAATATGTGACTTGCTCTTCCTGACATAAATCATTGAGTGATTTCTAATGATGATTCACTGCTCTGGGTAAAGGTGCCTTCATTCACACAGTCTGCTGCCCTGCCACAGGCTGGGCTTTGCACCAGGAGAGTTATTTCTTTGCAGCAGGTTATCCTCTTGTGGCAGAACAACCGTGGAGACTCCGGTGTCCTGCACCGTGGTGCCTGGAGCCCTGGGGATCCAGAGTCCCCTGCCCCCAGGTGAGCTCTGCCATTGAGGCCACAAGAAAAGCTGTCTCTAGCTGCAGCAAAGAAGTAAACCCAGAGGACTGGGATGTGTTCAGCTGCTGCCAGCTGCTTCCTCCAAGCTTCTGGAAGGCCATGCCCTACCCAGCTTTACGCTGGAGGCTGAACACACTGGCTGGTCTCACAGCACATGCCAGGATCTTGGTGTAGTAGCAAGTGTGACAAGCACCACTTGTGCAGCTGCATGGATGGCAAGGTTACCTGTACCTGCCATCAAGGGGAGCAGCTGCTCGCAGGACGCGCCCCTGAACGCTGACAGATCATTTGCTCTGCGCGTCCTGGTGCAAACAGATGTCTCTGTGCAGCAGAGCAGCCACCCGAATGCTAAAGCAGCTTGTTCTGCCTCTCCATAAAGATGTCATATTTGTTCCCAGAAGTTAATCTTTAAAGATTTTTAGAATGATCAATAACCAGTGGAAGTGTGCAGAGCAGGCTGGAGCAGCAGGGACAGCACCAGTGCAACAAGCAGCCACGCTGAGCCCCATGCCCAGCTGTGGTGACTGTCCCCCACACCTCAGGATGGGGGGCACCGTGGTGCTGAGTCCCATGGCTCTGAGGGCTCTTGACACTGAGCCCTGGAGCCTTCTGAGGAGCTGGGCAGAACTAAACCAGGCCAGCACTGGTGGGGGTTCCCAGGACACACCAAGTCATGCTGCCACAGACTGTGGTTGGGGGCACACAGAGCTCCTGCCTGTCCATTCTGAGCCACAGGCTCTGGCTGCATGCAGGTGGCTGCAGGGAGCAAGGGGACATTTAGCTTCGAGCTGGCAGGCAGATCAGCAAGGTGAGGAGTGCTCAAAGCCAAGAAACTGGAAAGCCATTTGCACTGGGCAAAGAGCACAGGCTGGGCTGTGCTGTGGGGGGACAGTGCGCGATGAGTTGAATGAGCCTGTTTCTGCAGAGCACGGCGTGCAGCCCAGTCCCACAGTGGCTGCTGGAGAACTGGGTGTCTACACACAGGCACAGGTAATGTCTTGTCACCCTCACAGAGCTCCCACACACCCTTCCCCGGGCCCCTGTCCAGCACTGTGCTGGCTCCAAGAGCACTGGGAGCTACTTTAGACATCACCTCCATGTGCTCAAAGAAACACAGGATAGGAGCGCTTCAGGAAAGCACCCCAGGTCCCAGCAAACCCCCTTCCCCCATCTGAGAAAAACTTCCATATTCATGAGCCTTATCACTCTCCTCAAGCTGCTGTGTGAATGCAGCAATTCAAAAAGCAGCACCACACAAAGACATATTTGAAGGCCGTTGGGGAATCAGCAGTAGTTTCTGAGCCTCCCTTGCTCTGCGCCTGTCCTGTTGGAACTGAGCTGTGCTCCAGCCCCGCTGGTGCCCAGGCAGTGAGCCCGTCCCAGCAAGGCTGGCACAGGTCAGAAGTCAGCACTGTCCGTCCCATGGCAGCAGCAGGCTCAGTCCTGGCACTGCCCGTCAGAGGCTGCTGCTCCCAGCTGCTCGAGGGTGGGAGTGGGCCTTGGTGAGGTGCTGCTGCCTGAGGTGGAGCTGGGCAAGCCTCCGGGCTGCCAGATCGGTGTCATGGCCAGCTACAAGCCCCTGCCACCAGCCAGCCTGTGGCTGGCTCCCAGGCTGGGGTGGCCATGCTCAGGATGGCCATGAAGCCTCTGCGGCCACTGCTTTCAGCCCAGCCCACTGTTGTGATTGGCATTTTATTAAGGAGAGCCATTATCATTTGCAAAACCATTCCAGACTTTATCAGTGCTTATCCTTGTCTGACTCTGCAAAGCTCGTTGAGCTTTTATCTCTTGCAGACTAGATTACAGTAATGCCTCGGTGCTTGCCAGGAGGGCTGATTAGCGGCCCTCCGCCCCACAGGCAGCCCAGGTCATGCCCACTGTGCCACCACCAGCCCAGCACCTTGCCTGGGGCAGCTCCCGGTGGGCGGTGGGCATCCCTCCTGGGCAGGTCTGGAAGCAGAGGGCTCTGGGTCGCCATCAGGACCGAGCGCTCAGCCCAGCCTGTGCTCCCCGTGCCCCAGCTGCGAGGGGCTCAGCAGCCAGCACCGCTGTCACCCAGGCTTTGCCCCTGGCACAGGAGCCCCGGGTGTTCCACTGCTGCCTTCCCAACACCCCGGCAGGACGACTCCTCCGACACTGCGCTGTCCCTGCTCGCCGCTCTCTGCAGGCTGCCATCACACCTGGCTGCTGCTCTGGCATTCGTGGGGCCCAGCACACTCCCTGCATGGGGTAAAGCTGCCAGAAACTTCCTCCTCCCTCCTCCCTGGAAAGGTCCAAAATGCCACTTGTGTGTTGAGGCAGCGACCACAGCCTGGAGCAATGCTCCCAGACCATCCTGTGGGACTGAGCCATGGGTGGCAGCAGCAGGGGAGAGGGGAGCGGGGCTGCCAGTGAGACTGGCACTCCTGGCTCCTCAGCACAAGTGCCACCATCTCCTCTTCCCACCACATGCCAGCTCCCGCTGCTCTACCTGCGCCATTCTGCTGCAGGCTAAATTAATTATTTCTAATAAGCCCATGTTTAAATTACCAGCCCACGCAGGGGCCAGCTGATTTGAGGGCTTCTCACTCCGACAGCCTTACTGCAGTCAGCACTGGGCCAGGCAAAGGCCTCACCTGCATCCCCACAATAAGCTGGGATGGGGCCCTGCAACCCCCCTTCCTCTACTGGGTGAGACCTCAGCTGTGTCCCCTGCACCCAAGCACAGCCAGAGAGACTTGCCACATGCCCAGCCACATGCCTCAGCGCTGGGAGAGAAGGAACAAACACCTCATCTCATCTGTGCCAGTGATGGAGAAGATGTCACAGGCAACAGGGACATGGGGACAAGCCAGCCCAGGGTGTGCAGCTTCTATTTTGGGGAAAGAGCAGTGATGATACACAGCAAGGACAGCAAGCCTATTTGTAGGCAAGCCGCTTTGTGAGCAGGCGTCTGCAACAGGCAGGTGCAGTTAGCAGGGTCTGCAGAGGCAGCTGTGGGGAAGAGGCTGAAGCACCCAGGCTGGATTTACCCCTAGGGGCTCCAGCTTTGCCGTCCTGAGCCCAGGGAGGCGAAGCACAAACCCTCACAGGCAGCGGGTTCATTCCAGCGCACTGCAGCCAGTGCCTGAGCTCTGAGCTCGGCTGGCTCCCCCCACAGCTTATCTCAACTCTTCCCAGATGGCTTTTATCTTTAAACTACTGTACAGCAATACAAAAAGACAACAATAATTTAAGATCCTCTTTGACTGCAAGCTAATACCAATTCACTCCGCTTGCCGAGGGATGGCACTTTCCCTTTTTTATATAGCCTCTGTGATTTTTCTAGCGTATGCAGATAATCTCAAGCTCCTCATAAATGCAGCCATAAACTTTCCTCCCTCTGCCCCCTCGGAAGTGCATAAAACCAGCGGGATAACCAGCATCATCCTGGGAGGCCTCTGAGGAGGCAACAGCTAAAGCAGGGCTCAGTAGCCGGGCAGATCCCTGGGGAGCTCCCAGAGCTGCACAATCACTCACCCCATGCCAGCCTGGGCAGGGGAAAGGACAAGCACCGAGCAAGGGAGCTGGATCTCTGCACATTAAGAGTCTCTCCACATCCACCACGGCTGCCTGGGAAGGTGTCCCTGGGCAAGGCTCCTGGCCAGGGTGTGCTGGGGAGTCTGGGCACAAAGGGCTGCCAGCCTGAAATCAGCTCCTGGTCCCTCCCAGAGCCTGCCCAGCTCACACGAACCCCTCCTGGGGCCTGTCTGGAAGGAATTCCTGCTTACAGACAAGCCAGCAATGGTTCTCTTCCCCTAAAGAAATTTCAAAATATAAAATGCTCGTCCTGTATGGATGAAAGACCAACATCTTATCATCTATCTCTCAGTAAATTTTTTGGTGTCCATGGAAATGTAGCCTTCCAAGAATTCAGCCCTATTAGTTTTGGGGTTTTTTACATGCTAGGCCTGAAGTAATTAAGCCTTCACATTCTGACTCATTTTCCAGCCTGTTCACCAACATAGCTGAGAGAAGCTGTTCTATCAACAATGGAACTTTTCCCCCAAACACTTTAAAATACAAAGGTTCATCAAAATCAACTTTAGTTTGCAAACTGTTTAGGTTTTGACTTAACAGCTTTTTTTTTTCCTTTTGTGGCAAAAAGAACGGTTAAGAAATGCTCCCAGGCATCTCTGCTGCAGATTCTGGGAGAGCAAAGGGGGCTGGCACAGAGCTCTGATTCTCAGCCAATTTCTCCAGCACCAGATTATAAGCATCCTTCTTCCTCTTGCTGGAGTGCAGACAAATACTGCATGTTCTCATGAAAGCCTCCAGCCATAAAGACAACAGAATGGTGTGTTGTTTGATGGAGCATGGCTGTGGCTCTGTGTCCCTGGGGCTGGCCCCCAATGTACCCCCCTAGTGTGGGGTACATCTCTGGCTGAGGGATGGTGCCACCGTGGACATCAGGGTGCATCAACCCCAGACAGGAGTAAACCTTTCCAAGGCTTACTTGCAAAGGGGGCAAATTACTGGAAGCCCCTTTCCTGGCAGCAGAAACCTCCTCCCTCTCTGCTGGCTGTGCTTTCTTAGCTCGAGAGTGAGAACAAGCATTTCCCCTTGGCCTCTGACAGTGAAACCACCTGGAGGAACATCTCACACTGCTGGAAAGGTGCTGCCACACCTGGCCCCGAGGTGCCCAGTCAGGTTTGACAAGGAGACTTCAGGTGTTGTAGGTTCTCTTGCTAAGGCCACACCTGCCCATCCCTGCGCTGGGGCGGCCCAGGGCTGCTGGTGCAGTGCTGCAGCTCCATCCACAAACCTTTCCCAGTCTGCTCCCCACCAAGGAGTTCTTCCAGGAGTCATCTCATTCCAGGTGCCTCCATCCTGCAGATGACAAATCACTGCCTGAACGGACAGGCTGCACAGCATGTCTCTAGTTGAGCTGAGATTTCACCCAGAACCACATCCCCAAGAGTTATTACCAGTTTCATTAGATTAATGATTGCAGAACCACCAGCAGCATCGCAGATGAGTTGTTAACGTTTGCATTCCCATACAGTAACACCAGTTGCATGGTTTTGCTTAAATCAGGACAAGAGACCAACTGGAGACTGACACTGTGAGGTGTGATTTCTTGCTGGCTCCAGCAGCAAGAAGACAGATTTATGATGCTTAAAAAGCACCAACTGGACTGGGAGACAGAAATCTTGGTCTGTGCATAATGACACACAAGACTTTAACCCCAATAACACAGAGGATTTTAACTCCCTGCATGCTATAAACTTCTTCGTCTACTCTCACATTAGCCTGGTGGTAGAACCCCCACTAATACAGTGGGGTAAGAGAAAGAAACTAGAAAACATCTATTCACTGCCTAAACTGTCATCTGTGCTGCTAATAGTCATGGGCAAAGCACATGGTGGGCCTGCTGAGATAAAAGGAAGCTAAGAGATTGTTTGTACCGTTAATACATCTCGTGATAAATGATGTGTGAAGTTTTACTGCAAGGTCTTGAGGAGGCTGTGAGCCTGGAACACCAGCTGAGGAAATGCCAGCTTGGGGGAAGGAGTGAGAGCAAAACTGGGGAGGCTGGGGAAGGGTCAGGAGCAGCCTGAGCCATCTCTTCCAGCTCCATGTCATATCCCAAAGGCAGAAGCAGGGCACTGAGATTCCAGATCTGATGGAGGCTGGATGAGGGAGACTGGGGCATCACATCCACATCAAGAAGCTGGAACTGAAGATGCCTGTGATAGGTGAAACACTGAGGCCGCCATGTCCAATCCTGCTGGCTAAATATGCTCCGAGGGGGATTTCTTTCTTTACCTCTTTTAATATTTTCCTGTGCAGTGACCCAGTGCTACATGCAATAAATCAAATTTTCAACCTGAAAATGATGCTTTGTCCTCAGTCCCAGGCTGCTGAGGACTGTGCCTGGTGCCCAGTGAGCTGGAGTGAGCCAGGCTCTGTGCCTCTGGCCACAGTCCACGTTTGAGCCTCTCAGCACCACTCATGGAACAAATCCCCGGGTCCATGGGAAGCTGTCACCCACGAACATCTGCCCTCCCTGCCTCATCCATCAGTGCCAAACCCTGCTAGGTGGATCCTGATGCCAGGGGCAGATCTGTGACTGGGGGCACTCCGAGCAACCCTTCCCCACCAGGGCTTTGAGATTCCTGAAGCAGAGGATTGATGCCACAACTATCGCAGAAATGCCACACAAATGTGAAAATTGAGCAAATGATAAAATGTAGATGAATTTTCAGGAGCAGAGATTCTGAATAAGAAAAACCATGGCATCAAACTACACAGTTTATGCACAGGAAAGATATATCTTGACAAGAACTAATACTTTATGTGGAGCAAATAATTCAGTAGTAACAGATTTGCAAATTTTAAAATGTGGTATTAGGAACAAAGTCCTGATTTCCCCTACTTCTCATCCAAGTCCCTGACATACACAATCTCCTCACCCTGCCCTCAGTGCTGCCTCATATTCCAACACCCTCCTCTTCCTTGACCTTCTTCTTCCTCCGCACAGGAGCTGCCATGCTGGAGTGGGCCTAGGGCTCCAGCTCTCCAGTGTGGAGAGGCAGCACCTTCTCCCAGAGTCTGATGGGCAATGCCGTGGGTGGGCTTCGGACGCAGAAGAGCCCATCCCACACGCCCCAATCCCCACATCACACCAGGGGCTGCCCTGAGCCCCACTCCCTGTGCCAGGGGCTGTTCCCTCAGCAGAGGATCCTCCTCAGCCTTAGCATTTACACTTCTATGGTTACTGTTCATGGAGACAGTTTGAGACCACCCCAGGGGAAATGACATGCTGAGGGAGTGTGAAAACAGTGGCCACGATGGTGGGTCCAGCCCAGAGGGATAGGGAGCTGGGAGCCCCAGGTCATCCCAGACTCTGCCAGGGTCTGCCAGAAGACCCTGGTCTTTTACTCAGGGTGCCTTGGCAGCTCCCCGTGCTGCCTGTGCCAGACCATCTGTCAGTGCTCCCCATCTCTCCCTGCCACAGCCAGAGATTTGCACAATCCAGCCCATTTAACTGATGCTGGAATCTTCCTACCTGGTGTGAGGCTCTAAGCCTTATCTGCATTTAGAATTGTGCTAAGCCAGCACATCTCCTGCGTATTTGCTCTTTGAAAGCCCACTCTGAGGAGTTCTGGCAGGAGGGCCACATAAAGGGAAAGCCCCACAGCTCCAGCCCACAGATAAAGCTCTGCACCATACAAGACATTTTGATATTTTATGCCAGCATTTGGCACTGCTCCAGAAGAGCTCTGAGTTATCTTAAGCTTCATAAATGCAGAGCTAAAGCATTAGGAAGGGAATTGCTCCTAAGTCAAGGGTTAGAGGCGCACAGCAAAATGGGTTCTTAGGGGGTGCTCTCCCCCTGGCTTTGGGGGATAAGTCTGTATTTACCACCACCCCCCACCCCTGCACCCTGGGCAAACTGTGATGCTTCCCAGTGCTAAGCTGAAGGGTTTTACTAAAATACTCCAGCAAAACGATTCCTCCTAGCTCCTAAGTACATAAAAGCATCAAAAAGTAAAAATGTATTCTACTCTATGGTGATTAATTAGGATGATGGATGAGGACAAAAACCTAGTTCCACTGCCTCCTTTGCATGGATGCAAACTGGTCTGAGTGGAGGACCCCGGGGCGGTCAGAACACTGGGGTCACACTCGTGCACTGCAAAGAACGGCAGGACACGACCGTGGCCACCAAAAACGTGCCAGAGGCTCTTTGCCCACACCAGCATGGGCAAGGCAATCGCATCTACATCCGTGCCCACCCTGGGATGCCCATTTTGCAGGAGCGGATGGTGGGAGCTGAGGAGCTAAAATAGATGGTCTTGAAATAATCCTGAAGGAGAGAATCAAGGCAGCTGCTCAAAGGCTTGTGCCAGCCTGGAGCTGAATCTTGCTCCAGGAAAGGTGCTGCAGCAAAGGGGACCCTGCGTCTGATCAGGGAGCTCAGTCAAGAGCTGGAGCATTGAAACAGAGACAGCAAAGGAACTGGGAAACAGAAAACAGGAAAGAGGAAATGACTTCTAAACAGTAGAAATGTTCCGCTATGGAGGAGGATGGGGCCTGGAGAGGGAGGATTAGCCAGCTATAAATACAAGCAATGCTGAGTTAAAAGGCTAATTAGAATAGCAGAAAGAAATACAGCAGTACATTTCAGAGATGATTCTGACTAACAAAGAGTTTTTCAAATCTGTTTGCAGAAGTGAATATGAAAGAGAAAATTGGATTCCTATGAAATGATTTCAAAAATTGGAGGAGGAAAAAGGTAATGGCAGATCTCTTCAACAGCCAGTCAGGCTCCTGACGTCTTCATCTGCTGCAAAGGCAAAGAGAAAGGCGACAGGTCTCAGTTTTCATATCTCCGCAGGAAAAAAGAGCTGGTGTCAAAGAATGGATTGTGCAGAGATGGGGCACAAAAGTTGCTGCCAGACATTCTCCCTGAGGCAGCCTGGAAAGAAGTGACCAGTCTAACTGCTTCAGGCTGAACTCAGAGGCTGCAGGTGTCCCCTCCATGAGGGCTGGGAACTGTGTGGCCCTGTGACGAAACACATGGAGGGGACATTGCCACCCACCACAGCCCTTGCTGCCCATGGCCAGGGAGGGTGATGGGGCCCGAGGGCATCCTGGCTTCAGGTCATGGGGTGGTGGAGCCAGCCTCTGGGGTTTGCAGAGCAAAGCCCACTCTAAGGCAGCAAACCACTAAGCGCTCGGCAATTTATCACCTACAGCCTCAGCATATGCCAGAAATGGATTTAGCTTCCCCCAAAAGCTGGAACAGATGGTCCTCGAGTTCTTAACCCAATAATTGTATACAGACACAAAGAAACACATGTACATACATGCAGATATATATAAATACACCCTCTACCCCACCTCATCCTGCAGACGTGCAAGGCTGGGCTGAGCCACGCCTGCCCCAGCCATGCTCATCCTGTTCTCCCATGACAGAAATATTTAATGCTCTGCTTTTTCCAAGTCTCTGGGACACAGCAACATTCCAACACTAAAAGAGCTTGGACCTAGCCTGAGAGAGAGCTTGTCCCACACATCTGCTGGCCAGAAGCAGCACGAGAAAAGGAGACTGACACCGGAGCAAAGGCTAGGTTGGATTCACACCCTTTATCTGGGCTCCCAGTAGTTTGGGCTGTAGTGCAGGGGTGTCACCAGAGACCTCCACAGCCAGAGGAGAGGGACTGACATCACCAGAGCTCGTGGTGAGGTAAACAGCCGAGGATAAATGGGAAGACTTTTATTCTTCATCTCTTCACAACAGCACTGGTGGCTGCTGTGACCAGAGCCACAGGTCACAATGACATCAGGCCATTAATAGGACAAAGAGTGACAACTGGGATCATGCAAGAAGCAGGGATGGGGCAGAGGGGAAGAGGTGCTCAGGAGGAGCAGACAAAGAGTGCTGCTGTCTCCTCCCTGGCAGACAGCACGAGCTGGGTCTCTGTGAACCTGTCTGTGGCAGTGGGCAAACAGGGACAGCACAGTGGCTGTGGAAAGGGCTGGCTGGCTGATAACTGTCTGAAATTAAACTAATTGCATTGCCTAGTAAATCCTAACAGCAGCTACAATAGCTTTCCTCTTCTCCAAAGACGCTGAGTGGCTTTATGAGCATTAATTAACTCAGACTCACAAAACAAGCCTGTGAGGCAGGTACAATTAGATCCATGGAGAGGGAAGCCCCCAGCCCCAGGTCCCACAGCCTGGCAGTGTGCAGGGGATCCCTACAGGACTGGCTCCCTCTCCAGAGTGCAATTACAGCCCAGGAGATCCCACTCCCAGGACTCCACTCTAATTAACCATCCCATCTCCCTGTGCACGCAAATCCATATTTATCATTATTTCCTAGAACAAAAGGCAAAACCATGAGAAGCTTTGCTAATGAACTACCACCAGCAGCAGCCCTTCATCCTGGCCAGACCCAGAAGAGTCCATCTGCCCTCATGCCATGACCCTCCATTTCCCTGCTCCCACCCAACACACCCAGCCTGGGCAGCCCGTGGGGCTCTGTGGCTCCATGTCAGTCTGCTCCCAGACCTGTGCTGGGCACGAGGCAGTCCTGGAGGCATGGGACATGGCATGGGGCTTCCAGACACTCTGAGGGCTTGGCTCTGTGTCCCTGTCCTCTCCCCCCGGAGATCTACCAGACCCCATTCAGTACAGTGCCTGCACTCCAGAGAGTGCTTCCTGGGGTGTGGAGCAAGGAGAGCAGAAGCAGAAAGATCCACAGACACACACCTAAATAAAGTATTTTAAAGTGAATTTCCCATGAGGTATTAGCAGCTCTTTAATATTGTGCTGCTTTTCCTGGACTATCATGTTGTCACTCCAGCTGGTGGGAGAGTGATTGCCAGCTGCCTATGGGGAAAGGATGACAGGAATGTCTCCTCTTGCCTGGGAAACCTGCACTGGCTCATCCTCCTGCACCACTCTTGATTTCACAAACAAATGGCTTCTTGCAGCAGGAGCAGAGAGGCAGCAAGAGGGTCAGCAGACAGCTGTGCCACCATGGATCCCTGCCCTGCCCCAGTGGGGAATGGAGTGGCAGGTCCCAGCACAAGGTACACAGCGTTCTTCTCAGGAATGAGGAGCTGGTCTCACAGGTGTGCAACAGAATGGAGCCCTTTGGACCCACTGGCCAGCTGGGCCACTGCTCTAGCCCTGGAGATCTTGCTGTCCCTCCAGCAGCCAGTGGGATGCAAAGCCATACAGCTTTATCCTTTGCCAGCCCCCACTGGGTGCCTGCCTGGCCTCCGTCCTGGTGCTCAGGCTGAGGGCATTTGAGATTGGAGAGATACTGTAGGAATTAGGGGGCAATACCGTCCTGTGTCCCGGACCTGTGGTGCCAGTGGGATGCATGACCCTGGACTAGGTGCCCTGCCTTCTCCACTGCTCCAGTCACCGCTGCCACCCCGGAGGCAGAGGCGTGGAGCGGGGACAGCTGCTGTGAGTGTCCCTGTAACAGCAGGCGTCACCTCCACTGGGCACAAGGGCTCTGTGCCCCGTGGCAAAGCCACTGCAGCTGAGCTGCACAAACTCACCAGGGCAAAGCTGGCCAGCTGCAACTTGCAACTTCTGTGAACGGGGAAGAAATAGTTATTTCCCCTAATTACAACTTAAATGCCAAATGAATGCCTGTCCGCTATGGCAATGGCGATGTCACTGGGTGATTAATGCCTGCCCTGCACTCCGAGAGCCTGCAGCACATCTGCAAACCACAGTCACCGCAGCCCGAGCGCCCCAGCCCCAGCAGCCACTGTGTCTGGGGCCAGCTGCCCCTGGCCAGGAGCCGTGGCTACGGCCAGCTCGCAGCCAGCCCCAGAGGCAGCTCCGTGTGCCCAGGGTGCCCAGGGCCCGGCCTGGCCCTTCCCACAGGCTCCCTGAAGCTGCTCTCGCCCGGCCAAGCGACCCATCAGAGCTCTGAGCAGCGCCGGGCTGAGCAGCAGCGATCCTCCCGCTGCTCCAGGGCCCGCACCGCGCTCTTCCTCCCAGGCCTCGCCGCTGTCACCTGCCCCAGGGCTGAGCTGCACATCCTTGGCTGCTGCCACTGCTGAGGGGCAGACACCGGAGAGAGGGACAGGCTTTTAGGTTTAGCTTTACATGTAAAGGAGGGTCTTAAACAGTGACACTTGCTAAAGTTTAGAAAACTACAAAAGGAAATTCTAGAGAAAAACTCAGCATTTAGTCTTACCCTTCCGCCCCCATTTTTTTTCCTTATTCAAAAGAAATAATCTTTTAAGTGTTTAAAAACTCCCCAGTGCTGCTGATTCAAAATGCATTGTAACCTTGAATTATATGTAGCAGGGCTGGCTTTCATTATTTATTAGCAAGATCAATTAGAATATTCTGTTTGCAGAAGAATATAATCCAATATGTACTTCAAGCACTAACAGCTAAATATATGCTTATTTAAAAATCAATCTAAAAGTCAAGGTTTCCTTTGTAAATCCTTACTACAGATTAAAAAAAAAGCTTTGAGTGTTACCACCTGCTGAATGCTGTAGTCTCAAGGAGACAGTTATACATTTAAAAACATCTCAAATGGGAATTAATTGTGCCAGGCAAACAATTGCTGAACCCCCAGCACGGAGGGCTCATGGCCTGCGTGATGGCTGAGCAGCTCCCACGGGCAACTACCCTGGGACCACAGCCCAGCCACTCCACAGGGAAGTGGGAAGAAGCCCCTGAGCCGGGCAGTGACAGCCAGCAGCCCCCTGCCAGCCGGGAAAGGCACCCAGAGCATGCCAGCCGTGCTGAGTGACTCACACCGACTCCCAGCATCCCAGCACAGACTTGTTTTTCACTGACTTCCCCGGGCTGACATGGAGCCAAGGCACCGCCTGCCAGCCCGGCTCAGGATCCGCAGTGTCCTCGCCTTTCTCCCCCGAATCACAGGTTCCTAAGATTAATTGTCATGTATAATTTATTGACCTCAGCCACGACCTTGGCCCAGCGCAGTTTCCTTTCTCTGCGCTTTGGCAATGGCAGCAGCAGGCTCTGGCAGGACAAGGGAGCAGCAGCAGCACAGGGTGGGCAGCTCTCCTGGCGCCAGACGTGCCGAGGGGCTGCCCCACAGCCCTGGGGATGCCCCAGCCCTCTGTTTCCACTCCGTCCCCACCCTGCAGAGCCCTTCTCCCGGCTGTGCCAGCGCCCGCTTTAATCTCCCCCCTGCTGCCAGCCAGCGCAGGCTGCTCAGCCAGCTTCCCCCTTATCCTTCTTCCTTAAGCCCTTTCTCTTTCGTCTTCCATTTTTAAATCTTATCTCCAGGTAAAGAGGGTATTTGATGGGATCAAAAAGTGACCTTTAACAAGGGTAGCAGAGCTTCAAACAATATCCCTGCAAGTTCATGCACACTCAAGTGTTAAAGGGAACAGTTCTCTGATCTCCTGTTCCTTAGTGGAAAAGTCGTTTCACAAAGATTTCTGCCAAAAGCTGGTGCAGCAGACTGAGGAAACTTTCTTAAAACCAAGCACCTAGAACTTGGCACAGGCTGTCCTTAGCTTCTGATAAACCAATCCTTCAAAATCTTTTGGTCTCAGTCTTTGCCAGCAAGTGCTCCAGCCACACCACCCTGCACCTAGGTGGAAGGAGGGTTGGAACTTCAATGTCCTTTCCAACCCAAATCATTCTGTGAATCTCCAGAGTGTTTGTTTCTCTGCTCAAGTTCCCTATCTCTTGCCAGTTTCCTGGGTCTGACAGATTCCTGACTGTCCTCCATCTTTCACTCAGCTGAATAAAATCCCTGAAATGCCTCTTAGGTAAAGCATTCCAGCCATGGAGGGAGGTCAGACAGAAGCAATCAGAGGGATCAGACAGTGATTAGTGGGCTGAAAATACAGCCAGAGCAATGTGGACAGACACCCCAAGGCTTCCCAAGGCCTCCTCAACAGCACCGTGTCCTGCTCCACCTGAGGTCCTCCCAACCAGGCTGGGAGAGATGCAGGGAGGAACCAGCAGCATGAGCTGGTGGCTGGCATATCCCTTCCTGAGAAACCCAGGCTGTTTGATCTACAATCAGGGGGTCACTCCAGGGGTCACTCCAGTCTTGGTTGAGACCTCCCCATAGCACCTTGCAGATAAATTCCAAGTGGGAAAAGAACAGCCAGAGCTAAAGGATGATGTGAGCAGTTTGCCTCCTGAGCTTCCACTGTGCCATGAGGCCAATAGGTTGCAGTGCCATGTTCCCCTGGGACCTTGGCAGACCAGAAGGGAGCAGTGGGGGCCAAAGGCCACGCTGTGCCAGATCAGGACAGTCCCACGCTCTGCAGCAGCAGCGTAGAGCCAGCGCTGGCAGTGATGTGACCCCCACGCTGCCAGGAGGGCAAGGGGGCACGTGTGGGGTCCCCCATCTGCAGCGGAGCGTGCTGGTGCCTCCACAAGTGGCAGGGTGCCCGGAGTGAAGTGGGCAGAAGGGATGGCGGGTGGGTGGCAGGGACAGCAGCGTTAATCATTTCCGCGGCACCGCGCACCAAGGCGGCAGGCACAGCCCGTGGCAGGCACAGCCCGTGGCAGGCACAGCCCGTGCTGCCCCTGCCAAGGAGGAACGGGGCACGGGTCACCCTCTCCTGCCTGCTCAGCACAGCCACCCCGGCGGCTCTGACGGCCGAGAGCAGCTCCCCTCCCTGTCCCCTGCTTCCCACCGTGCCCTCTGGGGAGAGGGGCGACAGGCACCAGCTCTGGGTGCTCCTGGATGGGCCACACAGAGCTGCGCTCCCACCTCCAGCTGCCCACACACATCCCTCGCCAGCGGGATGGCCACCCACCCCCCCAGGCCAGCAGCCGAGGGGTTAAAGTGCCTTGTTACTGCCTCTGTAGCCGGGCTTCACTTATTTGCAGCCGGAATTCCCCAGGAGCCAGGGCTTTTACTAGTGCCTCTGCTGTAGAACCATGTCATTATAGATTGCAAGTTCCTTAAAGGTCAGATAACACAACACAATTGAATCATATTAGTGAGCATAGAGAGCTGATATTTTCCTAGGAAAACCCATAAAGCAGATTGTTTGCTGCAGAGAAACACACTGTTGTATAGCAAAGCCAGTGTAATCATCTGCACAAACAAACAAGTGGTTTATGAGAAAACCCTCCCATGCTGCAGATCCTTGGGGCGGGAGCCAGCAGGACCAAGTGCTGGGCACCTTGGGCAGGTTGGATTTCAACTTGGGTCACAGGCCTGAAATACACTGCAAAAGACAAGTAGGGAAATAAACAATTTCCAAGTGTATTGTTGAGCGACAAATACTTGCAATTTCACTTAATGTCTGGATGCAGGTAGCTGTTAATCCAAGACAGTGCTATTAAAGAAACACAGAATTGATTGTGAGGATGATTGAAGATTTCTGAAGAGCACAATTTCCATGGCCATGATGACCCCACCTTTTTAAATTTTTTTCTAATTTGCCTGTAATCTATTTGGACAAATCCTTTTATCACATTTATTTCCTTTCCAAGTTCCAACAGTGTGATTAATTACAGAACTTTGCAGTCCTACTTGCCCTACTGCACGCTGTAATTTTGCTCCCTTTTAAAATGGTCTTCCATCCCTAATAGACACCTTTCCTTGTTCAGCTCCTTTACTTTGTCCCTCTGAAATCTGCTGTCACTAACCCATCACACTGGCAGCCACCCATCCTGCCTGAATCTGCAGTTCCATCTGGAGGCAGCCAGCACCAGCAGCCGCTCACTTTCCGAAAGGGTCTTTCTGTGGGGAGAAGAAAGGCAAAAACCACTTTTTCCAAAAATTTGGGTGCTTGTCAGACCCTAGGATCTGCAGCCCCTCCGCCAGCCTGGAAATTCTCATTTGGTTCTAGATTTAACTTCAGAATGAAAAAGCATCTGGAATCAGCACAACCGCTTTAACCTTCCTCCGTCATAGAAAGAGAAGGAAAAGTAAATTAAAAAAAAATTTTGAATACACAAAGGCACATCTCCTCTCGCTGACCTTCAACACCTGTGTCAGCTGTCCAGGGCAGCAGAGCAGGACCACTGGCTCCCACTCCCACCTATGTGGCTCTCCTCTGCTGTGTTTCATCATGTCCCAGCCAAACAGTGGTGAAACACAGGCAGAAAAACAATTAGATTTAAATCTCGTTTCCTCTTTCTATCTTGCCTTTTTCTTTTCTCAGTGCACTAATAGGATTTGTGTTTAGCACAGCGCGAAACAAATGATTTATGGGTCTGTCCACACTACACACTCCCAGTGCCATTGCAGCCCCTGAAAGGGCACTCCAAGAGTAACCAGACGAGAGTGTTCTGGCACTGTGTGCAATTCTTTGTACACATTGCCCACACGATCCCTGCTACCCTGGCTCTCACAGGGCCTCTGTGCTTTCCTCACGCTGCACTTGGCTCTGCTCAGGGAGGAAATGGGACCAAGACCCTCGACCAGCTTCAGCCCCTCTGCCACGCACCAGCCACACCGCTTCCACAATCCTGGTTTAACTGATCTTTCAGCTCTTTCAGATCTGCTGGTTTAACTGATCTTTCAGCTCAGACTGTGCCTCACCTAAGCCAAACAGGGGCTCAGTCCCTGCGTTTCATTACCAACAGGTAATGCAAAGGCCACGTGAGAACTGACCAGACCCAACAACTCAAGCATGGTCAGGAGCACAGCACAGTGAAGAGTGCAGTGACTCGGGCACCAAAGTCCTACCGAAAGTCTCTGCGACTGGTCAGATTTTCCTGGTGGCTCTGAATGTGGCTCTGTCAGCACAGCTCCTGCGGCTCTGCACCAGCAATGCCCTTCATTAATTCCTAATGCTGCCCCAAGTACATCTCATGTCCTCCAGGGTTTGGCAGCCCCTGTGAGCTGGGGCACAGAGCACAGCTCCCTACCTTCCTTCCACATATAACAAGAAGCCAAATGAAATAATGAAAGAAACTCATTTTAATGCCACAGAGGGAATTGTTTTATTGCTAAAGCAGCAAATAGAACTAATTGAATCCACTGAAAAAAAAAAGGCGCAAAGGAATGGAAAGGGTAGGTGTGGAACACAGACAAAAAGGGCGAGCTGGAGCCTGAATATTCATGGACCTAGAAACCGCAAACCCTTGAATGCAAAATATCTTCATAACTGATCATATGCCAATGGCAATGCGTGCACAGCTCAGAGACAGGCTTGGAATGTTTGCATTTACAAGATTTTTTTAAGTAATATTATGGAACAAATTCTCTGGTTCATTAAGCTGCTTTGCACCTCCCTGGTACAAGAGAACATCCTGGGAGTGAGCACCAGGACCGGCACAGGTTCCACCAAGGCTGAGCACGGGGCAGGTGGCAGCGCACAGCCCTGGGACAGCTGTGGTGTCCCCAGGGCCAGGTGGGGCAGGCAGCTGCCTGCTGTGGGTGCTGCGGAGGCAGCTCCGACCTCAGCCCTGCCATGGGCTGAGCACGGGACTGCGTGGCTGGGCTGCCCAGCTGGGGCACTTCACCCCAAATCACTGCCCTTTTCACACTTACACCTGCCACAAGCTTTTAAATTCAGTTTTCAGTGAATTTCAATTTTCAGTGGCAACATATATATTAACATGGGGGTTACATTTTAATTAAGGCAGCACTCATGTTCTTCATTACAATACTAAGTCATCCAGCAAGGAACACCAAGGATATAAATCCCATTAATGAAGAAGGAGATCCGTAACCTGCACTGCGTGCTCCAGCACAGAGGCACCAGTACAAGATGACTCTCATAAGAAGTGCAAGGTGAGAAAGCTGGATTAGAAATGCAGTTTATACTGCCAAGGGCCATACAATGTTCATCTGGCACCACAGGCCCTGAATCTGCACCCCGAGGGCACCCAAAACACCAGTCCCACCTCAGTCTATTCTCCCACCCCGAGCGAAAGCCCAGGGCACAGCACGGCTGCTGGGTGTGCTGGTGGGGGCATACAGTGCCTCAGTCCCTCCTGGACACCAACAGCCACAGTGGGACGGAAAGGGCTGCAGCTGAGACCCTCCCCAACAACAGCAGCAGTGCTGCAGGGTGAGGGTGTCTCTCCAGCCTTGGGGTAACTGGGGGCTCAGCTCCCCCCAGGCTCACTGGAAGACAGAGGCGCCGGTGAAATCCACTTCTCTGCAGAACACTCCCTTCCTCCCTGCACCAGCATCCCAAATCCTTACCCTCTGGGCACAGCAGAGAGCTTCGGGCTCACCTCTGCCTGCAACATGCTCCAAGCATTAGAAAAAGTTAATAGTGGTCATGGGGGGAGCTGCACTGGGCAAAGCCATGCCAGAGCACCCGGGGGAAGGACCCTGAACTGGGCAGGAGACGGACCCTCCACGGTGCTGGGGGACCCTCACCAGCCAGAGCCCCCAGCTCCATCCCCCCGCAGCTCAGAGCCAGCAGCTCTGGACTCACACACTAATGAACAAGCTCCTTACACGGCCTGGCCATGGGAAAGCACTTCTGCACCACTGCCTACTGCCAAAAAATGGCTGAGGAGCTCCTGTTAAGGTTTTCCAAAGGAACCCATCTGCAGCAGAGACGTGGATCGTCTCCCACTGAGACGGCCGCATCCCAAGACGAGAGTGCTTCAGAGTCTTATGTGGGAACAGAGTAATAATAAAACACCTTGCTGTAACTTTAGCAGCAGTGGCTCTAGCAGAAAAGCCTGTAATGATCTAATAACACATTTCCCTTGCTGCCACTCCAGCCTTGTGAAATCCAGGGTAGTTTAAGCCATAAATCCATCCCAGCTATTCCTTTGTCATTAATTGTTAGGCTATTTGTATTACACATTTCACATACCAAATAGACTCCAATTTCATGGTGGGCTAGACTGCAGAGATGCTTCTTTTAATCTTTTTTAATTTTAAAGTGGTACCAAACTTAAATATTTTCTAATGGAGTGTATGTTTTACTTACATATAATAGTATCACTACAATTAAAGAGCAATTAAAGTCAAGCTCCTGTCTGTACAATAAGCTTGCAGCTCTATTTCCAAAGTTCAATCAGTTAACCTAGGAGAGCAATAACTTCCCTACAATGAGTAACAGTGCGGAATAATATTTAGATAGAGATAAACCCTTTTTGCATAGGAAATTGCATTATGATTTGCTGGGTCTATGAAATTCTCAGCAAGATGCTTCAGTTTACCAATGAAGATGTTGCCTCAGGCATTTTTCCAGTGTTTTGATTTTTGGGGAGGGTCTAGATGATTTTGAGCTGAGTAAGGAGCCCTTACCATTCCAGATCCCAGCGTGAGCAGCAGACCCAGCAACAGAGCTGCTGCAGGCTCTTCCCCACATTGGCAGCACAGGAGGAGCAGCCCAAACAACGGCTGCCCCATCTCAGGAGCTGTGCAGCTCCAGAGTCTCTGGCCCTCCACACTGCACCAGCCCTCGGGGTCTGCCCTGCGAGTCCCAGCTCTGGGGGTCATGCACAGGGTTACAACAGCGACTGCTGGGTGCCTGGGTGCCCTGGACTGTGCTCATTTGGCCAGATACCATGTCTCTGGCCATTAACAAAGACCAAGAGCAGGAACACTGCTGAGTGCCATCCCTTCAGGGATGTCCTCTCTCCTGTGGCACAGCTCAGCACCACCACCACCCGTGGCTCCAGCATCCTCCCTCATGCTGCAAAATCACCATCCCCATCCTCTGGGGCCTGGTGCCCCAGAGCCCCTCTAGACCACACCTGACTGTGGATTTGCCTTCCTGTGCAGGGTGAACAGGTCACGTAGAGGAGGCAGAGCCCTTTCCTAGGGTACCCAGAGCCCTTTCCTGACGCACCAGTGTCCCTCAGTGCACCCTCTGGCTCTGCAGGCTCCAGTGCCACAGAGCATGAAGCAGAGATAGTGACTGGTAACTCAGGAATTAAACGGGTACAAATAAAGATCCCTAAAATGAGCTTGAAGGTTGTGAGTGCTGACAGGGCAGGAGGGGCACTGTGGGATCGATGGTGGCGCTCCCTGAGGAACAGACCAAGGAGGGATGAACCAACAGCCAGTTAAAGACCTCCAGCAGCAACGACTTCAGGATCCATAGGTCTGCCACCAGCATTTCTTGAATCAGCACTTTGGATGGAAAAGGGTCAGTTTGTTGTTGAACAAGCGGGACCAGAGCCGAGTAATTTCCAGTCTGTCACCTGCACAGGTGATGCAGCACCTTCCACCCAGGGCTGAGCTGGGAGGTGACCCCTTCCCACCCGTCTGGGGCTCAGGGGTGGGCAGCAGCTGAGCTCCCAGGGCACAGAAGCACCTGGAGGAGCCTCAAAGCCTGTGGGGCTGGTGCACGGCCCACGGTGGCTTCACGCAGGCTGGGTGGGTTTGTTCAGCCTGGCTGGACGGTGGCAGCTCCTGCTGGGGCTGCACAATCCAGGCAGGCTTCAACGCCCAGGCCCGATGCTGACGCTGGCTTCCCACGAGCGTGCTCACGGCTCGGCTCAGTTACATGAGAGTCCACCAAGAACAATACAGAGAGAGCAGAGCTGGGGCTGAAATAAAGTTATTTGCAGATGTGGAGGAACACTAATACTAAATATATTACCGTACCCATCTCAATGCAAGATGAAAGGAAATTCACTCTAAAACAAAGGAGAACTGCAGATCTGGGCTATCACAGCAGCGCTGCTCTGCTCGGATCCAAAATGATTACTGCTAATAAAGGACGGGGCCAAGTCCAGTCCAGCCTGGCTCTGAAGGGAATGGAAATCAGATTTTGGCTTGAAATGTGTTAGAGCAATCTCTGTAATACAAAATAAAGTCTGGCAGATGGAGTTATTTTTATCCAAAGCTAGTTCTGTTTAGTAGGTCGGTGGCTATAACTGATGTCCCTTTGCTATTTCCTCTTCCCCAGGTCCCCCTGCCTCAGTTTCTCCAGGCACTGACAAGATTAGAGCAGACAACTCCAGTATATTTTGGGAGGATCCTACTTATCTGTAAAAATCAATTGTGAATTTTGCATCCACCCCCAGCATTTGGCCTGTTTATATTGCCAAATATATTCTGTAAAGAAGTACTGTACTTCACAAGAGAGCTTGTCAAGGTAAATACCTTAATTTACATAAAATGTGACTAGCAATTGAAATGTTAAAGCCATAAACAGCAAGTTTATGATCCATCCTTGATGCCTGGATGTATAATATGACAAGGGGGGAAATACTGTGTCTTGCAACATTTACTAAATTGGTGTGTTGACACTGGGGAGGGAAATGAGAGACTTTGAAAACAAAAGGTTGGAGGATTTCTCTGAGGGCTGATTTTTGGCTTTTTTCTTCTCCTTTTTCATAAGTATGACTTTTTCCCCAGCCTTCTACAGTCAGCTTTCAACACTCTCCTCCAGTTGGAAACTGCCTCTACCTAAAGAACAAATGGGGGGAGCAGTGCCCATGTGCCATCATGGAGCAGAGTCTGGGCAGCAGCTTGGCCATGCCCAGGGAGAGGAGCTGCTCTTGGCAGGGTCAGGGCCAATCCTGCCCAGCCACTCCCCTATGCCCCCGACAGGTACCTTTCATCTAAACAAGAATTTCTCACTGTGATTGAACAGACTCTTGTAATTCTTAGATTTCCTTTAAACTTTTTCAAATATAGGGGAAACCAATTCAAACCGTATACAGCCCTAAATAATACTTATTTAAAAGTGGCTTAAAAGCCTAAAATGAACTGCTGCTCACATGCACACAGCAGTGAAATTACAATATCCACACTGGATGCTCTGAAAAGTTTGATCATGCAGGTTCCTCCCCTGGACTCCATACAAATGTTTCAGCCATTCATTCATGCTCATACCCTCATACCCATCTCAATTCATTGAAACCACTTCAAGAAAAAATAATTTAAAAGAAATTATCTCTGCGTATCACACTCTGAGCAGTGAGAAATGTCCCACATGAACCAGCCCAGCCCCCAAAGCAATAAAATTTCTGCTGAAGTGCATGAAATAATGACTCAGAGAAAAGGAGTCCCCATGAAAAGAAGAGGTAAAAGAAACCATGAAAAGAAAAAGACTCTGGCCTTTGTCGATACAAGGTGTCACAAATTTGTGTTGGAATTTTGACTTTGAAAATCTAAAGTCTTTGCACATAACTTTCTTTGAGAAGCTGTTGTTCCTTTTCCACCAGTCCGGGCTTGGCACAGAGCAGAGTAAGCCTTGCTAGCCAGGGAGCAAGCAGGGGTCAGGTGTATCATTTAAACCAGAGAATGTGACCACCCAGCACTTCCCCTTTTGCTTCTCCAAGGGGCTATTTCGTCCCCAGGCCCGTTTTTGAGTTTTCTGTAACTACACGCACGAGCAGTGCTGCACTCACAAAGAGAGCAATGCTCACAAACTTTGACATCACAAAGAACACTCAAACTGTTAGCAGCAAAGCACCAGCGTGTTTACAAAGTGGGTTATTGAGCAAAATCCTAGAGAAGGGGAGTTCTCGAGACTACAGTGCAACAGTTCAGTGATTTCAGGGCTGGTGACGTGCGCCGGTTTCTACATGCTCCAAGGGATGTTCCCGCAGTCATTGGAAGAGCGTCCCCAGCATGGGTGCTGGTGTGCTGAGCCCCGTGTCTGTAACCCCCCCAGAGAGCTGTGGGGCTGCCCCTGCTCCCAGGCTCCTCACCCACACCGGGATCACCGTGGGAGCAGGACAGAGCCCAGCTGGGTGGTGGGACACCGCCCTGGGCACTCCACCCCAGCCGTCTGAGGGAACAGGGCTGGACACGTCCCTGCCAAGGCACAGGGGGCCGGTGCCTGGGGGCTGCCAAGGGGCGCCGAGAGCACCCTGCTGCCTCCCCCCTTGCTTCCCCTCTTCTCTCAGCACTTTGTGCTCACAGTCAGCCACAAGTACATTCCTCATGCAGGCAGAAGCAGCGACAAGCCCTGCTGGAGCGGGTGCTCCAGAGCCCTCCTGCCAGTGTGCTGGCCCTGGCACTTCTCTCACTCTCTTTGCAGGAAGAGCCAGAGCAGCACGCAGGGGCTGCAGGTGCTGAGAGCAGCTGCCATTCCCATGGCTACAACTGAGCAGCATGTGGATAACCACCATCAGGTGATAAAATACTGCAAATAGACACAGTTCATTCCTTCACCCCATTCCTTGAGCTAAAACAGAGCAGAAAGGAGGGAGACAACTGCAGCCCAGGGCGCAGAGTGGGTTCCCCTGGCCCAGAACACAAGGCAGGGGCAGAGCCAGGAGACCCTGAGCTCTGGCACACAGCAGATTCACTGCAGTAGCTGCAGGATGCAGAAGAAAATCCATGTCTGCTGCTGGAATGGCCTCTCAGTCCCCAGACGGGTGAAACATGGGGGCCAACCAGCACAAAGTCTGACCCCTGCTCACAGTCCCCAGCCCAGAGCTGACCCAGGTGTCAGCAAAGTCCAATACACTGGATCCACAGAGGAGAGAGGCAGCTGAGTCACTACATTTCAGCAAAAGCCAACTCACAGCAGGGCCCAGAAACAAAATCAATACGCTTTCCCTAAGTTACCAGAAGTGCAGTGGGTACAAACAACACTCTGGGAAGGCCTTTCGCAGAGAAACACAGCAGTTCCCAGGCTCTGCAGCTGTGCCTGTGGGCAACAGCAGACCCCGATCCATCCTTCCATTGTTGGTGTTCCCACAGTGCTGTCAGCACAGGCTCACAGTGCTGATGGAAAGGGTTTGATTTCCTGAATGCCCTGAGCTGATCAGAACAGCACAGGCATTAGCCAGCAACACAATTACAGCTCACAGCGAGGTACAGCTCACAGCGAGGTGACACTGTGTGGGATGAGGCTGAAATGGCCCCGAGCTATTGCTGCCCAACAGCTGCTAGGGGATGTTGAAGAAGGGTCCCCACACACATCCCTGGACACAATTCCTGCCAGCAGCCACGGCAGCAAAAGCCGAGTGCCCCGAGGTTGGAGCGTCCCTGGGCACGCAGGGCTGGCCCCGCTGCCCCAGCCACCGGGTCAGCACAGGAAGGAAGGTGAGACAGCCCCATGGGAAGCAGAGCTGTGGCAGAAATAACAACACACAACAGCCACCTGCCCCATACAGACGAACTCGGTGTCCAGAGGGATGCGATGGGAGGGCCAGCTCCAGAGCCACAGCTCCACAGAGCCGCTCACTCGTGAGCACGTGTTTATTACTGAGAGAAGAGCTCCCTGTCATGGCATTATTCATTGTTTGTGTGAGACCAGCAGCTCACCAAATAACACACAGGCCTGACTGCTCGGGAGAACACTCCAAAAAAACCAGACAAGCAGTGCAAATAGCATTAGACATGCAAGCCACTCCACGGCCTGTCATGGTGACTGCTCCTGCAGCAGGGCCACTCCACACACACAGCTACACCCCGTCCAAGTGCTCAGCACTGGAGGCCCAGGGCAGAGAGGGGAATGCGATCTAATCACAGATATTGCTGCAACCTCTCCATCAGGGCTCCACTGAGGAGGAAGCAAGGAGTAAAGCAATGTGCATGTACACACAGAATTTAACTCTTCCAGTCAGCAAACCTTAAAACTCAATTTCAACTCATCACTATCAGGTGTTCTTTTTGTGTTATGGAAACCATATTCCTGTTAAAACCACAAGTTTGTTTTCAAAATATTGTTACAAATCCCCAGTTTTTCTGCTAAACGCAAGATGTCAAGATAGCCTTGAAAATGTAACATGACAGGACTGAACCCCCTCACCGAGACTGGGAGATAATCTTGTGACTGAACAACTAAGCAAGAAACCTGGAAGTTCTGCCATTCCCTTATTTCACTATGTAAGAAAAAACCTGACCGTGTCAAAAGCTCACATTGTGTAATGCAGAAGTCACCATAAGGAGAGGACTTCAATTGTTGCTTCTTCGTTAAAAAAGCATTGACTTTTCTGTGGACAGGAAAGGAATCTCCAATTACTGTACCTGGGACACAGCTATGAGCTATCAGCCTCCCCGGTGCACTCAGTCAGGTAATCTCAGAGAAGGTCAGGAAGAAGCATGGGATGGACAGTGAGCTTTCCCCATTCTTCTTTTGGTTTGTGTTTGTATGGCACTAAAAGCCAGTCCATGACGACAGCCTGGCACCAGCTCAGCAGCAGGGAAGTTGTGGCTGCTGCTGAGGCACAGCCCACCAGCAGTGTCCTGCCCCTGCAAGGCTGAACACTCTTGAAGGAGGGGGGGAGAAGCAGGTGTTTGGGTTGGGCAGGTGTGAAGGTGGCTGCAGGTCAGGCAGCCAGGGCTGCGATGGCACAGAGCACCAGTCTCTTCTTTACCCATCCCACAGCCTGCTCTGCCCAGACCCTCACACACCAAGGTTCTCCTACCTCTCCTGCCCAAGCAGCAGAGCTCCAGGGCTTGAAATGAGCAGCACACACCAGAGAGCTGCTGCAGGGATAGAAAATACCAAACTGCATTCTGCAAATGAAAACCTGTGTGTGCCTCTTACTCCACAAGAGGAGTTACACCCACTCACTAGCCCTCTTCTAGTAGCATAACTTTAAAGATAAAAAGCAGCTGCTCATCGTATTCAGTACTTGATCTTCTTCTGTCTGTTTTGAATAAAACCAAACTTTTTTTAATGTGCCACTTTCTATCCTTTTCTAGTCAGTTTTCAAAACTTATTTTTCAAGGTAAGCCTTTCCTCCAAGAAAATTCAGTACAACAAAATATTGTGTATGAAATTATAAATATAAATACAGTAACCATAGCCAGTCCTTTAGTTCTTCCCCCATCAAAGCAGCACACCAAAGACACTCTCAGGGACAACCTCACTTTCTCAGTGCTGATGCCCACTTTCTTGAAATCCCTCCAGAAAATCCCACACCAGAGCCAAGCGGATGCCACACCAAGTGTTGCAAAGACCTTCTTTCCACAATCCCCACAGAAGACTGCCTGGAGTTTCTCACCTTTCAATACCCCTGATATGCAGGCCGTGTACTTTATTTTAATAACGAGGGACCAGATAATCCAGGCAGTCACTTGCCTCTCATTTTTAGCTTCATTTGCAGAGCAACAAAGCTGCTGCCATACTAACCACAACAAGAACTTCACCAGCTCAGCCACAGACCATCTTTTATCAAGAACCAGTATGGTTTGCTTTGAACCATGAACTACAGAGCTACTGGGAGTTTTTAAGTTCTACTGATGTGCTGCACTCTGCTCAGAAATTTTTAAAGAGAGGGAAGAACACTGAGCCATCACAGTCCATTGATTTCCTAAACCTGTCAAGACATTTAACACTTCCTTACTGCAACCCAGTGTTTTCTAATAATCAGGACTTTTAGCATAAAATTCCTTTAAAATGTTACCCAACACCAGACAACAATATTTAGAGACGTCTTCACAAACAGAATTAGATTTTGTCAATGGAAAAAAAAAAACCTTCCTAACATGGAACTTGTTGAATAAAGAGTAAACCTTACTTGTGAAGCAAAGCCCATGCTCACATGAAGGCAGCATCCTTCAGCCCTAGCAGCACCTGGAGTAACTTGCGATCTTGTTTATTTCAGTAATTATTAATTACCGACCTATTTAGGCGTATTTTATACCAGCTGCAGCTGAACTGCTACGGTGTGCTCACACACTCCGAGCAATCGAGAGGGATGTTACCAGAGACCTCCCGCTTTCCCACCAGAACAGCGCTTTCCATCGCCTCCGCGGCCGGGCGCGGCCCCGCGGCGGTCCCGGGGCTGGCGCTTCGCCCCGGCTCCCCCGGGGGCCACGGGGACCGCCGGGCCGCGCCGGAGCTCCCCCGCCCCGCACGGACGCGCGTTCCTCCTCCCCGCAGCGCCGCGCATCGCGCCCGCCGCCCTCACCTGTACCACTCCAGCCCCTTCTCGTAGTTCCTGTCGAAGAAGTGGGGCTCGGTGCCCACGGCCCGCACGTCGGGGTGCGCCCGGATGGCCTCCAGCAGCGCCCGCGTCCCCCCCTTCTTCACCCCGATGATGAGGGCTTGCGGCAGCCGCTTTTCCCCGTAGTCCGGCGTGGTGCTGCTGCTGCCGCCGCGGCTGCCCGGGCTGCCCGCCCGGCTCAGCTCCTCGTCCGTGGTGCTCGACTCCTGCGGGTCCCTCTCGAAGGCTCCGCTCTGCGCCGTGATCACCTCCCCGGGGGCCAGCGGCGTCCGCAGCCAGGTGCCCTCCGCCCCTTCCCGGCTGCCGTTGGCGGCCCGCGGCGGAGCGGCCGAGGGGCCCGGGGCGCTGCCCGGAGCGCCGGCGGGGGAGCGCGGGGCCGCCGTGACCGGGACGGCGGTGGGGGAGCGCGGGGCGCCGGGGGCCGCCGAGCCGGGGAGCGCGGCCGGGGAGCGCAGGGCGGCCGGGCCGGTGCCCCCCATCAGGCTGTAGCACAGGTAGGTGAGGCACAGGGAGAGGCTGCACATGCAGAGCAGCTTCCGCGCCGGGGGCCCCTTAGAGCCGCGCCCGCCCGGCACCCCCGGCTGGGCGGGGGGGGACATGGCTGCTGCCCGCTCCTCGCCCCGGGCACCGGGCGCACATGGTGTCAGCCGCCGCCCGGCCGCTCCGGCCGCATGGGCCGCCGCTGCCCGCCCGCCCCGCCGCCGCCGGTGGGGGGGGGCCCCGCATGGCACGGGCGCCGCCGGCCCCCGCCGGGTGCCGGGGCGCTGGGGCTCCGCGCGGCCGCGCTCCGCTGCCACCGGCTCCGCACTGTTGCCGCCCGAGTTCCTGCCGCGAAACTTTGTGCCGGGTGGGAGGCGGGAGCGCGTTCCCGGCGCGGGGAGGGCCCGGCCCGCCCCCGCCGCCGCCCCCGCTGCCGCCGCCGGGAGCGCGGGGAGCGCGCCGGGCCGGGCGGCGGCACCGCGGGCGGAGAACGGGGAGCACCGCGGGCAAAGGCCGGGCAGAGCCCGGGGAGCATCGCAGGCATCCCCGCGGGCAGCGGCCGGGCAGCACCGCAGACAGAGACCGGGCAGCGGCCGGGCAGCACCGCGGGCAGAGCCCGGGCAGGATCGCAGGCATCCCCGCGGGCAGCGGCCGGGCAGAACCGCAGACAGAGACCGGGCAGCGGCCGGGGAGCACCGCAGACAGAGACCGGGCAGCGGCCGGGCAGCACCGCGGGCAGAGCCCGGCGAGCACCGCGGGCAGCGGCCGGGCAGCGGCCGGGCAGCACCGCGGGCAGCGGCCGGGCAGCACCGCGGGCAGCGGCCGGGGAGCACCGCAGGCAGAGACCGGGGAGCACCGCAGGCAGAGGCCGGGCAGCGGCCGGGCAGCACCGCGGGCAGCGGCCGGGGAGCCCGCACACCCCCGGCCCGGCGGGCCAGCTGCCGCAGTCCCTCCCGCTGGCCCGCCCGGCTCTGCCCCACACGCCGCCTGCCCCATGTCATGCCCAGACCCACCCGCCGTGCCTGCACTCGGCGCAGGGTCCCAGAAACAGGGCCAGTGTCAGCTGTACCCTACAAATCCTCCTCCTTTCCCCTGCAAACATCACCGTGCCACAGCTGCTTGGCCCCTCATTCTGGCCTGCTCCCCTCCACCTCCCCCGAAGTCTATTCTGTCCCCAGCCCATGGCTCCTGCACAGCGCCTGCGGCTGCTGAGGCAGCTCCTCTGGGACAGCCCCACGCAGCACGGCAAGGTTCCCTGGTTCTGGCCTTTCTGGGATCTGGGACAGTTCCTTAGGGCAGCCTGCTTTCTCCTGGGATCCTGAGGAGAGGTGGCAGACCGTGGGCAGGAACTTAACTTGGAGCATGGAGGGTTCATAGTTTAGGTGCCAGGAGCTGCACTAGTAGATGAGGCCAATTACACCCTTGCATGGTGCTCTTCCAGGAACTCTGTCCCCAGCCTTGGTGGAGCAAGTCTGGGCTGACTACCTCACTTCTCACAGTTTTCTGGAGCAGCCATCACCTCTTTCCAGCTCCACGTTTTGTCAGTTCCCACCTGAAGTTCTCAGGTTTGGCATTAGGATATATGAGGGGAAGGAATGCATTATTGTCTCTCAGCTTTCTCCTACACCTCGTCTGGGGTCTCCAGGAGTCTCTCCATCCTGGGTATTGCCCTGGGATACTGGGGTATGTCACAGCCCTTGGCATCCTGCCCCACAGCAGAACAGCGCTGGCAGTGTCATGTACAGAGAGGAACTGAGGAACACAGCCATGTGCTAAAACCCTCACAGGTGAACGAGCAGCAATCTAACCTTGTGCACCTGCACTGCCAGCACTGCCTGGGGGCAGCAGATCCCAGAAAGAGCCAGCACCCGACCCCAGTGGTAAAAGCTGCAGAGCAGCTCTATGTTCACACATACGAGGGCCTCAGCTGCGCTTCTGAGCCAGCACTCGGAGAATGCAGACTGTGTCTCCAGCCTTGTGCACCTGTGAATGCTGTGCAAGTCATCTGCCTGTGAGCAGGACGAGAATTTGGAGGTGACATTTCTCCACTCACCAGTCTGGGGAACTACTGGATTGTACAGAGATGCTCTGGGTGAGGCTGGATGGGAGAGAGCTGGCAGAGCTTCCTCTTGCTCCCCTAGCTGATGAGCCGTGGCACAGGTTTTGCAGGGGAAACCCATCTCCAAACCTTGCTTTTGCATAGGGAACACAGAATCATGGAATGTTTTGAATTGTAAGAGATTCTTCAAAGTTGTAGAGTCCAACCCTTGCCATAGCCAGGGACATCTTCCACCATCCCAGCCTGCTCCAAGCCCCATCCAGCCTGGCCTGGAACACTTCCAGGGATCCAGGGGCAGCCACAGCTGTTCTGGGAATCCTGTGCCAGGGCCTCACCACCCTCACAGGAAAGAATTTCTTCCCAATATCCAATCTAACCTTGTCCTCTATAAGTGTGAAGCCATTTCCCTTGTCCTGTACTGCTTTCTCTGACCTCCATTTTCAGCTGACATATCTGCAGAGGCCCTTCTTGTTATTCTGTATGTGCCTTGCCAAGCTCAGCTCCAGCTTTGGCCTTCCTGCTTCCATCCCTACACAACCAGGCAGTTTCCCAATACTTTTCCCATGATACGTCTTCCTATTCCTGCCTGTGCATTTCCTACCTCCCCTCGAGTTTGACCAGCAGGTCCCACCTCAGCCATGTCAGACTTCTGCCTTCATTGCCCGATTTCTTGTGCCTGGGGATCACAAGCTCTTGTGCTCTATGGAAAGTGCCCTTAAAGACCTTCGGCTCTGCTCTGCTCCTTGTCCCTGAGGGCAGTTTCCCAGGGGTCTCATTGATTGACTCCTCGAGGAGCTGGCAGTTTGCTTTCCTAAAATTCAGAGCCCTGACTTTACTTTTTGCCTGACCTAAATCCCTCAGGAATGCCAGCTCCACAGAGCAATGCACCTCTGGAGTCCCAGCTGCACTTGGTTTCATTGCAAAGGCAACATTTGGAAACAAAAATTAAGTGCCAATATTAGGTAGCTACCCAGAGCTGAGAAATGTATTAATAAAAAAAAGAGGAAAAGCACCAGTGTTTCCCATAATGAACAAAAGCTCAATGCTGCTCTCAGCTGGACATGTGTTCTCTCTGTGCAGCTCCAGTTCCAATGGAGATAATTCCTTCATAATATATTTTTTATGGCACACATGAGACCTCTGAAATGCAGTGTCTTGTGTCCTGTAAATCATTTTCTGTAACTTGTGGATTCCTTTTCAACTGCATTACAGTAATGTGAATGTTTGGGGACTAACTGGAGCTGACAGAAGCACAGCCTCACGTTCCCTGCTCACAGCGCTGCCTCTCGCCGTGTCCCAGCCCAGCTCTGCAGGGGCAGCAGAGCTGCAGGGGCGGCACAGCTGCAGGATCTGCACAGCTGCAGGGGCAGCAGCACTTGGCCTCGGGCGCTGTCCAGGAGGAGCACGGTTCCTGTCTGGACTGCCCGAGCCCCCAGCAAGGCTGCTGCAAGCTCAGAAATCAGGCTTGAGCCCTAGAGGAGAATCCCAGTAGGTGCCGTGTGGGTGACACGGCAGGGCTGGGGACAGAGGGGCGCTCCCAGGAGGCCCTGGCAGAGCCAGGTTTGCTTGGCTGCTCTGCTCAGCACATACACATGGCGCCTCGTGTAATTGTTTTGGTATGTACAGATTTACCTTGAGAGAAATGAATCCTTCTCATACATGGAGATACGTTTATTCCAAACTGGAGAACCCACAGAGAGCCTGCTGGCAGCCACAAGCCTGCTCTTGAGTTTCCCTATATCAAAACCCCTAACCCAGCCCAAGCCAAAACCCAAATTGTTTTCAGGTTCAAAAATAAGATAAACCTCAACCTAGACTCTGTTTAATGAAGTCACAGTGCTTTGGTCTTTCTGACACTGAGAACACACCCAAACTGCAGTGCTTAGCAGAATGCCCCAGCTTGACATCCCTGTGGCTCCAGCTCCCGTGACGTGCTGCACGGGAGACTGACAGGATTTACAGCAAACCACACAGAACGGAGAGACAATTTCTTCTTGGCCACCAGCTTCCCGCCCAGAAGAAATTTTATAACTGGAATGTGAAGCCCTCTAAAACAAATGGTTCATCCTTAAATGCCTGCTGCTGGGCTGCAGCTCCTGATTCATCACAGAGTGTGTATTTCTCCTGCGTGGATGTCAAACGCATCCATGGGCAGATCTGAGTGTTATCCAATGCTGGCTAGGGCTGTTCAGCCATGGATGCAATAGGAGCTGATGGAGTGTAACACTTTATTTGACAGTTCTGCTTTTAAAGGCTTCTGTATTTACCCTGCATACCTGCCTCTCCAAGGCACATCAATTAGCAATGGGAGCACTTCCCAGGCAGGCAGCAGTGGCCAATCTAGCACGGCCAGCTGGGAATTGCCTGGGTGGTTTGCTTGGGTAGATCACCCAGTTCATGCCTCACATTTTGGCAGGGATCAAGATCAGTTGATTTTGACAAAGGAAAAGGAATCTGGACAGCCATGGAGCAGCCACCCCTTGCATGCAGTTTTTTCTAAGTTCCCATCCCTTGGAGTGACTTGTGGCTGCCCCACCTGCAGGGTCTGACTGCAGATGCTGATGAGCAGGCTCCAGTTAGAGCCTTGTTTGACACATAATAGGCTGGGAAGCCCTTTCAGAGGTGTTGCTGCCCAGCTGGTGCTGTGCAAAGGCTAGTGGCCTGGCTGATGGGGGGAAGCAGAACTCCACTCCAAGGCTGAGGCGGCTGAGTGCTGGCACGCTCACTGCTTAGACGTGGGATTATCTGCTCCAGTATTCTCACCTTTGCTCCAGGAACAGAAACTGGGAGAGGAGCAGAGCAGAGGCAGACTCTGAGGACATCTTCAGACTGCAGAGCCCATCTGAGGGGGTCTTGGGTATATTTGGCCGAGTGAGAAGGGAGCTGGAGAGCATGTCCCTGCTCTCTAAATGCACAAGCAGATGAGCACAAAGAAAGGAGGAAAATGGCCTCAGATAGTAGTCTGTACTGGCACAAAAACAAAGAGGTATGAGTTGGCACAAATAACTTTTGGCTGGAAATCAGATGGTTTCTAACAGTGGGAGAAATGTTCTGGAACAGATTCCTGAGAGGAGCGTTGGGGGCAAGGTATGCAATTAGTTTTAAGATTGAGTTTGAAATGGACTTTATAACATCGTTGCCAGCAATTGCAGGGAAATGGGATTTGATGGCCCAAGCTGTCCCTTCTAGGTCCATGCTCCTGTTGTCATTCACAAGCACCGATCAGAGCAGGAACCCTCTAACAAGAAAGGGCTCTAATCTGTCAAAGGCTTAACAAGATCCATTGAAGAGAATCTGGAATTAGACTCATTTGAGTGCAATGAAAAAGGTGTATTTTAACAAGGACAGTAATTTCCTTTTGTAATAATTTGTGAAGGAATATCACAGGACACTTCTCTTGGAAGGTTTTACACTGCAACTGGAATTCTTTGTCAAGAACTGGGCCCAGCTAGGAGCCAGGATGTGGTCCCTGCAGGAGTCTCTGGCCTGAGAATCTTTACATGCCAATACCCCAATTATTGCTTCTACTAAGGACTAAATTCCAGAGATTATCACCTCAATTTCCTGATTTTTACAAACACTAGGAATATATTTTTCAGAGGCTAAACTTCAGAGGCTAACCTCCCATAATTCCTCCTCATTATTTACTTGTCAACAGAAGCAATGAAACACCTTGAAAAGGAGTGGATTAATGCACACAGTGCTCTACATCCTTCAGGGAATGAATAAAGTTTGTAAATATATACAGAAGAGAAAAAAAAACAGTAAAACTGCAATGACATCTAAACTCCAGTCAAAGAAGCCACTCAAGATGTTTTGCAGTAGCATTCCACTCTGTCAAACCATTTTCCCATTCATAGAAACAGCTTCAGGTTGAGAATCATTGGTAATTCTGATGATTGTTAGTAGCAGCTCCTGCGATCTAAGTGGTCCAGTGTGGGAACCTACATTAATTTCCTTGATCTAAAATTACAAAGGTGGAAGAAGACATCACTGGGCAAGCTGTTCAGGCACCAAACCCACTGTTTCACTGGTATGCTGTTCACAGTTGCTATAAAAAAAGGAACAGCTCTTGGACTTGGAAAAATGCATGTACCACAAATATGCTGTGGAATGTGGTTTATCCAGTGTATAGTCCTGACAGTGGAGCCAGAGGGAAAGCCAGTCAGCCTGAGAGGTGTGTGCTAGCAGAGGTGAGAGGAGGGGAGCAAAGGGGCACTCACAGGTGACACAGATGGTCCCTCAAGGTCCCACCAGCTCCTGAAGTCTGCCTTTGCACACTCAAAGGTGCTAAACACCCCTGGCTCCCATTGTTCAGCAATCAGAGTGGCTGTGGCAAACACAAGGAACGCAGAAGCTTCAGGATCTTCGGTTTCTTCTGTCACTGTTGGGACAAACAAGCCCTTAGGAAAGTCAAGAAAAGATTGAAACCAGGAATTTTTCTGTCCATTGTTGAACAACTGAATTACAGATCTGTTCCCTCCAAACCTCCCCTTGCAGTTCTGGGGCTCCCCGTCCTCCCCCCACATTTCCTTCAGCCAGCCACTGCCCACCCAGACCCCCGCGGTGCTGTGGAGAGCCAGCCTTGTCCTTCCTGGGGAGATGCAGATGGAGACACCCAGAGGCCGTGGCGCCCTGCTCACCCTGACCCAGCCTGGCACGGCACCCCCGGGGACAGGCCCTGGCAGAGGGCTGCACGGGCTCAGCCCCACCAGAGCCCCCTGAGGGGCTGCAGCTCGAGGCCAGAGCTGCCGAGCAGCCTGCTCCCTCCCTGCAAGCTCAGGTACAGCCTCCAGAGCCCTCCCGGTGCCCTGGGTCTCTCAGCACGGGGCTGGCTGCTCTCCTGTGGGAAGGGCACTGCAGCCCCTGTGCCACGGCCCCATCTGTCACGGGCTCAGCCGTGTAAATGGGTGAGTGGCTCTGTCTGCGCAGGATCAGGAGATAATCTCCCACTCTGATCTCGGTTCTTACAGAATGAGGACCGGGGCTTGCACAGGCAGCCCTTTGCTGATTGCACGACAGCATGACATACCAAGTCTGTGCTGAACACGGTGTTAGTTGGCTGTCTCCATCCTGGGCTAGGCAGTGATAATAGCCAGAAGAGGGAAGACAGCATCCACAGAGAAGCTGTCTCCGATTTGCGAAGTAGCTGAGCGCATCATCACTTGGCTACAGGGAGGGAAACTGAGGCAGGGAAGGAGGCAGAGGTCACAGAGTGACTTTGATCCCAGTTTCAGAAGGCACACTGTCTGATCCCAGCTCTGATGAGGGCATGACACCCAGGGCTGGAGGCTGGTGGAGGCTGCAGAGGCTGACAAAGACTGGCTGAGGGGAGTAGAGGCTGGCAGAGGGTGGCAAAGGGTGACAAAGGCTGGTAGAGGGTGGCAGAGGCTGCAGAGGCTGCATCACACAGAGACCAGCCCCAACTGTGTGGCTTCAGCCTCACAGCCAGGGCTGCCTCCAGGGCAGCTGTGACTCAAGAATGGCCCTGTCCTGCTGCTGCCATGGACTGCACAGTGCTGCTGCAGGGAGCTCATTCTGAGCCATCAGACACTGTGCAGCCAAGGACAAACATCCAACAGGACAGCCAGGAGACCGCCTGGCCTCTGTGACTCCCACTGTTAGTGCCCTGCTCACACAGTGCTGGAAGAGTCCCTAAAGCACTGGGGGAAATCCTGAGATGGGAAGAAGTGGGACATACCTACCAAACAGTGCAGAGCTGAGCACCTTGGACACAGCTCACCTGCTGCATGGCCACATCAGTATCAGGAGGCTGGATCAGAAATGTTTCATCAACATGTTCTGTGCTCTCTAAAATGCCCCCTTCAGCAGCTGCATGGGCCACTCCAGAACCCCCTGGCTGCCCGAGGGGATGGGCCACATGCTGCAGCCCAGTCCATGGCCAGTGCCTCCCCTGCTGCAGGACACCTCCTGTGCTCCCTCACGGCCAGCGAGGCGCGTCTGAGCAGATGTGCAGCAGGCGTGCAGCCTCCCAGCCCCACCTCGGCAGCTCCCAGGTGCTCCTCTCTTGTAGCCTTCCGAAAGGGAATGGCCAGTCTGGTCTCTGCAGCCATGTGTTCAAGGGATTCAGCTCCCCCTGAGCACCAGCCAAGGCGCTTTTCTTCTCCCTTTCCTTCTCCCATGCATGGCCCTCTTGGGCCATGGAGCAAAGACAGTCACTATGCTGGAAACAGCAATGCCCGGGGTGAGTCCCTGTAAATCATCTGCTCTCTCTCATCCCTTCCCTTCCCTGTATGGTTCCTTCTCCCTCCTCACCTGCCACTCAGCCAAGCCCTGCTGATTTCAGTAATGTAATCCCTTCTTATTAGATAGATCCTCCACCTACCTCATAATTTCTGTAGCTCTTCCGTGAGCTGCCTAATTTATCACTCTGCCTGGTAACAAGGTACCCAGTGTGCTACCACTAAGATTTATTCTTCAGAAACACCCATGCCACCTCCTTGGCAGGGCTCTGCTCTCTTGGCTCCTGAGGGATTCTTTCAGGATTTTGAATTATTTCACTTGGGATTGAGTCTGAAAGCATTCCCTGGAGATGATATTTCCCATCCCATAGCTGCCAGAGATGGAGCAGTCCTGCTCTGGAGGACAGGACATTGAGGCATGATAAGAAGAACCAGGAAACAAAATGGATGTTTGCCACATGTAGTCCTCTCTGATGAATCCTGCAACCTGAGCTTATCCCCTGCTGTGAGAACACAGCAAATGTATTCAGTTTGTGATCCAGTCCAGCTGCAGGAGTGAGTTTCAGGTAGAACCAACTCATGTAAAAAACATTTGGCTTCATTTGGGAGCAGAAAACCCTTGCTGTGTACCAAGGGCCTGACTGGGCAAGCTGGTGTCAGTGCATGTCAGGCCAGGGTGTTACTTGCAGTTCCAGCCCACAGATCTCAGGGAACAGCTCCCGTGTCCTCACTCCACCTCCTCTCAGGGCTGTCAGGGCCACAACCAGGCTGCACTTGCCCCCCCTGCCCTGCTGTGCTTCTCTGTACCTTCCTCTTCCTCTGTTCCACTGGCTGGAACAGCAGGGCTTGGCCTCGCTGGCAGCTGGCCACTGTGGTGGCACCGCCAGGGCTGTGGCAGCAGGACCAGAGAGCAGCCCCCCAGCCCTCAACACCCCTCCGTGCCTCTGGTCCCTCTTCCAACAACTCTAGCAGGCTGGCCAGCATGGGCCAGGTTTGTCCTTGCTGTGGCACTCAGCTCCCAGAACCTCTCCAATCCCCAGCATGGATTTTGGGGAGCTCCTGGACTGGCTCCAAACTGGAGCAGCGACCTGGAAGGAAAGGCAGATGCATCTGCCCAGAGTTCAGGACAAGGAAAGGACAGTGTGATGGAGGTGGAAATACCTGTGCAGGGATCATTGGGCCCTTTTCCACCTGCTCTCCTTGTCCCTGTCCCATGAATGGCCAGCACTGTGCTGGGAACATCTCCTGCCCTTCCTTGTTTTCCCCTTTCCAGCTGTGCCACTTTCTCCCGCAGCTGAGCAATGCAAACACTCTTGGCCAGGTGCAGGTCTTCTTCCTGATGTGAGAAGTGAGAGTCTTGGGAATGTTTAAGGAAAGGAGAAGCTAAAAGCCTTCATGATGCCAAAGCAAGGGGCTCAGGGCTTGCAGTCAGTTTGCAGAGCCCACGGTGCAGGGGCTGGGAGCAGAGTGGATGTCTGATGCTCCTGAAACAAAACTTCAGCTTCACCTGAGCAGAGCTTCTAAAAACTCTGCCATAAAGGTCAAATAGTCCTTCCCAGACCATGAGCCTTTCTTAGAGAAGAATCAACTATAGCTCTCATTATGGAAAACAGTCAAAATAATACAGCGATGCTCCCTCTGAGGGAAAATAGATAGTGCGAGTTATTCCATCTTCCCATTCAGCGATATCAGTTTAGAAAAGCGAGGCTATTTACAGAGAGCATTTTGCTTCCAGTACTTCTGAAGTAAGTGAATTCTGAATTAGTTTAAGTGCAGGATAAATCAGCGAAATAGGAACATCTTTACACTCCAATAAGATGCTATTACTCATAAGCATATTGCACTCCAGCTTGTGGGCTAAAACTACCAGTGCATGACAGGACACCAAGGGCATGAAATGCAGGGGATCCATGAAAATTAGCACAGCACCTTTGGTGAGAAGAAGTAATTTGGGATATTGATTGGTGATGATGGCAGCCCAGTGCTGAGATGCTCTGACCTGATCCTGTAATCCCAGATGCTCCAGACAGCCATGAAAACCCCAAAACCCCTTCCAAAAGCAATCTGTATTTTTTCAGATTTCAGATCAGAGGCTGAAGTGGGAACATGGAATTGTGCAGCTGTTCAGGACACTGAGGCCCCATGACTCGTTTGCCACCTCCATTACACTGGCAAGGAAGGACCCCAGGTGGGAGCAGAGCCCCAGCCAGGCACAGAGCACACATGGCAGTGACAGGGTGCCTGCAGTGAGTGTGACCCAGGCTGCAGCACAGTGCACAGGGTGGCAACTGCACAGAGGGGAAAAGAAAGTGAGGAGCTGAGGCTGCTGCAGAGGAAGATGGAGCATCACCACAGGATGTTTGAAGAAATATTTTTTTTTTAATTTTTTACCCCCCAGTGACCTCCCTGGCCGGGTGACACCCACACTTGGGCACAAGGAAATGGCACAGCACGCCCTGTTCCCCTCTGCATGGGTTGTTTGGCCTGTGGAACAACACTGGGCAGGCCCCGCTCCTGGCAGCACAGCGTGGAGCTCCAGTGTTTCCAGTGTCATTGTGTAGGATACAAATAGGATGTGCACTTAGACAGACCAAGCTAGAGGGCTCCAGGGATGACTGGACATGATGGATTGTGCTTCATGGATGCGATCAGCTATTGAGCAAGACCTTCAGCACGGGCAGTCACTTCCAGCCCTCAGGATTTCTCTCCAGGGAAAGAACCTCCTTGGGCAGAAGCTGGTCAGAGCAACAATGCTGAGTCTTCATCATCCATAGTCCCAGGTGGCTTCAAGCATGACAATAAGAGGATGAAGAGCAGAAAGGTCTTTGCAATTTTCACCATTTCTCTCCCTCCTCCCCTTGCAATGGGGAAGGAGACTGAAGTTCCTGAGGCAGTTCCAAGCATTGGGTCAGCGACCCACCCAGGTTACCACAGCACCACATGCTGAGGTACATTGTGCTGAGATTTCCCATGGGATCCCAGTGCCAGGTGACCTTCCCATGGGCTGGTGTCTGGGTCCTGTACTTGCAGCTCTGCAGCAGAGGTGTCAGAATCCTTTCTGGGAAATAGAACGCAGCCACATGCAGCATGGAGAGAGGCACTGAGAGTCTTTCCCTGATCCCTTGACATCTTTCACCCTACTTCTCACAAGCTGCTTGGATTTTGTGTCAAGAGGGTGATTCTGCAAATTACATCGGTTCTTGTCTCCTCTTCGTTGGCATGGCAACCTGGGAGGATGGATGGCACAGTCTTGCTGTAGCTCTCAGCAATGCAGACACATCCCCGCTCCCGTGCCTGTGCTCCCGCTGATGGAGGCAGACGATGCCACAATCCCAAACAGAGCAGCTCGGTGGCAAATGTGGGGTCCAGCTCCTGGGCCGATTCCCACTGGTGGAAGGGCTGAGACTGGCTCAGGTCAGCAAGGAACAAACTCAAGTGCAGGACATGGGTGCCCAGGCCAGCAGCACTCCAGACCCACTTGCCAGCATGGCCACATCCCAGCCCTTGGACCTCATAGTGCTGGGCAGGGATCCACTATTCCTGCTGTCTCAATAAATACATTTAAGCATTTTCCAGCTCAGCACCCAGAGCCATTTCTGGGCTTGCATTTGTGTTTGATTAATGAGACAGTTGGTCATTTACACATCTCTTGGGGTCTCTTGTCTTTCCTGGGTAATTCTGAAGTTATGGCTGTTTACACAGAAGAGAATCACATCACCTTGCCAAGAGCACAGCTGGAGTGATCCAAGTGGAAATTGATCTTCAAGGACCTGAGGCAGTGGCACTCCCATGGAGTTTCAGTGAGTACTCATCATTTCCTGGAAAACAGCTTCTGCAGGTTGCAAGTTGCCCACCTAAATCTTGGGGAGACTGGGGCCATTCCTGCCCCAAGGATCTGAAGTGCCTGAATCTGTTTGAGTTCACCTTCTTGGGAGAGGAACCAGCAAGCCAAGGGGACTGGGACTGGCCATCATGAAAGCCCTGTATTGTGGATTTCTCCCAGCTGGAGATGGGAGGGTTGATTTCCAGGAGCAGACTGGCTGTCAGACAATTTGTGATAAATCTGTTTGCAAAATTATTATGTTAAAAGGTTTTAATTATTAGGGACATGTGAGGAAGACAGCTGGGATTTGCCTTCTGTTGTTCCCATCAGGCCTGATCAGCCCTTGGTTTTCTCACATCCCAGCATAAATCTGGAATAATCCTCCAGGTCAGAGGAATCAGGCTGTTGTCATGGCAAAACCCAGCCTGGGAAGAGTGTGCTGACATGGATGATTTGGGGGATGTTTTTACAAACCAGGACTTGTTCCTGAGTCTCAGACCTGGGATTAGTGCCGGTGCTAAGTCCTGGAGATTCCTCTGCGTGTGACCTTGGAGCTGCTGTGCCTTTGAGAAGGAAATGCTTCAGCCCAGCATCGCTGGCAGCACCCCAGTCCAGCTGGGGCTCCCGGAGGAGCTTGGAGCCAGTTCAGATCCTCAGTCGTGGCAGTCAAGAGCTTCTGTCCCACCTTGCTGCCATCGATCCAGGCCTCTCCCAGGGCTGCAGAACTGCGCTGGGGGATCCTGAGCAGGCGATGACCTGAGGCCTCCCTGTACCTGGGCAGCTGCCTCTGCCACTGGAACATGGGGAGCCTGGCGCCAGGTGAGCACAGCACACAGGCTGTGATAACACAGGCTCCAGCGGCACAGCATTCCTGTGTGAAGAGGTGGGCAGGAGGTGCCCCGCAGGTAATTTACCACAAGATTCTACTGGAGTACCCCACTCCAACACCACTGGATGAGCAAAGGCTGGGCAGACTTCTCTTTTGCTTTCCCTGCTTGGGTGGACCTGACACCAAACTTTGCCAGCAATGTGGGTTTGACACCTCCCTGCTCTCTAGCCCAACTCTCATGTGGCCCTCTGAAAAATAATTTGAATTTAATAACTTCATTTAACTGATAATTAATCAAAACAATTTTGTACAGGTTCCTTTTTCATTATAAAAACATTCTGATTTGGCTTTTCATTTCTCAAAATTGTCTTTCTGTGGTGATTTTCCTTTTCTCCCCTCTCCTCTCCTGCTGCTGATACAATCACCTTTCCGTACCTGGGCTGTCTGGGAGAGCAAAAGCCTCAGAAACTCCTTAAGCCCCCTTCACCTTCCCATGGGAGAGGCACAGGAAAGTCTTCCCTGTGCACATGGCACACGGTGTGTCCTCAGGAGAGACACTTAAAATTCCTGCCAAGGCACCCGGGTAGTGTTTCCGCAGAGCAGCTCTCCCTGAGAGCCCCGTGTGGGACCACAGCTGGCAGCAGCTGGCAGCGCCCTGGGCTGGGCCCACGCGGGTGCCCCCCGCCCCTCGGGTGTGCCCGTGCCAGCAGCCCTGAGCTCAGCCCGCGGCGCTCACCGCCGGGTTTGTGCCCCGACAGGGCCCCGGCCTGTGCCGAGGCTGCGGCGCTCCAGGGCAGGAGCGGCGCTCCAGGGCAGG
>QUSF01000107.1:376614-419376 GCA_003676055.1 Chloebia gouldiae
TGTGGCACGGCTGTGTCCCCCCGGGCCAGCACACAGCGTGTGCCCCCCGTGCTCCCGGGTGCAGGAGGCAATCCATCTCGCTGCTCATCGTTGTGCTGCTCAGGCTGATTTACTGTTATTGGCTGTCAGCAACCTTTGCCATTTATATTCGGTGCCAAGCCTCAATTTACAGTATACTTTCTGCTTCAGCTCACCCCGGCCTCTATCTCCACCTTCTACATTAATGCAGGATATGTGTGGAATTCATCTTGGAATTTATTTAAAAACCATCAGCCATCCTGGCTTTAATACATTCCCTCATCAAGGCAGCACAAAGCTCGATTAAAATGAAAATTGGGGAATTATGGATTGTCACCCAAGCCGGCACCTCCTGCTGTACTGGCAGGGTCCCCTTTGGCACAACCACAGCCAGGCACACAGGGAGCCACAGCCACTGATTGGGATGAAAGGAACACGCCTGGGAAAGTAAAACCTGCAACACGAGCTGCCCTAAGTTTCATCAGGACTTCAGGAAGAGTCTCCACTGTCACAGTCGGCAAAGCCAGCGCCTCCTGCTGCCAAGGCCCCTGCACAGTTCCTGCCCTGGAGCTGGGAAGATGCTGCCCTGCCTTTGGCCTCAATCCAGTAGCAGCAATCAGTGGTGGCTGCTGCTTTCCTTGAAGGAGTGTTGAAAATGGGTTTGCAGCTAAAAAAGGAATTAAAATACTGAAGCAATAGGCCAGCAGTGAGTAGTACATAATCCCTGCAGAATAAGCAGAGCTAAAGAGCTGAAAGCAAAAAAAGAGCATAAATAGAAAATCTGCAATTGTTGTGCAGCTTTGCTTGCTGGGAGCTGTTCCAGCACCTGCACAGAGACCCTGGCTGGGGGTCAGAGCCTGCACCCAGAACCTCGGGCACAGGGGCCAGGGGCTCTGCCCATGCCTGGGCGATGAGGAGCTCTGGGTGGCCTCAGAAGGTGCCACAGGGAGTTGTGTGTGCAGAGAAATGACCCACGTGTCCAGGAGAGCACAGAAGGGGTCCCGTGGGGGCTCCAGGAGAGCCAGAGCCCCTCATGCACCCTCGCAGGCAGAGGCAGCGTGAGCAGGGGGCAGCGTGGTGGGTGGCACAGCGGCTCTCACCCCAGCTGACAGATCTGTTTTCCTGCAGTTGAACAATCAGCCCTGGTGGTGCGATGTGTGCCCGGTGCTGGAGCCAGCAGGGTGGCTGTGGTGCTGTGGCACTGTGACAACCACTGCTCCACTGGGAATGAGACCCCCGAGCAGCTGGACCAGCGAGTGCTGAGCTCTGGGCCTGGGGGCAGCTCAGTGAGGGGCTCTGGCTGGAAACTCAACTTGTTGGGGATGTGAAGGTTCCAGAAGGCAGCTCCAGACGCTGCCCACCAGCCAGTGAAAGGCTGGGGCCACATGTGCTCACTGCTGCAGGGAGGGGACTTCTGCACAAAGTCAGGAACAAATGAGAGCTGTTGCAGAAAAAACCCATTTCCCACATTTGGCATCAATTTATAGTCTTTTGGTGAGCCAGCTATTGCTCCTTGAAGGAAGGGACAGAAGAAATATCATTGACAAGTTTTCCACCTTCATTACAATATTCTGTAAAACAAATGTGCCAGTGTATCAGAAAATACAGATGTTGCAGCTGTCATTTGGGATAACCTGATTATCCTTTTATTTCTAGCTTTGTTCAAAATAAATTAGCTGTAGTCTGTTCAGAGAGATAATGAGGATCAGGCTAAACACCGGAATGCAGGGAGCATTCTCCAGGTCAGAGCCACACTGGGGCTCATCACACTGTGCCCAGGCCCTTCTGCTCCCTTCCTAGAGCCGCTGAGAATGAGGATGAAATGCTGGCAAAGGGAGTGCTGCCTGCGGGCAGGGGGCGGGCACGGCACATCCCAAAGCCTCTGTGGGATGCTCCCAGGCCAGCCGTGCCTTGCTGCAGAGCAGGGCTCCGAGGGAAGGCTCTCCCAGCACTGGGGCCGGCTCGGGAGCGAGACGCTGCAGGTGCTGCCCCGCAGGTGAGCCAGGTCTGAGCAGGGCTCCCCGCGGGGCTCCAGCCTGCACCCCACTCCGGCTGAACATTCACACTGAGAGCTGCTCTGCTTCTGGGCTCTGATCTCAGCCAAATTAACAACTAGATCCAGCACAGTCTGTGCACAGATTCAATGCCCCCATCCTCGTTATAAACTCCACTCACTTTTTAACAATAAAAAGTGAAGACATTTTCTTTGCAAGTCTGATGTTATTTTGGCAGCTGTTGAACATGTCAATCTTTGCAGAAGCTAATACTTCTGAATCGGGCCATAGTCAAATCTCTTTTTTCTAACTGTAGATATTTAAAGCCCAAATGATTAGATAATCCTGAATACAAATTAATAAAGCCCGAGAAAAAGGAAAAGGGAAAACGAGCCGCTTTAGTGAGGTCCCATCCCATATGTTCTGACAACAATAATGCAAATAAAGGCAGGTGTAGGTGTGCGGCAGGACTGGAGCGTGACTCTGCAGACTCGGTTCGCACTCTCGGTTTGCCCGTGCCCTGCGCGGTGTTTTCGGAGGGGTCCCCTCACACCCCCAAAGCGGCTTCTGAGCTGCGGCAGAAGCAGTTTGTGGTGGCTCCAGAGGCAGCTGCGGGAGGCGGATGGAGCGGGGGGCTCTCGCCTCTCTGTGAGCCCCAGGGTGGGCTGCCAAGGGCCGGGAGCTGCAGCGGGGCCAGAGCTCCGCCCGGCTGACCGGGACGGGCTCCGGCCGCCCCGGAGCCATCCCCGCTCCTGATGGAATCCCGAGTCTCTCGTGATTGTACTAATCGGGAGTAAAACAGGGCCGGGGGTGCGGCTGAGGGGCCGGGGAGCCGGGCAGGGGCTCTGCGCGCTGGGCTCGCCCGCAGCGCCGCGGATGCCGAGCCGGCCCCGGAGCTGCCCCGTCCCCGCCGGGCTCTGCAGGGAGGCTCCCAGCCGGAAAGGCGAACTGCTGCCTCGGGACCAGCACGGGAAAGGAGCTCCAGTGTCCCGGGGGCTTGTTGGCAGCGTGGGCAGTTCGAGGGGGCAGAGCAGTGTGCCAGCACCGCAGAGCAGGTCTGAGCAGTGCTGGGGCTGGACGCTCCTCACCGAGCAGGGCTGGCTGCCCACACGCTCATAAATATTCTCAATGCAGGCAAGACTGGCTGGGTTTTGATGGTGGTTTTGCTAGAGAGCTTTTGCAGGGATCTTTATCATTCAGTGTCTGTGTAAAACACTTTCCAGAGTCTAAATTCTGCTATAGAAAAACTATATATCAAATGCCCCCCTCTGCTGATACACTGGGCAGGAGTTGCCAGACGTGCTGACAGCCAGCTCCAGGCAATATGATAGATATGTGGCTAATAATCAATCGATACTTTTGTTTAGGCCCCTGTCTATCAGTCTGGCATTGTGTGAACTAATTAGATGATAAAATGTGATGAATGTGTATTAAAGTCAGCTTCCTCCTGTTAGTACTCCAGGGACCCTTTCCATTTTCTAGCTGACCTTTTAGATCTCAGCTTTATTGTACGTGAACGCAATTAAATCAATTTGTCAGATATTTGCATTGCTCCTGCTAGTTCAGAATTCAATTAGTCAGTGTCACTTTACCGTCCTTGTCAGCCTCTGCACCAGCTCGGGAAAAAAAAGCAACAAATACCCACCCTAAAAGCCTGTTCAAACCAAACCAAATCATACCAAAGCTCATCTCCTCTCTCTGTGGCCCATTCCTCCACGGCTCACACTAATTCCTGCTGCTGCCCCGTGCCAGGGCTGCATCCCAGTTGGTGTGTGGGGCTGTGACAGCCGAGGTTCCCCTGCACCTGGGTGGAGGGGACCTGACTGGAGCAGGCAGACCACTTGGGGCTGCCGGGACAATTAGCAGGCACCCCTTGTTACCACTGCTCTGTGCTGAGTGAAATCTTCTCTGGCAAAATTATTCCCAGAAGCAGAATGAACCTGCAGCAGCCATCACCACGCTACAAGGGTTTTAACAATATTCAAATGAGAGCCAACCTTGGCAATTATTTTTCTTCCTGCTGCTCTGAAGTGATGGCTCCTTTATCCATATTTTATCAGCCAGCAAGGAGCTCTGATAGTTAAGATTCTGCTGCTTGCTTAGATCCATGAGAGCACATCCTGCAAGTCTGTTTGAAATTAGCACACAGGAATGGGGCTGTGAGGCAGGGCTCGGTCTTTGCCCTCCCCACTGGAATGTGGAGTTACTCTTAATGGCAGAGCTGGCAGGGGTGGGAGCTGGACCAGCGGCCCCCAGGCCGCAGCCCTGAATCTTGGCCCCCCTTGGCACGGTCCCCAGCCCCTTCCCCCAGCGCTGCCTCCGCCCTCACCCACAGCTGGTGTGTGGCAGGACGGCCACATGCACCCTGCACCTGCTTGGAGCTAAAAGCTCCCACGGGGCAGTGCTCAGGCACTGCCAGAGCTCCGTGCAATGCTCCTGCTCTGTCTGAGCCGGGCACATCCCCATCAGTCCCCCGGCTCCGACCCAGACCTTCTGGGCAGTACAGGATCCACCCTGCTCCAAGCCACCCTGGATGGGCCTCGAGTGAAGTTATCTCTGGAAAACGCTTGCAGAGGGCTCTGCAGGTACTTGCAGTGAGAAGCAATGGCTGGGGCCTCACAAGGTGGAGAAGTGCCACCAGGGAGAGCCCCAGCGAGGGGCTGCAGCAGGGAATGGCAGCTGCTGCCCTCCTGCTTTGAGCAACACACAAGAGAGGCTCAAAGGATCTAATGTTTGGATGAGAGGAGCTTTGCTTGCACAAGCTCACCTTCCTCCTCTGAGTTCTGGCTGGGATATGAATATCTGCACCATGGCAGGTATAATTAACAGATGGAACTGGCTAATTATGTCCTTTGCATGTGCGCAGAAGACACGACTGTTAATTGCTGTTTGCACATTTATTATTCTGAGCACCAAGGCCGCTGGCATTTACTGTGACATGTGCCCTGTTCAAAAACAAACACACTGTGCTCCTGTCTGCGCTCTGGTAGGATTTAAGGGCTAATGAATCTCAGCTGCTCCGCTGCCCTGTGCTTTGTGAGGGAGCTTGGAGGGAGGGTGCCAGTGGCAGCCCCCAGACCCCATGGCAGCAGAGATGGAGCTGGGGCCTGGCTGCACATTGGGGACAGCACTCCAGGCTGTGCCAGGGAACAGGTTCACAGGGAACCAGCCATTGCCCCCCTGCCAGCATCACAGGGCTGTGAGCGCTTCACACGGAGCTCCAGAGGCTGTGGAACTTCACACAGCTCCTCTGTGGATGGCTCAGAAGCCAACACAGAAACCCTGGACATTTATGGGACTGTCCTCAAGTGCCACTCAGGGTCTGCCAGCTGGAAGAGCTGAGACAAAATGCAGGTCACAACTTGCTTCCAAAATCCCCACCATGAGTTGGAGCATCCACCACGCTGAAGCCTTTTCACTTCTGAGCAGGTCCCAGCCCTCCCCTCATCCCCAGCTCTGCTCTGCAATCAGCAGCAGCAAAACTTCTCATCTGGACCCTCTCTCAGCTTCAGGCAAGGGCTGGCCTGCCCAGTGAGAAGTGACCCCACATGCTGGCAGTGGATCAGGGGGCTGCAGGGGCTGAGGAGGGGTACGTCAGCACAGCCCTGCTCCTGGCTGGGCACAGGATGAGCCCTGTTGGGGCACAGCCCACTGTGAAGCTAGGAATGGGCCAGAAAAGCCATCCTGCCTCTCTCTGCCTCTCTGAAGTATAACAAGGAAAATAACAATTATGCTTTCAAAAGTAATGGTGAAATCTTGAGCCTTGAATAAGTATTTGTTTGAGATCAGTGCTTGGAGCTCAGCAGTTTGTTTTATAAACATTGGAGATGAACAGCAGAGGAATTTCTACCTTTTCTGTTAAAGAGTTGGGATGTATTTCAATGAGCACACTTCCACCAAGGGGTCTGAGCTAACAATCTCCAGGTGAATGCGTTCCTTTATGATTACAGAATGCTGTCTGTGTCCTTCCCAGAGAAGCAGGACATGCTGCATAAACCTCTGCTCCTCGATTTACCAGAGGTGAGACCAGCCATCTCTTCAATGTGACCTCACCAGTGAAATTATGGACTGGAAATTTCAAAATCTTGGAAATGCAGAAGTCAAGTTTCTAATGCTGATGTTAACCCAGGCCCAATTGAATTTAACTTGTCCATTTTATAAAATGTGTCTTGATACACACTTTGTCATGGAACTCAAAATAGAAAGTATTTACTTGTTACAAAGATGATGAATTTGTGTTCCTGTTAGAAATACATATTTTACATGCCTTTGACTGATGATTTTCAGAGCCCAGTGTAGAGTTGTGATGCAGGTTTATATTTTCAGAGCACAGAAAGGGAGGGGCAACATGGGCAAGAAGGAATAAAACGCAAAAATGAGCTTGGCATTAAAGTGCCTCAGAGCCTGTACTCCTGCCTGTCTGGGGCAGGCCCCTGTGCATGTGTTGGCAGCTCACCAAAGCCCCTGGCCCAGGGCATGGAACCTGCTGGGGCTGGTTGCACCCCACTGCAGTGATTTCGGGGCACTGGAGGAAGATTCCTGGCTTGGGGCTGATCAGACCCAAAGTTGGGCTCCTACTGAAAGGGAGAGGCTGTGGAGCAGGGACCAGTGAGTGCCCAGGCCACAAGCTGTGATATTCAGGCAGGAAATGTTTAGGCTCTTTTCAAGGAATTTAATTAAAATATCAATGAAGCAGCAAATGCTGTAACTGTTTCTTAACTTGAATTTTTTTTAATTCCTCATTTAAACACTCCAGAGTTGGTCCTGGTACTTATAAGTTGCTCCAGTATCAACCTGGTGATTTGGATAAAATAATCACAGAGCAAAGTGGGATCTTGTGCCCTCAGAAGGCCCCAGAGGTGTGGGATCTGTGGGGAGGATTTGGGAGGTTGGTGGGAGGTGGCTAAAGGAGAATGAGGGAGCTCCTGGCTGGAGATGCCCTCCCTCCCTCCAACAGCCTGCACTGCTCTCCATCCCAGGGGGTCACGAGAGCTGCCCGTGGGCTCCAGCAGCACCTCCCAGTGCAGTGCAGGGACTGTCCACAGCTTTCATCTCCTGCCTGTCCCGTATGTGCACAGGGACCTATTCATTATTCCTGCTGGTCCCCCTGATAAATGTTTTCCAGAGTTCAATTCCAAGTGTCCTTTTGCAGAGCCTGCTCCGATCCATCCCTCCTGCACCACTGGGCAGAGCTCTTCGTTGTGCCAGAAGAATTACAATTCTGCACCACAGAAGGAGGAAACAGAGCCATTAATTTCCTGGCAAGTCTGCAGGGCACTTCCAGGACGGATGCTGCCTTTAGTGGATGCTGCTCATTTCTGGATGGAAGGGGAGTGCTTGCACCACTCAGGTCCCCAGCACCACCCTGCACCACACCCATGAGGGACCTCATGAGGGGCCACACTCTATGCCCAAGCAGGTGAGGGGCACGAGAGGGAGGGCTGAATCCCAGGGGAGACCCTCCTCTGACCGGGGGGCTGGAGCAGGGATGGGTTACACACCTGGCAGCCAGGAACACCAGGCGGGGGAAGGGTGGAATGCAGGGTGGGTAGAATTGTCTAAACACTCCAGTTCTTATAACTGAAGCAAGCGTGAATCGTTTGAAATGCCAAACTCTTGACAGGATAATGAGTTAAACCCAAGTGTGAATTCAGTAATGTCTTGGGGAGCCACTCAGTGGGAGCTGCCACAGCACATGCCTGGAGCCCCAGAGGAGCAGGGGCAGCCCACCGCCAGCCCAGGAACTTCCTGCTGCCCTCAGGGGGCTGTCCCCATCCGAGCAGGCTGCTACTGCAGGTGTTGGCATGAGGCTGGTCCCCTCTTGCTGCAGACAGGGCAAGGCAGAGCTGCAGCTCTGCATGGCCCTGTACCGACAGGTGTGGTGGGCAGGGTCCCCGGAGCCCACTCAGCCCCTCACTTCTCACGGGCTCTTGACTGGCCCTTGCTGGGAAGGAGGTGGCGATGGGCTGCTGGAGCCCAGCCTGTACCAGTACCCTGTGTCCCTAGCTGCCAGCTGAGGAGGCATTGCCCTCTCTGGCTGCTGCGGTGGCACCTGGGCTGGCTGCTCCCACAGCTCCTGCCCTCTGGTCCTGCTGACCGTGATCCCAGTTCTGTATCCATCTCATTACTGCTGTGTGGTGGGAGCAGAGATGTGCAGGGCACTAGTCCTGCCATCAGTCATGCTGGCAAGAAATATGTTCACAACTTTCCCTCCAGCACTGCCCCTTTAGCCCACACGCTGGCAGCAGCTCCGTGATTGCCTTGGATGGCTGGAATGAAGAGAGCAGGCCACCATCTGGTGTGGGTTAGCTGAAGGAGGCACATGCATCTGCCTTGGGGATCACTGAGCACCGATGGCACCAGGCAGAGCCCACACACAGACCTGACAACCAGTAGCTGCCAGTGCCACCAGGACAGGGCCACCCTGGGCTCTGCTGCTGCTCAGAGCCAGGAGCCAAATGCCCAGGGATGTGGCCCAGCACATTGCAGCGGCACTTCCAGGACAGGTCAGTGGGGTTGGCTCTGGGGTGCCCAGTAAGTGCCCAGTGAGTCCCTGTCCCTTCTCCGGTGGTCCTCTGTCCCAAATCTTTGCTCCCACACAACCACATGAGGCTGTCTGCCAAGCAAGTCAATACAAATCAATCAATGTTTGCGCCCTCTCAATAACTCTATTACACCCTCAAGGACAGATCTAAACCACCCAAATGGGCCCGAAGCAGCTGCTGTGCGGAGCAGGCACGCCAGAGACTGTAAATCACGCAACATTAATATTGTCACTGACAATGAAAATCTCCGTATTGCCACGTCTGCCCGCCAGCAGTGGCCTTCAGATGTGCTTCACGAGCACCCACGCTCCTGCCTCAGAGCGGAGGGGCTGAGGGGCACGGAGCAGGCAGCCGGCTCCGGGCAGCGTGGCAGGGCTGTGCAGGGTGCCCGTGGCAGGGTAGGGGAGCTCACCCTGCAGTGCCACCCCGCACTGTCAGAGACCCGGAGGATGAGCACTGCCCCCCGGCATTATGCAAGCACAACCTTCCCTGACAAACCTGGAAGGGCAGAAGCCTTTATACCCACCACACGTCCTCCAGCCCCAGCTCTGCTCTGGGCTCCCAGCCCTGCCCATAACACAGGGAGGGTTTTGCTCAGCCAAGATTCAGAGCAGGGCAGTGCATCCTCGAGATGTCCAGAAACTGCAGAGCAGCAGAGGCAGGAGGCAGAGGAGAGGGCACAGGGAACTGACAGGGACTTGCACTCCTGGCTCCAGTGAGGAGAACTGGGCTGATGGCAGCAGCGAGGCACTGCCAGCTGGACATGGAGCAGAGAGGCAGGAGAGGCCCCAGGGCAGCAGTGCCTCTGCTTTCCCTCTGATGTTATGCAAAGTGTCAAGCTGGGAGATTGATGGGACATGCAGGAATCTGCTGATGGAGGTGGCTGAGGCTGGGTTTGGAGGATGCAGAGGGAGATAAAGCACTTTGGAGCATGGCAGAGAGGAGGAGCTGATCATCAGGGAGGCTGCCTGGCCTGGAGCCCTCCCTGCCCACTGGTACAGAGCCAGAGGCCCGAGCCCACCATGCCAGCACTGCTGCCTCCGACTGCTCCTCTCAGCTGGAGCAAACACGGCCTCCCGTGGCCACAGCAGCCTCGTGCTGCCAGGATTCAGGCCAGGACAGCATCGCTTTTGGCATTCTTTAGATGTACAAGACACTGTTAGAGCCAGACCTTCAGAGTCAGCCCAGCAGGACAGAAAGGTCAGAAGACATTCTGTCACTTGTAAATAAATAATAATAAATTACCATGTTTGAGCACACTCAGGAATGCCTCTGCGTGCAGAAACATCAGGCTGCATTAGTGCACAGCAGTGACATGGGGACAGGAGGGTGCTGCCACCGCTGCCTCTCTGCCTGCGGCGAAGAGCACATCCTGCCGCTCCAGCAGCTCTGCTGCAGCCGAGGTGTCACTGTCCCCTGATGGGCAGCACCACACAGCCCCGCTCCTCCCTGCAGTGCCCGAGACAGCACCCCAAATCAGGAGCATCCCAGCCCAAGGGAGCGGAGCTGGGCCCTGAGCAGCAGAGACGGCTGCAGCAGGACCTGCTGACAGGGACAAGGATGAAGGCAGTGCTCCCAAAAGACCTCAGGGGAGATGAGGAGCTCCTCCAGCTGCATCTCCCAGGAGATGAGCCCTCCACTCCTGCAAGTTTCAGAGCATGCTAGAGCTCATTCTCCCCACCAGCCCACAGCTCCTCAGCCCCGGCAGCTGCTCCATCCATCGAGTGCCTGCTTGAGGTCTATATGAGCATTCATATGGAAAAGATCTACTGCTTTGAGTCATTTTTCATTAGTTGCAATACTACTGAGCAAAGCAGGGCTGGTTTTGTAAATTAAAATGGGTTGCAGTTCAATACAGAATACTTCATTTGCAGCCAAGTTAAATAAGAGAATCGACATAAATATAATGCAATTACTTCTGCTACTTTCATAATGCCTTTATGAGGCAGATAACCATCCCCATGAATACATTATCCCTCAGTATCTCTGCATCATTTCTGGACTTAAATCTTTTGAGTAGTATCAGAAGAATGGATACATTTAATTAAGTATCTTATTTTAGAAGTCAATTTTACAATGATCAGGAAGCAGTATCTTTAATTTTCAGTCACAGAAGAGGCTTTGTTTCTGCCTCCAGACTTCTGTAATTTTAAGAATGCAGACTTGAGCAGAGCCACTGCATGTGTGTGTCTTGCAGCAGAAGCTGTAGAGCCTGGGCGTCCCCCTGTCAGGCCCAGGCAGGGGAGGGCTCCGGGGTCCCAGCGGGGCTGGCTGCAGCCCTGGGCGGGCAGAGGCTGCTCTGCCCAGTCTGGGTGGTGACCCCATCCCACGGCCAGCGATGGAGCAGCGTGTCCCCGTGGGGGGGACACTGGCTGAGACCGGGCTGCCGTGCCCGGAGCCACCAGGCCGCAGAGCCCTGTGCCAAGGCGTAACACCCTCCCTTGTCTGGGCGCTCAATGCCCAGCGGTGAGTCCTGACCAACTGAGGGGGCTGGGATGCACAGCAAGGCTGGAGGCCAGCACAGGAGCTGGCACTCTGCTTTGATCACACATTACACTTCCCACACGCTTTTACATTTTTGCTGCCCTTACAATTAATTTTCATTGCTCCAACATGACTATTACCTGCTCTGCCCCAGCCCACCTTCACCAGCTCCCTTCATTAGCAGGGACTTCTAATCAGCACAGAGCTAATTGCAGGTTTCCTGGGAGAAAGGCAAGCTTGATAAGGGGATCGTTGTATTCATGTTCCTCTCAGCAGACATCTCATGTAGGGACCAGGAGAGATGTTACAGGGCAGGGAGGTGGGATAGCAACGTGGGGGGACAAAGGACAGGGAGCAGAAGGAGCCCTCAAGCTGTGCCTTGGTGTAGGCAAGGAGGGGAGAGGTGGGTGCTGGCCCCAGCCCAGCTCATCCACGTCCCCTTCTGTGCAGAGACAGCACCAAGGGGTGACAGCCTGGGCACTGTCTCAGGAGCTTGGCTCCCCCACAAGGGAAAAACCATGGAGCTGTTCTGGCTGGGAACAGCATTCCAGGGCCAGGCGTTCAGTGGTGAAAAGAAGTATTTTATTTTTTAAAAATCGTTGAAAAACATAAATCTTCATTGAATTAGGAACATGTAGGTCTTACTTAAGAGTCCTAAAGACAGGAAGCCCTAAGAAGGTCTCTGACCACCCAGAGGGACCCATGCAGACATAGCTGGGGCTGCTCCGGGCTGCCCTGTGACAGGCTCTGAGAGGGGAGGGATGCTGTGTGCATTCTAAAACCCGCTCACATCACCCTGTTTCACTTCAGTCTTAAAATACAGAGTGCAGAGAGGGAACCAAATTCCTGAAACTGGACTAAAACTCATTTGAAATGTGCTTGGTACCAGAGCAGATGGAATCTGTCTCCTCCAGGAGGAGCCTCTGCAGGCACATTCCCTATATTTGCTTTTACATCACTAGCTATTTTAGACTTGCAGTGCCACTTCACCATGAGGAGCCAGTAAAAATATCCTGTGGAAAGCAGTGGTATTCCTACCTCTGCACTTGGAGCAAAGCTGCTCATCTGGAGTGCCAAGCGCCAGCAGCTCTTCGTGGCAAGCAGCATCTCCTGCAGCCACAGGACGAGCCCCTGGTGCTGGGGACACGCGTGGCACCCCCACAGACGCTGCCGGGATGAGATGAGTTGGGCTGGCCTGGGATAAACTGGGCTGGGATAAACTGGGCTGGGATAAACTGGACTGGGCTGCACTGGGCTGGGCTGGGATAAATTGGGCTGGGATAAACTGGGCTGGGATGAGCCCAGCAGCCCCAGCCAGCCGTGTACCCATCTCCTGCAGTGGGAATCAGCTCTCACCACCTGCAGCTGCCCTCCGTGGCATTTGAATGACACAGCTTTTCATCTCCAGGCTGAGTAGCTACATTTTTAAATATGGAATATTAGGGGTTTATGACAAAATCAAACAACACTTGCTGGAGAATTGATTCTGCCTCTTGTTTCCCTCCTAGCTGCTGCCACGGTATTGCTCCTCGGCGAGCGATATATAAGCCCTGCAGCAGCACAGGGCTGGTTTTCAGGACACTCTTATGGCTGGCTTTTCAGCATGAGGAATAGCAGTCCAGCTGCAGACGGAAGGATAAAAAGTCCCTCTAAAATTCCTCCAGCAGATCCATACTCCATTTCTGGTGGTGCAAAAACAACTGCACAATTGATTGGCTCTTAAGCCCAAATTTGTGAGTTGCAGAAAGTTGCTGGCTCCAAAGTCACTTAAATTCCCAGCATGTCCCAGAGGAGCTGTTAGTTCTCGAGTAGCTGAAATCATTGAGCTGAACCCCTCTCCTGCACCCCCACCAGCCTGGAAATAGCCTGACCCTCACAGAGCTCATGCAGTCCCGCTGCTAGGAATGGGTCTTGCTGCACATGTGACAGCTCCTGTTTCGTTATGCAGGATGAGATGAAGAATCCCAATCTTCCCCTTAGTTATTCCTTCCCTACTTTCTTCCTGATTGCTCAATACAAAAGCTTCGAGCCATCTTTAAACCAAATTGCTTCACAAATGACAAATAACAAGAAAATAGGCTTCATAACCAGGAATAATGAAAGAAATCATTCACTTTGCTATCAGGAGCTGGTCGGTGCTAAAGGAGCCCTTCAGCCTGAATAGCAGAAAAGAACATTGCAATTTTCATGTACTTACTGGGATAAAACATGTGACTCCATGGATGCTGCAGCTGTCATCTCGCACTGGTCTTTACACTTTGATGCTGAATTGCACAGGTTATCTTGACACTTGCTGATAAATTTTAAATCACCTCTTTTGCTGTATGTGAGAAGGGGCAGGGAGAGCACATCTGAATACAAATGTTAATGATATATTTTAGACCTTGCCAGAGGGTGGGAATGGTGGTGGGGATGGTGTTCGGCGCTGTGTCTCCAGCTCTGATCCTCCTGCCACAGCAGGGCTATAGAGCACAGCTGCCAGCCCCAGCTCTGCCCCAGCCTGCTGCCCTTCCCACCCCCCAGCTCCTCACCTACACACTGCTGACCAACACAATATTCTTGGTGCAATTAAGCAAATTCTGAGCAAAACTGACTAACTTTCAAAAGCTTTTATCTTGGCAGCTACAATAATGGCTATAAGATAATGGCTACAAATATGTGTGCCCACACCAAATAGCAATTAGAAAATTGTAATTTTGATTCCATCTGGGTTTTGTCCACAGAGAGTTCTGCTGAGAGTTAGATTGGCTTGATATGGCAAACTTCCTATTCAAAATATGTATAAAAAGCAGGGACAATCAGAAAAATGCCAGAAGCAAGTCCTGCAGAGCTACCTGGTCAGATGTGCCACAGTGGAAGGAAGCTGGTGCTGCTGGTGTCCAGCGTGGGGTTTGGGAATGTGGGGCACAGAGCTGGCACAGAGCTGCAGGGCTCACAGCATCCCTGGGGAGCACCCAGCTTTCCAAAACCCCTTCCCCATTCTGATCTGACTGAAGCAGCCATAGCATCAAGGCCTTTTTTCCACCTCGACAATGCCTTTGCCCTTCTACCCTTTCTTCCCCAACTAAGACAGAACACTCAGGGCTCAGAGAGGAATTTACCCCAAGGATGTTCAAGCATTAGGAAAATCTCCAGTGCAAATAGATTAATTAATCTAATCAGACACATCTCTCTAGAGGAACTGGATTAGTCTTTTTGGATAAGGATGGCATTAAGCTGATATGTAACGCATGCAATGAGATGTTGATTTATTGCAAAGGGAGGATTTGAAAATTCTCACAGGTTCCTGATCTCATCCTGGGGCTCCAGGTTGCTCCTGAGCAAATAAAACAGCCACATGCTCCAAAGTTCCCTTTGACACTGCAGAAGCCCCTGAGCCCTGCATGGCCAGGGTGTCACTTCCACCCTGGCACCTGCTGGCAACCACTGGCACACAGCCACTGGCCTGGTCACCTGCGTGTCCCACGCTGCTGGGAAACAGCTCTTGGGGACACCCACCCAGCACATTCAGCTCGGGGTAAGCAGGGGCTGAGTGAGCCCTGGGCCCACTCCTGCAGGCTCTGCTGGGCTGGGGATACCCTTGGGGAGGCCCAGGGGGTGCTTGGAGGGGCTGTGAAACATTTAACTACTCATGACATCAAATGCTCTTTATTTCCAGTTGCAGCTCTGTTCCACGGGGACAAGGGCTGATGCAGCAGGAAGGACAGCCAAAGTTTGATTTTTTAAAGTTTCTTGCCAGAACATGAGCATATTCAGGGGAAGATTTTATCTGAAGATAGAGAATTCTGCTCTTCGCCTAGCTCACACTTGAAGTGCTAGAACAGACTTCTCTGCTCTCATCTTGTGTGAATACAAAGCACCATCTGTTTCCTCTTGTCCCACAAGTCTTGGCATGCAAAGAGTTAGCAGGTGCTGCTCTGTCTGTCTTCACTGAGATGGAAAAGTCCCCAAGACAATCAGGGCAGCACATCCTTTACAGTCTGTCCATTTAATGACTGTCCACAAGACACCAGACATCCATCCCCATTTAATCAGGTGTCAGTGGTAGTTCTACCCACATCTGGAAGCTCAAAAGCACAAGTGCAGCTCCGTGTCCCAGGGATCCACTGCCATTCCAGTGGCTCCCCTCTATGCTAGCTGATGGCACCAGGACTTGCTCTGGCAGTTTGGGGATGGATGGGAATGTTTCCAAGGTCCTTGTTCCCCAGGCAGGGGACAGCATGGATGCTCTGTGGCAGGAGCTGACTGCACAGCATGCCTGGGGCACAGCATGGTTCTGCCTGTTACAGGGACGAGCAGTGCATCCATGGAGATGCATCTGGTGACTGGTGTACGGAAGGCACCAGGCCAGAAGGTCAGCTTGGCAAGTAGGGCATGAAGTGAGCATCAGCAGGGCCAGGTGCCCAAGCCTAGTGCCAGCTTTCATTAGGTGCTCAGAAAGCTGTGTCACAATGGCTCTGTCACAGCTGTTTTCTCCGCCTCCGGATTTCCCTACAAAGCTGTTGTTTTCCTTGCTGCAGTTTCCTCAACATCACCTCAGGAACCTGAGTGTCTGTACGCAGCTACACTCATCCTTTTCTTGGCTCTGTGCTGCCAGCACAGCAGAAATACAGGAGAACTGCAGAGAGCAGCAGCTGCCTGGGGCCATGCTGTCGGTCACGGTTACAGGTGCTTAACAGAGTGGAATTAAGAGGCAGGCGCTGCTTTCCAAGCCCCAGCTACAGTGAGGAGGGCAGGGGAATGCTGATCCTCCTGCCCTGCTCCCTGCCGTGCTGTGGGCTGCAGCTCTCCGGGTCAGCATGCAGGCCTGGCTCCCCACGGGCTGCTGCAGGTGCTCCCATCTCTGAGCAGGCCCCTTGGCATCCACTCCCCTTCCGTCTTCTCCAGACACCTGAACAAAACCAGGCACTTGGGAGGGCTGGATGGACACATCTCCTCCTCCTGATCCTGGTCTGGTCTTGTTTGTGCCCACACAAGGATCTTCCACACAGAGGCAGCCTGGCTATCCCACAGGGAATGCAGCAAATCCTCCTCTTCCAAGCCCCCAGGTTCCCTCCACTGCCATTCCCAGGGTGACTGTGCAGCCTGATACAACTCTGAGGAGCCTCCAGCACCCTTAAGAGCAGAGTGGATCCCCAAAATCACTGCACTGCCGACCTGTGTGTGACAGATGTGGGCTGCCTGCACAGCACTGGAGTTTGCAGGGTAATTCAGCTGGGAAAGCTCTTCATGAGCAGGCAGCAAACACGGCTGCTCACCACCGCCCACCTCACCCACAGTGGCCTCTCCTGCCTCAGGAAAACAGGATAAAAAGGTCACAGAGTGAATTTTTCAGCTGGAAGAAATGCAGAAACAAACACAACTTACTTGAACTCTCACAGCAGGTGCAGTGCTGCCTGCTGCTCGGGAATCAAGCAGGCAAGCAGCTGATCCTAAACACAGGCAACTGCTCCCTAGCAGCCAACAGGGGCATCCCGGAGAGGGGCAGCTGCCTCTGACCCAGGACCAGCCTTTGCTTCTCCCCCTTAAGCACCAGACAGGACAGGAGCCTCCGGCAGCCCCAGCAGTCAGCCCTGGGGGCATCGGGCCCTTGGACAGAAGCATTGCCCAGGCAAAGCCTCCTGAGCAAGCAGATCCAGCCGCAGTGGTCCTGCTGCTGCTCAAACAGCCACGGTGGGAACTGGAACCTCAGCTGAGCTGGGCTGTTCAGCTGCACAGCAGCTCCCTCCCGTTACCTGACACTGCTGCCACCCTGCCTGGGGCTTGTACAGCACCTTCCCCTTGGCACTAACGTGACACACAGAATTAAAGAGCCCAGAACGGAGAATTGCTTTTCTTTGTGGGTAAAAGGAGAAGTTGCTGTAACCCAGCCTTGCTCCACGGGAGCACACTGTGCCCAGGTACCAGGCAGCTGCACTGCGCCGCGCTCAGTCACACCGGCAGCGCAGCCAGCCCGGGAATGGCTCCAGTTCCCACCCAGCAAGGGTGTCTAGGTACTTCTGCTCCTTTGGCACTACGCAGCATGTGCTTTTCCTCGGGGACAGGCAGCTCCTGGCCGCTGGGGAGAGGCTGCGACACTGCCGCGGCTGGACCGGGCTCCCGGATGCCGGCGGCCATGCGGCAGGACAGCACGGGGGCCGGCACAGGAGCGCGGGGCTCGGAGCCACGGGCAGCCCCTCGAGGCTCGCGGGGACCCCGGCCCAGCACGGCTCGGAAGCTCGCCGAGCCGGCGCTGGAGCGGCAGCGCGGGCGGTGATCGGGGCAGCACCGGCTCACACCGGCTCAGCTGCTGCCAGCACGCGTCTGCACCTCCAGGGCCGTCAGTCCCCTCTCGCAGGTAACGAGCAGCAGCACCAGGAGCGGCAGCCTGGTTCGGCACGGGGCTCAGACGGGATATTCTGGGAAATTCCTTCAGGGCGGTCAGGGCCGCCTCAGGCAGCGGCGGCTCTGCCGGGGACACAGCGCCCTCTGCTGAGGCACCGTGGGACGGCGCCGGGCAGGGGCTGCGGCCGCGACCGCCGCAACCGGCCCGCGGCCACCCCCGCTGTCATCCCCGCGATCCCCGCTGTCAGTCATCCCCGTGATCCCGTTGTTATCCTCGTTATCCCCGTCACTGTCCCCGTCGCTGTCCTCGTCGCTATTCCCGTTATCCCCGTCGCTATCCCCGTCTCGGTCCCCATTGTTGTCCCCGTCGCTATTCCCGTTATCCCCGTCGCTATTCCCGTTGCTCTCCCCATTGTTGTCCCCGTCGCTGTCCCCGTTATCCCCGTCGCGGTCCCCATTGTTGTCCCCGTGGCTGTCCCCGTCCCCGCCGCTGCGCCCCGCGGCCGCCAGGGGTCGCTGCCGGCCGCGGAGCCGTGAGGCGCCGGCGGCGGCGCCTCCCCGGCACAAAATGGCGGCCTGAGGGGCGGGCGGGAAGGCTGCTGGGGGCGGTGCGGTTTCGGTGTGATTCATACCTCGCTCCGCTATTCTGTGTGTAATAAACAAGACTGAGAGCAGAGGTTGGGGGAGCGGCATGGGCTTGTCCCTGGTGTTCATTGCAGAGGCAGGATGGTCGGACACATCCCCAGCCGTGGCTGATCCCGAGCAGCAGTGGCAGCTGCTGCCAGGCTGCCGCCGACTCTGGTTTCAGCTTCCCCAGAGCTGCTGCACAGCCAGAGCGAGTTTTCAAACACATCCCTGAAGGCTCAGACACAGATACCCCAGTACCATCCGAGTCCCAGAATCCCAGAATCATTTTGTTTGGAAAAGACCTCCAAGACTATTGAGTCCAACCTTTGGCTGATGATCACTTTGTCCAAACCAGAGCACTGAGTTCCACATCCAGCTGTTTATTGGATACCTCCAGGGATGGAAACTCCATCCCCGCCCTGGGCAGCCCCTTCAGTTCCTGACCACCCTTTCCATGAAGCTCTTCCTGATGTCCCAGCAGAGCCTCCCCGGTCACAGCTAGAGGCCATTTCCGCTCATCCCTGGCCCTGGTTGCCTGGGAGCCAAGCCGGACTCCCCAGAGGTTGCTACAGCCTCTGTCAGGAGCTGTCGAGAGCTCCCACCTCGTCCCTGTCCTGCCTGCTGGGGCACCCATCCTTCCGAGGCACTGGCCCTGAGCCCTGGCAGGTGCCCAGCAGCGGGCTTGCCTCCCTGCAGGGACCAGGTGGCCCTGGCTTCACTGGCCACACTGTCCCACAGCTTAACCCCTAGCTGTAACTGAGGAGAGTGGGTGAAACTACAAAAACAAATGCTTTTCCTTCTGCATTTCTCTCTGTTGCTGAAGGCCCCAGTGCATTGAGCTCAGTGGCATTGTTTAGCCAATTACTAATTTACTAGGAATTTAGTTTAATGCATTAATAAATGTTGTCATTTTCATGACAAATTATCATAATAACACATTTTAATGGGCTGCAAGAGTTGGGAGAATAGTGGGAAATAAATATATTTTAGTATTATTCACTGCATTTGTACCTAATTATATTTGCAGAATAATTACAGTGGCACTGCTTCCCCACACTGAGTTTGTGTTGGCAGCACGGGGGTGATAAATCCCTGGCAGCAGTGGCAGCCCCCTGCCATGGCGATCACAGCCCTCCATCACGGCAGGGCAGCCCCAGGTGACGCTGTCCGGCCGGGCCCACTGCCAGCTGCTCTCATTTACCTGCCTCTGCTCAGGGGAACTCGTCTGGGAGATGGATTCCTGCAAGGACCCTCTGTGCCGGGCGTGAATCACTCTGTAGTCACAGCCTCCCTGGGCTAAAGAGCACGCAGCCAAGGCTGCAGCAGGCAAGGAGCCTGGGTGATTTTGGTGCTGCAGTGGTGAGTTGGAGGGACCCCTGCATGCCACCACGGTCCCTTGGCAGCCCCGGAGCCTCCCCCTGGCCAGGACGGCAGAGCCCCTGAACAGGGAGGGGATGGTGGGACAGGGTGGCAGGGCCAGGCGTGCAGGCAGCTCTGGCAGTGCCTGGCACACAGGACCCACTGCCAGCCAAGGGATGGATGATGGGCTCCCCTCTGCCGTGTGAAGGGTGTAGAGCAGAGGCCACCAAACGCTGGGCTGGCCAGTCTGACAGCTGCTGCTGCGTGTGTCACCCTGTGGCTGTGAGTGCTGTGTCAGCCCACAGGGCAGGGACAGGGTGGAGCTGACCAGTGGGGCTCTGTGTAGGGCACTGCAGGGAGAGCCTGGGAGCACTGGTGCAGTGACAGAGCTTTCAGAGATGCAGGAGGACAGCACCACAGCAGGACAGACAGCAAGACATGAGGGCAGCCCTGCACATACTCTCATAAAGGTCAGCACTTGGGCTGGTGGTGGCACCGCTCCATCCTGCCACTTTGTGTGGGCTCTGAAGGGTCCTGGGCACAGCAATGAGGCACAATTATGTAAGACCTTTTGATCATAACAGATTTATTCAAAACTCATGCATAAATATTAATGTCCCTGAAGATTTTGAACAACTATTTGGCATAAGCAGAGCAAATATTTAAATCAAACCTGACTGCTGTGCGTTGCAAACAGGCAGGGCAGCTCTGCACACGATGGCACCTCTGGCAAAGCCTGTCTGTGCACTGGCATTTCTGGGAGCCCCACGGCTGCTGTGGCGTGCACAGCACGTCAGCCTGCCCCCGCAGCTGCCCTCCTGTGCCCTGCTCTCAAGCAGGTTGGAACAGCCGTGGCTCCTGGGTGGAGGGGAGTCCCTCTGCCCCACCCGCGATCACCCTCCCTCAGCCGGCAGCACAGTCCAGCAGCCGCCGGTGCTCAGGGGCGCAGCAGGACTGGCCACAGGCTGAAGCCCCTTTGCCCCATCTTGCCCTCCTCTCTGAGGGCAGCACGCCGGGCACGCATGCCTGGTGCTCCTGCAGGAATGAACACAGATGTGCGTGCTGTCATCAGGGAGCGTGAAAGGTTGTGATATTATACTGAGCTCCTCTTACCACTGATGAAGTGTGACCACTTTGGGCAAATTGCCGTTTTCATCTTTAACAGGATTTCGGTTGCTCTCCAGGGAGCTGCCCAGGGGCCCATGTGGGGCTGTCCCCACAGCCCTGCCAGCTGGAGTCCTGCCCCACAGGGCTTGGTGCAATCCACAGGCTGATCTAAACCCTCCCTGCTCCTGTTCCTGCTGGGGCTCACAGGGGTTCTAGAGACCCCGGTGCAGGGACAGTGCTCATCACCTGTGCTCTGCCCTCCTGGAGGGGGAAACTCCTGCCTGTGGGAAATGCAGGGCTGAGGCAGGTGCAGCTCGCTCCCTGATCGGCTGTTCCTGAATCACCTGGCCTGTGTGCATTGACTGTTCAAGGCCACAGTTCCAGGACACTGCTGGTGAAGGGTCAGTATCAGAGAGCCGCGGTGGCTGGCAGCTGCAGGGTGAAGCAGAAATAACTGAAGTCACCTGTTCAGCCCCCATGAAGGGACTTCTGAGCTTTGCCATGTGGGGCTGCACCCCATGGCTGCTGGCTGAGCAGGGCCACGCTCCCGGCCAGAGGTGTGCAGAGGCGCTGGAGTCATTTGGGAGGTCACTTAGAAAGGACTATCTTTGCTTTGAAGTACGTAGGGCTTCTCCACTTGGACACCTCAGCTACTCAGGGGGGTCAGGCTCTAGTGCAGCCCTCCGGCATGGCTTTGGGCAGCAGGCAGCCCCAGGGCCTGCCTCCCGAGGGAGGCTCGAGGGGCAGCTGAGCCCAGCGCTGTGCACACAGGGCAGGACCTGCCGCTGCCTCTGCCTCCTCCTCGGGCACCAGCCCTGCTCCCTCGTGCCCTCCTGGCTCTCCGCTGGCAGCAGCAAATGCAGGAGCAGCAAATACCTTGGGCATGCTTGGAGTTTATGCAGAACTGGAACAAGATAAAAATGCCCCAAGAGGTACTTGAAGTGTGTGATTTCACAGAATCATAGAATTCCTTGTGAGGTTTAGAGAACAGCCCTAGTTCTGTCCCTTTGAACAACAAACATCCTCTTATATGGGGGAAACAGGCAAATTGCAGCAATTTCCTGTGAAATGGACTGTTTTGAGGCTACAGATGCTGGCACCAGTCTGTCTAAAATAAAAATAATTGCAGACCATTACAATAAAGTAATCTTTTCAGATGAGAAACAATTATGTTTTTCAAAGCAAGCGCATGTCTTTACACCTCGTAATTATCAATTACGGAGATACCTGCTCTGTTATCTCAACAGCATCTCCAGTTGGCTTCTCAGGGCTAATTGCAGGGGATTTAATTCAGAACTCAAATACTAATGATTTTGACCGTTATGCCTATTCCTGAGGTGTGATAACACTTTAAAGTCTGCGAAAACTGATCTGCCTGTGGTTTGCATTGCACTTGCCGACCTTTTAGCATGGAGAGCCTCTCTTTGCCCTGTCTGGCCTTCCTGATATCCCTGGCCTCTGTGGGGGCTGGACAGGAGGGGACAAGCCCTAGCCACAGTGATAGCTCCAGACCCAGACCCCCAGGAATGCCCTGTCAGGGCTCAGAGCAGAATCAGGCAGGCAGAGCCCAGCAAGGAGCAAATTCAGGCACAGAGTAACTGCAAAGCAGCCAAGTGTCGGGGATAAGTGTGCCAGAAGTCCCAGCGGTGGATGGGCTTCCATCACACTCCTAACAGTGTCATCAGCATTGAATGTTTTCTGTAGAAATGAGCTTGGAAAGTCTAGTCTCCAATACAAATTGTCCTTTTTGCTTGCAGAAGGTGGGAGCCTGATCTCACAGGGCCTTTGAGGCTGGCACAGGTCCCCTCCCCTCTCCTGCTCTTACATTTGTGAGTTTTAATATTTAATTGGTGTTTTTTTGCTATTTTGGTCTCCTGGCACTTTGCTGCAGCTGAGAGCTGGAGGTCAGCAGTGGGGGGAGGCTGTGTATTAGTTCATCAGGTTGTTATGATTTATTTGTTATGGATGCGTCACCAGGCCTTTCCCAGAACTCTTGGCTTCTTCCCTTTCCTGTTATTTATAGGCTTGTCTTTCCCTCCCCTCCCCAGTACCCTGGGCTTTGGCAGGCTCACTGATGGAACCCACCCCAGGGGGCTGGGACCCCACAAACCTCCCAAACAGATGCTGAGGTGAGGAGAGGGGAGACCCAGGGGAGATGGAGGCTAGGGAATGTGAGGGAAGACCTGGGAGCAAGAGTGATGCAGCACTTTAAGAACCCCCCAGTGCCAACTGAGTGCCCAGGGGGATGCCCCCCTGCAGCTGGAGGCACCCTGGTCTCAGCCAGCAGCCCCTGGGTGGTGGGATCGTGCTGTGGCCAGGGGCTTAGCGAGGTGCTGAGGGCGATGGGGGGGCCAGGGGCAGTGACTCACCTCACTCTCCTCATCTCGAGGCCGCTCCAGGGCTGAGTTCCTTGCGCCAGCTGGCATTGTGCCTCTGTTGTCTAGGCAAAGGTTTCCATGACACTCAATAAAGTGAAATATGGTTTTGCACAGCTGGATTCTGTCTTAGATGCAGGTTAGGGACAAGAAATGCACATCCAGCAGAGAGCTGTGGGTAGCAAATTATAAGGGCTGTGATCCGTGATGGCAACAAGCAGAAAAATACAAATTTTTAGGAGTTATTCAGCTGACTCTCAACCAGATATTTACTTCCAAAGCTATGTCTTGTTTGTTGGTCTTGCATAATCAGCTCATGGCATGAGGATGGAAAGCGTTCAAGCCGTGTCATAGAATAAATGAGTATCTGGAGGGGATGTTTGTCTGGGCCTGGGCTCCCACCAGGGAGCTCACATCCTGCCCAGGATCAGCCAGCAGCCACGGCCACGTGCTGAGCCACTGGCCCAGGTCGGGACCAGGGGCACCTGCAGATGCTGCTGCTGGGCAGGTGCTTCTCCCTGCAGAGGGCTTCCACACTGCAGCTGGTGCAAGGGTTTATTTAAATACCTTTGAGGGGCAGCATTTGATGCGATCATCTCTATGAAGGGAGAAGCTTTACATGTCTTATTTTAGGAAATTTAATGGAATGTTATGGGGTGTCAAGTATACCATGTTAATTAGTGTTAATTGGGAAGTTGTCTGAGTTCTGGAGATTCAATTAGAAGGAATTAAAATCCATTCTCATTTACTCCTGCATGCAAAATACATACTCCCTTTCTACTCCTCTCTTCCCATGAGAATCCAACAGCATGTCCAGGCCCAGGGTGCACCCCATTTTCTGGGGAGAAATAGGTGAGCAATGCCAGACTGGGGAGGGAAATCAGAATAAAGATGCATTACAGCCATAGAGAGGCAGCTGGAAAGGAGCCTTCTGTGGTCACAACTCAACTGATTTGCAACAGATCAGGAATTAAGAGCAGTTCCAGGTGCCTGCCAGGCAGGAATGGGCTCAGCCAGAGGAGAGGGGAGGAGGAGAAGACCGTGCAGCATACCTGGCAGGGGACAGGCAGGGCTGTGATGATGGGGCATGAGGAACAGGAGGATTGTCTGTCTGGGAGCAGGTGGATTGCAGATGAGGAGGGCCCTGAACCCCACCCTTCCCACATATCGTGTAGACAAACACCCAGAACTTGCAGAATGATACTGTAAATGTATACTGGAGGGGGCAAGGAGTGGGAATGCCTGGCCAAGGGACTGCTGGCCCTTGCCTGCCCAGCACTCACAGTGGCTCTGCAAATTAGCCAGGAAATCAGGACATGATGGGAGCTTTGAAATAGGGAGTTTAGGGAGAGTTTGTAAAGTGTTTAAAAGGCAGAAGCAACACAAAGTCTCGATTTTAATTATTGCCGTTTTAATCAGTGGAATAGTTTATTATGCCCTGAATAGGGAAGTAATTGGAAATGAGAATGGAGTTTGCTTGTGGTATAAATTACAAAGTGAGGAGAGGAGCAGCCCAGCTCAAAGAGGCTCCGGGCTCTGGGGAGGGAAGGGGATGCAGGAGAGAGGAGGAGGCTGGGGTTGCGATGGGGACAGTGCTGGGGTGCTGGCCAATTGCTGGGGTGCCAGGTGGGCATTGGCCCCCACCTCCTTCTCAGGGAGGTCTGCCAGCTCTGCCACTTGGCACGGGCAGCTCTGCCTGCTGCTGTCCTGGGAGGCTGGTGGGACGTGCACCTCTGCCGTGGGTGGGGGTGCTGGCAGGGCTGCAGGACACTGCGCCATGCCTCACTGCAGGACCTGTGCCACGGGCACGATGCGCTGCAGGCCCTGTTATCCCTGAGCTGCCGCGTGGGTGCCCTGGCTGGACGCTGGCTGAGTGACATGAGCGGGTCCCGTTCCCCCAGGACTGGTGAATCGTGTGCCCCTGGGGCAGGCAGATCACATCCCCTCTGAGACAGGTGGATTGCATCCCTCCGAAGCAGGCGGATCACATCCCTCTGGGGTAGAACCGCTGCCTTTCCCAGGCAGTGCTGAGCCGTGCCAGGGTCCCTCTGGGAGGGGCAGCCAGGGGCTGGCAGTGTCTGTGCCCAGAGCCCGGTGCAGGCAGAGGGCTGGCAGGGTGAGCTCCGGCTGCCGCAGGGGAGAGCAGCCTGCTGGGATGAGTAATATGGAAGTCATTTAATAGCAAGGAAAGGATATTCCTGCTCCCAGTCATGTTTAGGTAATTGGAAGTAAATAACTCCTTTCATCCTAAAACCGGATGACTTCATACACGAGGTAAATGGAAGAAACAAAATCCCGATTTTCGTTCGTGTTCCACGCACGTAGTAAAAATGAACCTTCGTCTGCAGCAATTCTGAGCTAATGAAAAACGAATGAGGTTTTAAATCAAGCCCAAACGCAGAGCTCTGCTGCCAGAGCCACGCGGGGCTGCTGTAGGACAGCCTCCATTTCCAAGGCTTCTCGCAGAATCCTGAATAATTTTATTAGATTTTGAGCAAGGCTATTGCCAAAACATTCATTACTGCACCCAGCAAACAGCGGGAAACTGGGACACACAGGAGTGTCTATAGGGCTGATGCCATAGGCAAGTCCTGGCTTTCTCTTCTCTTCTCTCCCTGAAGTTCCAGAGGGCTGAGGTTTATTTAGGGGTGTCTGTACATCACTCAGATGATGCAGAGTGACCAGCCCTGCCTGATCACTTCTTCTGGAAGGGTTCCTCCTGCTCAGCCTTAAATCATGTCTGAACACGTTATAATTCTCCCATGTGCCTGGTGACTTCTGTGTATTTGATCAGTTCAGATTCCATAAAAATGTAAATAATCAAAGCCCTTCTGCTGTTATTTATAATACCTCACTCTGGGCTGTAATTTATGAATTAATTTCAGCTGCAAGTTTCTGGAGGGAGGGGAAAAAAAGATGAATAATCAGATGTGTGGCTGCCAGTAAAAGCCATGATTGCCGGTGTCTCCTCCACCATACATTCCCCCAAACCCTGCAGACCTGACTGTGGCTCCTGGGGAAGCAGGGGCTGGTCCCTGCCCTGGCATCTGCCATTGGGGTGCCACAGCGGGTCCCCAGTGGTGCTGGGAGGGTGCAGGGCAAACTGTTGCTGGCTGGGACACCACGCTCGGCCCCGGCTGTTGCCAGGCGCTGTCCCAGACATGGGTGCTCCTGTGCTGGGAGCCCGAGGGAGCCAGCAGGACCCTCCAGGCATCAGCACAGCACAGGGGGTTTGTGGCAGAGAACCCACTCCTTGGCACTTACACCTGCCAGCTCATTGCTCGACACTCGTGATGCTCTTTAGAGCCAGTGGTCCACCCGGCAGAGGTTGGCAGAGGCAGCTGCAGGGGGACCTGGCCCCCTGTGGCCCAGGCAGGGCCACCAGCCCCAGGATCCAGCACAGGCTCTGCCCAGCTACAGCCCGCAGGGAGCTGCAGGCTGGCCTGGCCACGCCGGCCGTGCCCCATAGCCCACTGTTACCTCTGTGCTGAGCATCGTATCTGATCCAGACACAGCATTATATGCATTTCTCTGTGAATAAGCTCTGCTTGACACAGTCTGTGATTGCTTTTTTAAAACCATGTGGGGAGGATCAGTTCTTTCATCCACTGATAAGGTATCAGGTGACAGAGGGATCAGCATCCACCACATAAATCTGCAACTAATCCTTCGGAATCAATATTTTTCATTAAGAACCTGTGAGACTTGGGCCATTATAGGGAAAAATCTGTTTAGGTTGACACCTTGATGAAGTTATTCAGTTCAGGGGCTTAAGTCATTGGAAGGTAATAAAGAGCAAAGAGCACAGAGAGATCGAGGTGCCGGTTATGAGAGTTCACAACGAGAATAGGGGCTTTATTGCAGAGAGAAATTATCATACTGATTTATTGTGGAATTATGGGAACTTTAAAAGGCTGGCAGCACTGCCCCCATGTCACCGCCGGCTGGGTACACTGCGCGGGTGTTCCTTCTCATGCCAGGGACTCGCCCCTCCCGTGCTGTGCCGTGGGATCACTCTGCCCTCCCACAGCACTGTGTGCCCACCGAGAGACCATCTGTGAGGGCCAAAGCACTGCTGCCAGTTTGGGCATTGCTGGGGCTGGAGGAGCTGGTGCTGCATGGCTGGGGCACAGGCACTCCTGGGCACTCAGGAGCTCTGGGTGATCCCCAGGGCCACCAGTGTCACAGAAACCTGGAGGCCAAGAACAAAGCTTTCCTTGCACCACCCTGGGCATCTTCCTTGCTGTGCCTGTGTCCTTGATGCTCTTCAGCTGACCACGCACTGTGTCTTTGATGTTCCTTAGCTGAGCATTTTGTCTTTGATGGTTCTCACCTGTCTGTGCCCAGTGTTGCTGGTGCTCTCCAGGAGAGGAGGCCTCACTGCCTTCCCACACTGCTGCTTCCTCCACGAAGCACTTCCAGCCACAGCAGCAATGTCTGCTGGGGCTCCCAGATGGATTTACTCCCAGCCAGCTCCCTTCCTGACCCAACAGGGGCAGCAGCCCCATGACTGCAGGAGGGACATGGGAGGCACAGGGAGCAGCAGGGTCATGGGGAGCCATGGAGCTGGGGCCCTTTGGGAGCAGCAAGGGGCTCGACAGGTGAGCAGAGGCTTAATCCCTAAATAAACTGTAAGAGGAGTGTACACAAGCTCGTATACACTGGGGCTGCTTCGAATGTGCAGGAATCTGCTGGATCCTCTGTGCAGAGCAAGCAGGGCACAGCACCTGCTGCCACTCTGCAAACCCAGCTTTAATAAGCAAAGAAGTCAAACTTATCCAGAAGTTTTCTGTATAGGTTAACTGAGGTTAATTGTGCGAGCTGCAAATGAAAATATCTTGCTCATAAATCCCCAAACCTCATTAAAGAGGATTAAATGATATGACTACTTTGTAAATCCTAAAATTTCACACAAACCTCTCATAAACAAACACGAGGCCCCTGACGTGCTCAGTCTCTGCTGGTGCAGGTGCCTTTTCCAGGATCAAGGAGAAACCAAGCACCCACCTTTGTGCAGCCACGAGGGCTGCAGTGTCCAGTGTCCACATCCTGCCCGTCCCATCCAGCGGGCACAGCACAGCGCCCACAGCTCACCCAGGCAGGGCGGGTGTGAGGGCACAGCCAGAGAGCCCTGCTGGGCTCAGGGCCGTACCAGCTCCCAGCACTGGGCATCCTGCTCCACCTGAGCCGGCAAACAGAGGCACATCATAATCCCTTGGATCTGGGTAATGCCAGGGAAATTCTGCAATAACCACCTTGGCTCTGAGCCACCACTGATGTTTGTTCTTCCAGAAAGATTTTGTTGTGCAGCTCCTACAGCAATAATTTGTTTCTATCCTCACTGACTATCCCCAACCAGCACTAAATACAGCGAGGAGAGGGAGGTACAGAGAGCAGCCCCAGAACCAGGGAGCAGCACCCAAACAGGAGGGCAGCACCCAACGCAGGCTCCGTGGGCAGGCACTGCCAGCAGCAGTAGTGCTGCTCCCAGGAGGAATGGGGTCCACTGAAGTGGAGTTCTGGCCAGCATCATCACAGCCCTGCAGGGGTGCTGCTCCTCTGCCACACAGAAAAGGCATAAACCACCCAAATATTAATGAGCAATTAAAAGCTAATCAAAGGCAAAGCTGTCAGATAAGGATTGCTCTGTGTGTTTTTACTTGGCTTTGCATCTATTTGTGGAACAAAACATATTGTCAGTGAGATTTGTAGCCCTGAGATTTGCATTGTGGTTCCTGGATCTAATTCAGCTCTGTATCGATGGGTTGGGAGGGATGGGATTCTTCTGTTAACAGCAGCCTTTAGTTTAGATTTAAGCTAACTTCTACGTGCTCTGTAAATTCCTGCATGTGCCAGGCACATTTCCTTAATTTATGACGATGCTGTGAACTGCTGTCGCTCCCTCTGCTCTCTCCCAAAATTCCCTTCCATCCGGCCACTGGAGCAGGGATGTCAGTGACCCCAAGCACGGCTCAGCCCTGCCATGGAACTGGATGAGGCACTGTCCCCCCACCCCACTGCCATGGTTCACAGGGACCTGTGCTGCCCCTTACACTGGGGCTCAGTTCAGTGTCTGTTGGAGTTTTAGCTTTGATTGGCTAAAAAACTCCTCCAAAAATTTTTAGAGAAGAAGACCAAAAGGCCTGCATACAGTGTGGTGCAGTGGTGACCCCTTACCAGGCCTACTGTATCATGTGCAGTGAAAGGTGTGGTGGTTCTGCCCACTCCCCTGCGCTCCAGTCACTACCAGTAAAGGATCCGACGTTCCCAGTTCAGAAGATGTGTATCCACTGTGATTTTCTGAGCGAATGCTGCTCTCTGAGATCTGAATAGGAACAGATTGTTCAGAGTATCTTCCACATTCCTGATCTATTGATTAACCCAGGAGTGGGAATCTATCTAGAAACACTCTCCCAGTTCACTCAGTCTACATCACTTCAGCTTCTTAACTAAATCCCTTCCAAATCCTTGCAAAAACCTGACGGAGAGCTGGTGCCTCTGGGTGGAGGAGCCGCAGCCTTACTCAGCTGGTAAATGGCGTGTGAATATGAGGGAGCTATTGTTGCCCAACACGGTCCCATCAATAATAGATTCACAAACCTCCGAGGGAGCTAAAAATTTCTCCTTTAGGTATGAATTATGGATGCAGTTTAGTGTAATGTAGACATATCTCAGAGGTTTTTCCCAGTTTATATGCTAGTAAAAGCCAGCAATTTGCTTGTGTTCCATCTATAGCTTTGGAAAATAAAGAAATCCTCTCTTCTGCAATAAATTCTGGTATTAATGAAGGTGAAGACAAATCTTTAACATGCATTTAATGCACAGGATGAGTGTGCCCAGGTGGGAGGTGTGCAGGGCTGCCAGCGGGGGCCTGGTGCCAGCAGTGCTGCGGCAGCACCCGGCCATGTGCTACGGGCAGTGGGAGCGAGGTGTGCCCAGGGCCAGAGCAGCCCCAGCCCCACAGGGCCGCTCACCTCCTCCCTGGGCCAGGCGGGCTCAGAGGGCCCCTGCCCCAAGTACATTTTGGATGTGGTGGGGCAGGGAATGGGCTGATGCCGAAGGGAGCTGAGCACAGCCTGCTCCAAGGGGCTGCCAGGAGCACGGTGTCCTGCTGCTGCACCAAGGGCAGGGGGCTGCCAGCAGGGATGGCCCCCAGCACAGCCAGCAAGCACGTGGTGCCTGTGCCTACTGCCAGAGGTTCCCAGTGCCCAGCACCTGCCCCTGATGCCTTAGGCATCACCCCCATCCTGACGAACAGCCCCTGGCCCCACAGATCTGTTGGAGACACTTGACAAGCCCAGAGCATCTCCAGGGGTCAGAGGGCTAATGCTTTTTTTAATGCCCTCTAATAATTAATACTCTATCTCTACAATGAAAAATCATTATAAAAAGATTGGCTATAACTAAGTAGCTCCTTCTCAAGCACAGAATGAGCAGCAATCCCGAGGGCTCAGCTTCTGTCAAAAAAATCCATAGCTGCAGATTCATGTCAGCATTTCCTACAGCATTTCCTACAGCTCCAACAACCGCGAAGCGACCAGTGGGAATGAACCAATGCTGGCAGGTGCTGGCCCTGGCAGGAGCAGCACAGCAGGATCCCCTCCTGGCCTCCTTGGGCAGCAGTGAGGTGCTGTGGGTGCTGAGGGATGCTGCTGGGTGCTGTGGGTGCTGTGGGATGCTGCCGGATGCTGAGGGGTGCTGCCGGATGCTGAGGGGTGCTGCTGGGTGCTGTGGGTGCTGTGGGATGCTGTGGGATGCTGTGGGTGCTGTGGGTGCTGAGGGGTGCTGCTGGGTGCCATGCAAACCAAGCAGCAGCGCTGTCTGTCTTAGCTCTCCCTTCCTTCCCTGGTGGGAATCCCAGCCATCCTTTGTGAGTGGCTGAGGGGATTCCTTATGGATCCAGGGCATTGCAGGATCCACTGTGGTGCCAGTGCCGGTGGCTGGCTGTCCCCACAGTGCTGGCATTGACACGAAGCAGGGGACACCAGTACTTTTGCAGCCTCTCCAGCCCTGCTGGAGTGAGCATCAGTAGTCCTGCTGCTTGGGGGTAACCCCAACAGAACGTACCACATAGGATAGGGGCAGGACATGGCTGCTCTCCTCTGTGGGGTGAAGTTCACAGTAACTGCAGCATTTCCACAATCTGGGGCCAGAACTGTCAGGGAAATTCCTAGTTTTCCAAAGTCATTGGCCTGAAACACAGTTTATACACAAAATCTTTGTCATTTCCTATCAGCCATAAAGAGGGTCTTTAAGCACATCTCTTGCAGACATAACGTTTCAATTTGCAAGTTTAATTTTTTCCATTTTTTTCCAGAGAGGCGTTCTTAAATATGTATTTATGTTTTAAAGAAAGAACAAACTTTTATAGACCTTCTGCAAAACCTTGTAAAAATATAATCTCTCCTTGTGCCAGACAACTGGTGCCTGCTGACTCAATTGCTTTTATATATGACAAGGCTTGAAAAAAATGATTGCTACTGCCTAACTCAGAGCAGATTGGAGTGAAGTGCGGAGCTCATCCATCAGAGGTGCCATGTTGGGTACGTGGAGAGCAGAGCCCTGGAGCTGGGAGCATCATGATGGTTTTCTCCTAAATCTTCCCTTCAGCCATCGCACTGAAGGGCTGAGTGCTCCTGGCTGCTGCCATCGGCCGGAGCAGCATCATCACAGGGTAATACCGAGTGCCGTGAGTCAGACACTGCTTCCAGCTGCTTACTCTGCTTGTCAGGCAGAGTAATCACAGGCATAAACTGTCTTCAATTTAATAAGTATGCAAAACAGTGTTTAACAGCCCTGAAATAAACTGTTGAGCGATGTGGCCCATAGATCTAGCTCATGTCATCCTCACCCCCAGTGCCGCAGCTGGGTGCATGCATGTTTGAGGGTGTCACGTGCTGCACCCACAGATGCATCCCTGCTCCCCAGTCCTGCTCCACTCCACGACCCCAGGCTCAGTGTCAGTGGCCAGTGGGCTCCTGTCCCCTGGGTTAGGACAAAGTGGGCTTGGGGACAGCATCCCGCTCACACGGGAGACAGGGGGTCTCTGCTGGAGCAGGAAGAGCCAGACTGGAGGCGGGTGCGATGAGGGTCTTGTCAGTTAATAAATGGAGGAAGTGAGAGCCCAGTGCTGTGTTGAAGTGTCAGGGTGGTATTTCTTGGAAGTTTTGTGGTGCAGGTACTTAGGCAGGAGCATCGATCTCAGCCCAGCCGGAGCAGCACGGGAGCCAATCGATGGGTGCGTTATTAACGGGCTGTGCTCATACCTGCTGATGGCTCATGAATAAGTGGCCTTGACTGGGGCCAGAGGTCAGACTGCTCTGCCATGATGGATGCCTTTTGAAATTGCTGGATTTGAGTTGTCAGTGTTTCATTCCAATGGTTCCTGTGGGTTACCTGTCCTTTGCTTCCTGCTCTTCCACCGCCTTGACTTGGCAAATCCAGTGGGCAGAGTCACACCGCTGCAGCTGCTTTCGTATTGCCCTTCTCTGAGAGCAAAGTTGTGTCCCAGGGAAGTCCCCGTCTGCTCTCCAGCTCCACTTTCTGCCGGTGGGGCCCTGGCTCTCCGCTGTCATCAAGGGCTAGGCAGTTCTGCTGGGTGGGTCAGCGCAGGTCAGAGTGGGTTGGCGTGGGTCATTTTGGGGACACAGCCCAGCCCCAGGCTGCAGCCTGTCACAGTGACTGCAGTGACTGTGGCACCTTGCAGGCACTTGGTTTGATGCTGAAGCAATGGCCCCTGGTACTGCAACAGGACCCTGGCATCACCAAGCACTCCAGTGCCAGTGGTGCCGCTCCTCCTGCTCTGGGACCAGAGGCAGGTAAGGGGTGGGAGCGGGCAAGTGAGACCGCTCAGTCCATCTTTGCCACTCTCTGAGGGGGGAAGAAATTCCCCCTAGAAAAGCTGCTCCCTGCTCCTGTTCCCTGTGTCCAAAATTCAGTGCTCGAGAGATCTCCCTGTGCTGCAGAGCTGTGTCAGGAGCCAGCCTGCAGTGGGGGATGTGGGCACGGCGCATCCATCTCATCAGCTGCCCCAGCCTTTGGTTCAATCCTGCAGCAATGACAGCACATCCCCTTGCCCAGAGTGCCCGTGGGGACCCACAGCATGAGAGGGCTCGAGTTAGAACAGCCAGGCTGAACTGGGGACTGTTTAACCGACTAATTAAGCACAGACCTTGCATGTGGGGACTTTCTGAACAGGGAGATGCCAGGGGGACATTTCTGACTGCTGCTTTACTGCTGAAAATTAATTCTTTGAGATGTTGTGTGGATTAAAAGGCAGAGCCAGGCTGGAGCTGGTAATTAGCAGCTCTGGGATCCGGCAATCCCAGCTAGAGGAGCAGCTACTTCAGGGTGGAGACCTGCCTGGAAAGGAGCTCTGCGCTGGCCAGAAGGCAGCAGGTATGTTGGGGATGCTGAGGACACTGGGGTCAGGTCTCCACCGTGGGTGTCAGTGCCCATGATAACCCCCACACATGATCAGAACTGATCAGACAAAGCATGACCCTGTCCCTGGACCCCCACTTAGGGGGCTCAGATCCCCAGAGCCAGAGACAGGAGCTGCCAGGCCCTGTGGTGGGAGCGGGCAGGAGGCAGCCCCCTCTCCTTGGAGTGCAGCTGCCCTGGAGATGGGTGAGACCCTCTTGGCCAGACGACTCCTACCACCCATGCTGATGCTGAGATGTTCTGAGGGAAAGTGTCAGCACTGATGAAACTCTCATTGGAAAATACTGGCAATGATTTGACATATAAATGCCAACTTTCTTTACAGTTCTCCTGACTGTTTTGTTACAGCTTCCCTGTAGCATTTTCTGTGAGACAAGATCACATTCACATGATCACTGAAATATTCCTTCCTCAGCCTCTGAACTCACTTTCTCCTAAACTGCCCCACCCACAAGATGCATGAGAATTGGACTTTGTCCTGGTCTGTGATGACCAACAGTCAAGGAAGACCTTTGCCCAGGAAGATGTGTGTGAGTGGACCTGCGAGCACACAAAGAAGGAACCTGCAAAGCCCTGGTAGGAAAGCAGCCCTGAGCCTGCAGAGCTGAAGGACAGAGCAGGAGGGGAAGGTGTTACACAGCAGAGATGAGGGGATCCTCTGACCCCTCCAGGAAACGTGGAGGCTGCTGAGCTGCTGAGTGATGAATGAGAAACCCAGAGATTACAATAATTTTGTTAAGGGGTTCTTAGCTCTACTCTGCTCTTTTGATTAATGGGATCTTATGAAGAGTGCAGGGAAAGGTCATCTGACACGTGTTCAACAGCTGATGACATTATTCAGCTCAGCCGGGGAATTGCTGCTCCCAAACACCTGCTGATGTGCTTCTCTGGCAGCTGTGAGAGTCCTGCAGCATCTCTCCAGCTGCACCGGGCATCCCAAGCGCCTCCACCGGGACGAGTAACGCCTCCAGACAAGCCTTGTTACCCGAGTGTGCAGGACGAGGTGGCACCGTCACCCTCACTGCCCTCGTTACGCTTCTTGGGAAGGGCTGTTAAATAACTGAGTGTCTCTGTGCTTCCCATGGCAGGCAGATGTGCGGTACTTCACACATGTTATAAACTTTATATACAGCACACTGCACAAAGCCAGTAGCTGTCCAGCAGGTCTGCGCCTGCCTGCTCCCTGGCTGCAGCTGCCTGTGGGGCTCAGTGGCTCAATTCCCTGGCACTGATTGCTTTGGGACTTCAGCCTTGCACAGCCCAGCCCTGCTGGGATTCCCCAACCTCAGTCAGACTCATCCCAGTGCTGCTGCTCCAAGCCCAAGCTGAGTTGCTGCCAGCTCCTGGCCCTATCCCTCCAATCCACGGAGCACCCTCTGGAGCACATCCCAAAAGCGTGAGGAGATGAGGCAGTGATCACCAGCCCCGTGTGTAAATCTCAGCCCCAGCAGCCCTCGCTGACGGCTCCCAGCAGAGCTGGCCAGGCTCCTGACATCCCTTCTTACGCTCTGTTAAGCGCTGCTCCCGGCCTCCTCTCCAGCTGCCGCTCAGCCACAGATTCACGGGCCGGACCGGCAGGAAGCACCGTGCCACTGGGAAGCACAGTGCCACTGGAACTGTGCCTCAGTGCCACTCCTTGGCCCAGCTTGCACCCAGAGCAGACCCTGCTCTGGGCTGCCCCACACCCTCCATCCCCTCTGTGGGGATGCACGGGCGTGCTGTGGGGACAGGCACGTCTCAGCCCTGCCCTTGCAGGGAGCCTGCTGCAGCTCAGGTGCTCCCTGTGGTGCGCCTGGCAGAGGCTGACACAGTGCCACACGGGACTCACATGCACCATCGGCTGGTGCTGAGGCTGCAGTGTGTTCAGTGGCAGTGCCAGCTCAGGATGGTGCCCATTTTAATTGTAGGTGGTTTCTCCAGGGGTGACGAGTTCTCTGCAGGAATTGATGTTTATCCTGAAACCAATTCGATATCACAATATCTCTTAAAAACAGTGCATATTCAGTGTCTGGGAGCCCCTCTTCTTCTAGGTGGGGATGTTCCTGGTGGCTGGGGGACACAGGTCAGTCGTCAGCAGGATCTGTACACGGTCATGTCTGTGGGCACTGGCACAGTCCTGGCAGACTGATGGCAGAGCTGTTATTCCTCCTTTCCTATTCTGTGTCTCTGATGAGTCCTGTCCCCATCCCAGGGGCTCAGCTCCAGAGTGGAGCAGCAGGAGTGCTCCTTCCCCACTCTGCATGTTCTGTAGCTTCCACTGTTCTTCCAGTAACAAAACTTCTGTATTGTGATATGATAATCTGCTGGGTGTAAATGGCTTGTCCAGCCAGCCCTGCAAATCACCTCTTATCATCACACTCAATGGGCTGTGTCAACCCAATTTCACAGACAAATGCTTCTCTCCCTGACCATGGGCACCAACATGGATAACTCTGATTTACAAAGCCAATAAAAATAAAATCACTAAGAATTACTAAGAACCACTGACTTAATATAGGAGATTTGAATCTCCAAATTTAGGGTGACTGAAAGCCATTTGATACATGAACAGTGGCAAATGGGTTATAGAAATGTCGGCCATGCCAGGGTCAGGTGCCAGAGTGCGATGATTTATTGGTGAGAGAAGGGCTAATTGGTGAGTTACCTTTGATGCTTTCCACAGAGGCCAGGTTATTTATATCAGATTTTGTTTGTCGTCTTTTACTTTTGGGGTCAACCAAAATTTTTTATGGTAAGACAAACCTCAGCATTCTGTTCATTAAAGTAGCAAGGTCAGGCCAAAGGGTGGAATTGAGCTGGAAATAATCAGGTTTGTGTGATTAACTCCAGCCTCGCTGCCACTCAGAGGGAGCCTCCGGCACAGCCAGCCTTCAGGGGACAAAGCACAGCCACCAACCACAGGCAGAGGCAACTCCAAAAACCGCACATCAATAGGTTGAGGAGGCAATGTACAGCAGGGAGTGGGAGTGCCTGTGTTTCTTACTCTGTCCCTCACTGGGTGCTACTCCTGCCTGGGGAGGGTCCCAGGGTCTCCTGTGTGTCCTGCAGGGGTGAGAGGGCAACCCGGGAGCTGCAGGAAAACCCCAGGAGCTTCCTCTGGCATCCCTCTGCCTGGAGAGCTCAGCCTCTCCCCACTCTTTGCATGATTTTTACCCTTAAAGATCTTCTTGTTCTGTCCCTTGTCCTGCATCCAGTTTGTAGATGTTTGCAGATGTTGTTTGCTGTCACAGTAGAGTCTCCAGGCTGAAGGTTTGCCCTTCAAGGCAGGAGATCAGGGGGCTGCACCCTCCACAAGCACAGGCACAGCCAGAAAAGGGGATCCATGAGCCAGATGGCAGCACAGTTCCCAGGTGCTGGTTAGGAGAGATGGGAAATTGCAAATGAAAGGCTTGTGTAGACTTTAAACTTCACTCTGCCTTCATAAAGGTGTCAGCTGGAATTATTTTGGGCATTTACTTGCGTGGTCTAGTGCATCACTAGCTAAAACAGTTTTTTTTAAAATAATGGAATTTGCTGCTTGGCTCATGCATAAAAAATAGCAGGAATGCGACCCAGTTGCATAATTTTTAGTAATAAATAGAGTCAAAAGTGTTGAGCTCAGCTGTTGGCACAGTGAGACACCCTGAGCAGGGGCAGAGGGCAGGGCGCCTGGGGGGCAGCCCTTCATGGCATACTGGGAACACATCCTGAGGCAGCATGGAGGGGAGACCCCGGGACATGTGGCACCTCGGTGGCCAAAGTGTCCTGTGCCACGGGAGAACCTTTCCCCATGGGGCTGCCCAGCTTCGTGTCACTGCTGCATCCACACATCCTGCGCAGCTCAGTCCTGGCATGGCAGGGCCCCTCTTCCCACTCTGACTGCTCCATCTCCAGGAAAGCCACTGTCCTCCTGGGGAAATGTCGAGCATGAACCATTTCATCTCTGCACTGTTAAACTCTTGGTGCGTGAAACTTGTTTCTAAAGGAACACCCACAGACGTTCTCTGGACACAGCCCGGCGTGAACCGGGGAGCCACTGAGCCTGCAGGAGTGCAAGGGGCGGCTGCAGGGATGTGGCAGGAATGACAAGGGCAAGGACGAGGATAAGGCCAAGGACAAGGCCAGCCCTTGGGCCCCACTGGTGTCAGGAATCTCCTGTGCCTCTCACTGCTCCTGGGCTCTGACTGTCAGACTGGGCTCAGCTGGGCCCTGCTGCTGACAGGCATCACCAGGGGTCTCTGGAGCTGTGGGTGGACACAGGACCAAAGGGAGCCACATTCCAGCCTCCTGCTGACTGGACACTCTCCAGCCCCAGCACACCAGGATACATGCTCCCCTTGTACTGCTGACCATTACAAAGGATTGCAGCAACTCATGTTACCTGTGATAAACCTGGGGAGAGGCATGGGGGCTGGTTGTGGCCCCCAAGAAGCCATTCTGTTCCTCTTGCCTGGAGAAGGCCTGGGGGCTGGGGAGGGGCACAGACAGACCTCCCATGACACTGCCACTGTACCCAGTGCAGGAGTCTGGGGCATGGCACAGGCTGGTCCTGGCCCCGCTCGGGAACGAGGGACTGCAGTGGGGGAACGCCCTGCCCGAGGCAGAGCAGTGCCCTGAGCACAGGGCCAGCAGCCCTTCCTCCTGCACAGAGGCTGTTGTATAAGAAGTGGCATTTTGATTGATGCCATTTGACATATGGAGAATTCCCCACAGCAGGCAGTCACTCACCCAGCTGATTATGGACTCTGACTTCTTTCTCTAATTAAAACTCTCGCTCCCATTTTAATTCCTTTGCCCCAAACTCCCCTGTTCTGGATCATCTCATAAAGTGACACTAACTGCCTGAGACAGGCACCAGGGATGCTCCACGTCCAGCCAGCCACCTCTGGTGCCATCAAGCACAGAGCCCAGCCCAGTGCCACGGGCTCGGGCGTGAGGGGACACCCCTGACACCCCTGTTCCCCGACAGGCTGCCTGCGAGCCGGTCATCAGGGCCTCTGCCCTGGCCCGGTGTGACCCAGCCCAACCAGATGGGCCCCTGCCCCTGCTCCAGCAAAGGCGTGTCCCACTCTGCCCCTGACTGCTCCCCAGTGCCCGTGGGGACACTCAGCCCACAGCCCAGTCCTTGCAAGCCCGAGGTCTGGGTTTTTAGTGGGCATCAACTTGCAATGGCCTGACCAGGAGTATTCCTGCCCAGCTTCCCCTGCACCAAGAAGTCACATTTCAATGACTAAGCTGCAACAATTTCCTTCTGCCCCCAAATCCCACACTGGATAGGAGCCATTCCAATCAAATCCCATCCCTTAAAACCATCCCACCTCCCTGCAGGCAGGGCAAACAGGGTGGGCAGGCAGGCTCAGCTGCAAACCGCCTTTCAGCTTTCTCTGATTAGAGCTCACCGAAGCAGGGTGAGTAAACCAGGGTAAAACCAGCTTTCTGAAGGAAGGCAACAGTCCTCCTGGGGGCTGCCAAACTTCATGGGTCCCACATGGACTTTTGGCCTGCTCAGACTCAGTTTTAATGCAACTAAGAGAAAAAATGTGTTTAAACAGAGGGGATTTAACACTCTGACATGAGTTTCATTCTAGCTGAGAGTAAACCTGCAGGAAGCAGAGCCCAGGGCAGGGGACATGCAGCCCCTGGGCAGAAGCTGGGGGGAGCTGGGTGGAATCAGGGGTGGCAATTCCAGCAGGACACGGTGCTGCCAGGCCTGCAGACCCCTTTTCAGGGACCATGGCCACCTTCCCCCGTTCCTGCTCAGCTGTACACAGCCTTCCCAGTGTTTTCCTCCTGTGTCCTTTCTGCAGGGGGATTGTTGTCCCAGCACATCTGTATTCAACCCAACACCCACCGGATTGAGGCTGTTTGCCACAAAAACATGTGCTGTTGTTTTATATAAACAAGTTGCCAAGCCAGAGTTGGACTGCAGCAGTAAATACTGGGTCAGACCCCTTCCCAGCAATGTCTGTCCCACCGTAATTAATATTGATTTTGTGCAGCTGAAATATGGCTACACAATTTAATTTTGCTGCTAAGATTTTTGACATCGCTGTTCTTAGAGATTATTGTGGGATTTAATGAAGGATTTGGGCTCTCATCTGTGATGTTCCCTCATCCCGTCGTGTGCTGCAGACGCACTGCTGACTGCTTTGCCACACGGCTTACAGCTGCTGGCCCCGTGGGCAGCGCGTGGCCCCGTGCCCATGCCGTGGGGTCCCCAGCCAGGCACACATGCCCTGTGTCACTGTGCTGCTTCAGGGGAGAGGCAGGACACTGAGCACACTGCAGGACGAGCCCGCAGCCCGTTGGGCAGGGGTGGTTCACAGCCACTGCCGCTGAAGCACGGGCACTCAGCGACCCTGCCCACGCAGCGGGACGGTGCCACCATGGACAGCGGGACAGGGAAGGCTCCTCTCCTGGAGCCTGAGGCGCACGATGGCTCCCAGCCTCAAACAGAAGTGCAAATGCTCTTGTCTCAGCTCCAGGTGCAGAAAGAGCAAGGTGGGGCCTGTGGACCCTCAGCCCTTTCGTTCAGGGCTTGGACCGGGGACAGCACAGCACGGCATGGCGTGGCACAGCTGGGCAGGACCAGGAATCCTCTGCCACAGGAAAGGGCGATGCCGAGTCTGGCCCTCGGGCTCAGGGTGGCACTGTCCTTGTCAGTGTCTCTGTGGGGACACAGCACATGGAACAGCGACCATGTGGCCAAAGCAGATTTTTTGCTTATCAAATCAAGGAGCAGCTGGATTAGAAGATTAGAAACCAAATTAATTACTAATGACTTCCTGGGGCCTGGGTGGTTCCGACTGGAGTCTCCAGGCAGCGGCAGTGCCGGTGGTGCCCGGCAGGCGCAGGGGGACCGTTCACAGCAGGCAGTGGGACAAGAGTGTGGAGCCCGAGGCCACAGCCCGGCTCCCGCTGGGGGCTGTGTGCCACACGGCCGTGCCGCTGCAAGCCAGCCTGGGGTTGAGGGCTGGGGTTGAGGAACCGTGCAGCCCCCAACTCCAGCTCCTGCTTAGCTCCTGCTTATCCATGTCGAGATGTGGCGCCCCAGCCCAGGAGGAGTTCGAGTCGGGGGGCTCGCCGTGGCTGGGCTCTCCAGCCGTGGGATGAGCGGGCACTGCCCCCGTTTCCCTGAGGCATTTTGCTCCCGGGGCAGAGGTGACCCAGCGTGTCAGTGTCCTTCTCTGCAGCGTGGCCTTGTGGCCCACCCTGCTGGGTGCTGCTGGAGGGGAGAGCTGGCGTGGGAGTGGGCGAGGGCTGGCACAGTTAATGGAGCGGCTCAGCAAGCGCTGGGAAACAGCCGCTCCTGTCCCCACTTGCCAGGACAGACGGGCTACTCGCCATCTGCTTCCTGACCTGGATATTAAACCGTAGTAGATGATGAAATACCTCAATGGGAAGAAAGTTTTCTTCTGCCTGCCAGAGCCTTTTGCTCAAGTGAGCAAGGGCCAGGCAGAGGGATGAAAGAATAGATGAAAGGCCAGAAGGACAGAAGGACAGAAGGACATCATGGAGCAGAGTGAGCCAGGTAAAGGGCTGACCTCTGGATGGAGGCTGGGCTGTTTTTAACCAGTTACACGCTACAGAGGAGCTTCCCAGGGGCTTGGAACCTCCTGAGGCTCCTGGGGAGAGCGTGGGGCATCCCCATCAGTGCAGGTCACTTCAGCCCCTGCCACCATGGCACTTGAGGGGCAGGCCACCGTGGGCAGCTGTCATCTCCCGTGGATGTGGGACACAAAGTGTGCACAACTCTGCACAGGTGGCACTGACTGGCAGGGGCCTGTGCGAGGCTGCCGGAGCACCCCTGCCCACTGGGCAGCCCCCAGCTCCTTACACTTGTTACACTGGGCTAATTGGTTTAACAGAGATTGCTGGGTCACTAATTACAGAGCCTATTGAACAGCATATCTCAGCTTAGGGATACAATTAAAAGTTCACCCTAATTAATCAGATGTAATTAACAGACCCTGCATTTCTCTGACATTAATTAATCAAGGAATCCCGAGCAAATCGATGTAGGCAGGGGGGAGTCAGGGGATGGAGGGAGTGGGTGTTGCAGAGGTGATATGCTCCCTGACCCACTTTTCTGTGCTGGGAGCAGAGTTGGGGTCTCCAGAGCAGCCCCAACAGCGTCTCTGTCTCCGTCACCCCCTGCCCACTGCCAGAGCTGGACCCTGCTCTGCTCCCTCCCCAGCAAGGGAGTCGGTGTGGCCCCAATGACACAGGACCTGGGTCCTGCTGCAGGTCTGGCCAGTGACAGAACTGCAGCATTGCCACCGGCACTGTGAAGGTCTGGGCCTGCAGGGTCCTGTGTCCAGCCCACTGGGTTCAGCACTGCAAAGTGTTCATGCCCTGCTCCACACGTCCTCACCACGCTCACACGGGCAGCAGTGCCCGTGCAGGCTGCGTGCCCAGAGGACACAGGGCCGGTGGCCAGAGCCCCACGGTGCCCCGGCTGAGGCTGCTGCAGCTGTGGCAATCGTGAGCTGTGGTTTGGCTGCAACCGCCTCATCTCCATCTCCCCGAGGAGATGTGTATTGAGATGATCCAGACAAATGATAGATGGACATCGATGTCCTGTGTATGGATCTGGCTGGGGGTCTGCAATATTTTGCTGCTAAGGAAGCCCTCATTTGTGGCATGATCGAGGACCCCATGCCAAATCAAGGAAATTGATGTGCTTGTAGCAGGAAACTTAATCACCAGAGGGGAAATGCCCACCTCGTTTTTCTCATGAAAGAGGAATGCAGCGCTTTGATTTTTGGCTCTAGTATAAACAGGGTGTGATTAAATATTGTTTCCCCACTCTTTCTTGTCATTAATCAGGATATAGCTGCAAGCACTGGGCGTGACGTGGGGACACTTGCTTTGATTCCTCAAGTTCTTAAATGGTTTTTTTCTCTTTTCAATCCCATTAAAAATAGCAGGCGGGGTGTTCAAAGTGTTCCTGCTGGAGAGAACTTCTGATCTGAAGGGTGCACGTTCATGGGGGATGTGCCTTTGGCAGGGAGGGAGGCCCGCCTGCAGGAGGGGCCGGGGCTGGAGGAGAATCCCTCAGCAGCCGGGGCAGCGCCAGCCCTGCCGGTCACTCAGCGCCCGCTGTGGCCAGCACAGGCCCCTGACACAGCGTTAAGGTTTGATGCTGGCGCAATGCCAGTGTCTCTATGAACATACACATTTTCTAAATGAGTGCTGTGAGATGTGATTAGCAATAGAGTAGAGCAGGCTTGAGCTTAAAAACAAAGGGAAAAAACTTTATTACTTTACAACTACAATAAAAGACACACACAGAATTTAGAATGAAAACACGCCGAGCTGGGAGCCCTCTCACAGCAGGGCTGTCTTCCTGCCGCCCCTCTGCTGCCTGCCGCATCTGCCACCTTCGGCAAAGACAGAGGCTGCTGCGCTGCCAAGAGAGGCTGTCCTAGGCTGTCCTGGCTGTCCTAGGCTGTCCTAGGCTGTCCTGGCTGTCCTAGGCTGTCCTAGGCTGTCCTAGGCTGTCCT
>QUSF01000107.1:442576-465247 GCA_003676055.1 Chloebia gouldiae
TGGGCACAGCTGGATGGGCACGGCTGGATGGGCACGGCTGGATGGGCGAACGCGAGCCCTGCGAGCAGGGGCTGCCCGTGCCTGCGCTGCCAGCCCGGCCCGGCGCCGGGGACGTGCCCCTGCTCACAATGGATCAGCACATTTCATTTCATTTGAACGTTTTCCGTGTTCCGCTCCGAGCCTGCCCAGGGTTCCGCGAGCAGCTGCCACGAGAGGACCTGATGGCATCAACGCTGCGCTGGAATCGAGGCATCCTGCATAATTCATTACCTGGCAGCTAATTAGCCGGCTGGTCCAATTAGTGACTCCTGTACAGCCGGGGCTGCGGCTGCAGGCAGCAGGGGCCTGGCACTTGCCACTGGCCGTGGGGGCTGGCACTTTGTTTTCAAAAACTGCACTCACTCCTCCACATTCCTACTACTAAACTGTGCTGTCTATACACAGACAGCATGACAAAGCTCTCCTTTACTTTTAGTTAGTTTTAGCTAACTAAAGCAAAACGTTTCCCTAAACTGTGGCTTTTCTTTAAACCTGCTCAAATCTACTCTAAACACCCAGAAGAGCACCAGCAGCTGCTGCCAGCTCCCGGGGAAAGGGGAGCTGCAGCGGCTCACGCCGTGATGCTGAGTCCCGGCCAGCCCTGAGCCGCTCATGAGGCCGGGTCAGCACAGCTGCCCTGCTGTGAAGAGGTGCTGTGAGGTTTTAAGGGACCTTAACGTGCTCATTTACCACAGCCCCGCTCCCCTCCGCAGCTGGCTCCTGCAGCGAGCGCGGTGTGAGGGCAGCACAACGTCCCTGGCACACTCCAGCAGCTGGGGATAAGGACAGCTTAGGGATAAATATTTACCCAGCGACTGAATGGATTCAACTGAGTTCATTCTTATTAGAGAATCTGTTTGTAATTATCTGAAGACTCGTTATTACCTGGGGACCTATAATCTCCCGCAGTAATGAGTTCAAGTGGCTCCTGTGGCATGTCAAGCAGGAAAGGGAAGGTGGGAAGGGGCTGCTGCCACTGCAGCAAGGGCAGGGCAGGGCTCAAGGACAGGAGACCTGTGGGCAGCTGGCCCTGTAGCACCGTGGCCACGGGGCACAGAGCTGCCACTTCGCCTCCCTGCCGGCTCAGGGGCAAGCCCTGGGCAGAGCTCAGAGAGCTCAGAGAGGCAGAAGCTGAGACTTGAATGGAGCTGCTGCATTCCCAGCCAGGCGTGGCTGCCAGGGATGTGCTTCAGGACGCGGTCCCTGGGCCAGGCGTGGGTGAATCCCAGGGGCAGTCCTGGTGGTGGGCTCTGTGCCCCACAGAGCTGGACTGTGGCTCAGCAGCGTAGCCCCAGTCCTGCACCCACAGGGACTAATTCTGCAAACCTGAACCTATTTTGTATGGCTCAAATAAAGTAACTGAAGAGCAAGATGCAAAGCAGGGCAGATATTGGCAGATCCCACATCTGCAAGGGAGGAAAGCCCCTCCTGGGACACATGTCCAGGGCTCCTGCATGCTAGCAGAGGGATGTCCCCACTGCCATTGCCATTCAGGGAGTGCTCATCCCCATGTCCATCCACGGACACTGCAGGGCACAGCAGTTCTGTGCCACAGCTCTCTGCATGCCCAAAGGAGCAACCAAGGAGGGACAGAGCCCAGGAGGGACTGAGATGAGTTACTCTGCTGCTAATCCTGTGAAGGGTCCAAACTGGCAGCCAAAACAATCCATCTCTCACACCAGGAACCCCTGGCAAGGCAATGGTGGCAGCTGGGCAGCCGGTGCCCTGGCTCACACCAGGCTCTGTGGTCACTCCTCTTTGCTCCTTCCCTCTCCACCTTCCCTGAGTGTTGGCAGGTTCTGGCAGATTTGTGTGTTTTAAATAAATTTCTTTCTTTCTTTAAAATACACTCATTTTCTTTAGAACACCCAAAGAGGCTAAAGCTCTCAGCCCCGTCCCTGCCTGCCACAGACCTGCCATGTGACAGTGCTGCGTTTAGTCACAGCTCTGTTATGAGACCAATGCATTCATTTAGCTCTAATCTCTAAAACAAAGATAAAATTACATGATTAAGATCTAATTAAAGTGTAACTACCAGCACCATGAATCACTTCAGCACAACTTTGATGGATGCCTTTCGAAGCCATCATGCATTTGGTTTCCTTCCGTGGCCAGTGATTTCCCTGCAGGGACTGGGTCTGCTCAGGCTGATGTTTGCTCTCACTGGCTCTGATTTGGCTGGGGACCACTAAAAATGTTTACATGTGAGCGAGGAGCTCGAAAATCCATTTCTAACCAGACAGAAAATTTCATTTGACAAGCTCATTCAGATGTGCTGTGTCTCTGCAGAGCTGAGTGGAGCAGGGGGGCACCTCACCCACCGCCAGCCCCGGCCCCAGCTGGGGACAATCACCTCAGCTCTGCCGTGTGCTTGGCGTGGCACACAGGGTGCTTGGTGCCCCAGTGGCTCAGTGCCTGGGCGGCTGGTGGCCAGAGCTGCACTAAATGCCATTAGCTCTCCTTGGGGAGAAAAAGCAAATTAAAGTCTTTCTCACAGCTCTTGGGTTATCCACCCTGAGGCACAGCCCTATAATAATGTTGATGGAGAATATTGCCATTTCCCTCTTTCCCAGCAAATCGCTGCCTGTCGTTGTCCCAGTGCTATCCCTGCCACATCAACACAAGCATTTTAATGCCCTCACTCCTGTGCTTGCAGCTTGTCAAGGCAGAGACTCCGCCAAGGGCTGTCCCTACCAAAGGGCTGCCTCTACCAAAGGGCTGCCTCCCTGGGACTTGCAAAAATGGCAAGTCCAAATGATTAGTGCAATAGCCACCCCACTGCTAACGGTGTCTTGTCCAGGGGATTAGCCAAGGGATCCCCCACATGCCTGGGAGAGCACATCAAAACCTCTGCTTCCCTGTTGCTCACCTATGTGGGACAGATGGAGATGGGTGTTGTGGAAACAAGAAAAGAAATCTTACAGCCCATTTAGGTTTGTTCTGTGTCTTTTTCAGCAGAGGGATGTGCAGCTTCCCTGACGGTGGCACATTAAGTGCACACACGTCCTCTGGGGACGGCAGCTCTGCAACAGGTACCTGAGAGGCTCAAGGGGAGGGAAGATTATCATCATTAATCACCACTGGGGAAAAAGGCACTTTCTCCACACTGCAGCCCTGCGTAGTGGTGATTGTACACACATGAAGCCATCCGTCAGGGGAATGGTCCCTGGATGACTCAGCCCAGGAGAGGAGATAAAAGAACTGGAATTCAGGAGTGCTGCTGCCTTACATCTTCAGAGGGATGAGCTTCCTGGAAACACTCGTTCCTGCACAGCAGGGCTCAGAACTGGGTCGCTCCTGCTACGGGCTGGACAAACACACCCGCTTGGCTTTGGGAAACAGAACAGCGGCAGGACAAGCCCAGGGCTCAGGTGGGCTCACGGTGCCCAGGGAGCTGCCACAGGGGAACCTGGTGCCAGCAGCCCCCCTCAGCCCTGTGCCAGGCCACGGGGGCTCACTCGTGGCCACAAGAAGCTCTGGCTGCTACAGCTGCCGGCTTAAATTGACTTGGGCCAGCCTGCCTGCAAACGCACAGCTTAGCTCAGAGTCCAGTGTGGCCTTGTCCCATCTGCTCAGCTCTTCCCTGGCTGCAGAGCTGCATGAGTGTGTGGTGGTGGCCAGTGCTGCACTGCAGTGGCCACTGCCAACCCTGTTGGTTCCCCTGCTGCAGGTGACTGGGCAGGTATGGGAAGCACAGCAGGTTTACACCTGGCTAGGCCAGGAAGAGACAGCCTGGCCTGGGATTGACGGGGGGAAGGAAGGGAAGAGTATTGGCACTGGTGGTGTGGGGCAGAGGATTCTGCAGAACAGCACCATGCCCCTCCCTGCCAGCTCCAACAGGCCATGGCTCACCTCCACGCCAGGACGGGGGCTGCCAGCACAAACTTCAAAAGGGGGAGAAAATGTTATTTCTCAGAATTAATATTCCCTTGTGGATCTTACTCTGCTCATTATTCTGGTCGTTACTTAAGCAGCAGCTGCTCGTCACTCGTGGCTCGGTGGTGAGAAGGGCTGAGTGCAAGAGGCTAATTTATTTTCTTTTAGTGCTTCTCATCCATGGCAGCCCCTGGCTGCTCCTCACCACTGGAAACCAACCGGAGGCATTTCAGATATTTCTAATGTATGACAGCAACTGGGAAACAGAAATTACCCTCTCTGAAATAATTCCTGAGACAGATTTCTTTTGGCACTTTGCTATGGAGACTCAGAGTAAACGCGGGCTGCATGTACTAGTTTGCTTTTCCTGGGCAATTTATTAGCCCCACCATCTGGTTAGACCTTGTTCCTCTCCCCAGACGAACACACCCCATAGCAGGGAGAGCACCTGGGGGCACCTGGGAGCGCAGAGGAGACACAAGGGGCTTCCTGCCCTCCGTGGGCTCCAGCAGCCCTGGCACAGCCACCTCCGGCACCTTCTGCCATGTGGGGCTTTGCTGAGCCGGGCTCCCGCCCTGGTGGTGCTCCCTGACACGGGGGGAGTGTGGTGGCCCCACAGGAAGGAGCAGTGGGTCCCTGCCCACGCGTCCTGCCCCGGAGCCCAGCCCTGCAGCAGGAACGGGGTGCAGGGGCAGCAGGGCTCGATGCCCTCTGCTCTGGCCATCCTGCCAGGCGCTCCCTGGCTCCATCCACGAGGAGCTGCTGGCAGCGTGCCCTCTGATGGGTGCCCGCCAAGAGCCAGAGCAGGAGACAAATGATCTGCTCAGGATGCGCTGCCTCCGCTCCACCTGCTCAGCCCAAATGAAATTAAAATATTGACAGAAACAATTTCCAGAGGGAAATTGGAAACGTTAGTGGCGGTGCTGGAGCCAAGCGGTTCCTGCAGCCCGGCTGCCTGTCACCTTCCCAGGCAGCAGGGGACAGGCAGCATCCCCAGCCAGGCAGCACCAGGGTGCTCTGGCCATGGCAGGCCACCTGCACCGTGGCATCTCCTGCCAGGGCACCGGAGATCTGGGCACAGTTCCTGCTGCTTTCGCCACACTCAGAATAATTTTCATGTAATAGTTTGAATAAAGCAAACTTAACATTTTGTGTGCACACACGTTTTCCCCAGAGAGCCAGAGCTGCGGGAGGGGAGGGCAGCTCTTGCTCCCATGCCAGCCAGGCGGTTCCCTGCCCAGAGCAGCAGGAGCAGCACTCTCGTCTCTCCTGCACTCAGGCTGCCGAGCACCGGGCGTTCCTGCCCCACGGCACCGCTGCTCTCACACCTGGACAGGGACACAGCTCCTGGCAGGAAGACACTGCCATCACCAGCTGCAGAGCAAGACTTTCCCTCCCAGTTCCTCAGTCCTGCATTCTAATCCATTTTCATCACTTATTCCCCAGGGCATTGTGGCACTGAGGGAAACACAGGCCGTTTCTGTGCCACCACCAAACTCAGAACCTCATCAAAGAACGAAATCAGGTCGGTTTGACAGGACTTACTTCTGCTCAACCACGCTGACAGGCATGAATTTATATTCCCAGGCTCTAATTCTCCCATTAATTGAATTTTGCAGTGATTTTTCCACATGTTTGCCCAGGATTAATGTCAGACTAATTGGATGCAGTTGTCCGAACCATCTCACTCACTCACTCTGCTGTCCCTTCGAATGTGTTCTCCTCCCACCCGACACGAGGCTCCAGCTCTTCAGGATCAAGAGGGAAGCTCCAAGGGGAGCTTCTTCTGACTCTAGTGGAAACCCCTCTGGTCCAGCTGCCCAGGACCCTGCAGAGCACCCAACACCAGCTCTGCACTTGCCACACGCCCAGCACCCTGAGCTCACGCCCTCAGCCTGGCACAGCTCAGACCTGGCACATTTCCCTTCATCCTCACCATGCCACACTGCTGGAGCATTCTCTGAAAATGCCCTGTGACCACAGGATGCCAGCTGGAGACATGTCCTGCACCCCACACTGGGCATGGCTGCCTTCCTGGGGCCACCCCAGACTCACCCCCTGTGGCACAGCCATGGGGACAGCCGTGTCCCCGCAGCCTCGAGGACAGACACGGCCCCTGTGGCATAAGTGGCACGTGTGGCACAGCCCAGCCTGCTGCCCTGCACACCACACCCTGGAGGGCTTGCAGAGCTGCTGCTTTCCTTGTGCTTTTTTTTCCCACTCGAAACCTTCTTCTTGAGCATTTAATAGATAATTTGCATCTTGCAGATTAATTTTTTAAACATGTCTTTAATGAAGGTTCTTGGCTGTGCACATATCTGTGTGTGCCACCCATCCTGGTTCATACCATATAAACCTCTGCTACTTGGGGAAAAGCTAATTAAAGGTAATCATGAAAACCTCATTAGTCCTCATTTACATAAGTTACACAGAGAAATTTCCTAACCTTTGATCCTGGCCATCACAGTCCATGAGACTCTCTGCACATTGGTTCAAAGGCAGGAGCACATCTCCAGCCCTGCACAAGCCAAGCCCTGAGCTCTGCTCTCGGCCACGGGAGGAGAGCTGGGCTGGCTGCTTCCAGGGCAGCTGCAGAGGTCTGGGCTGGCACATGCCACGTGCATGGCAAGGGGAGCGTGTCCTGCAACACAGGACGTGTTCATCGCGCTGTCAGCACGTCCTGCCTGCCCCGAGCCTGCCCTGCTGCCCTGCACAAGAGCAAATCCCAAAGCACACAGGACCCGACCCTGCCCTGGCATCCCTTGTCCCAAGAGGTGTCACCTCTGTCACCCTCACCTGACATGAGGCTTTGCCCTGGCCCCAACCCAACTGTCCAGCAGCAAAGCAGCTCTGCTAGGGAGAGAAAAGACCGAGAAATGCCCCTGGGGAACACCAAGTTCCTGTTCCCTGCACATTTCCATCATCTCCAGCACCAGCCTTTTCATCACCTCAATAATCGGTGTTGGTGGCTACACTGGGGCTCAGCACAGCAACTGGTGACAGTGACAGTCACGCTGCCAAGGTGCCCACAAGCCACCATGTGCCAGCACAGCTCCCTCACACCCAGCAGACCCATGGCCTCTCACACTCCCGGTACCACAGCAGTGCAATTAGGACCTGTCGTGCCATAAAAATATTGGAGCATTAAATGTATTAGATAAAACTCCCCGTGCTATTACAGTAGCTCACATCCTGGAAATCTGAGAAGTGAGCAGTACAATTTCACCCAGTGATAGGACTGGATTAAGTTCTCCCCACAAAAGCCTCTTATTGTATGAAAAGGACCATTAGCAAGCACGGAAATCAATAGGGGCTGGCCGCGGCACCGCCGAGAGCCCCAGTTCTGCAGGAGGGAGCCGGGCTGAAGCCGGACTCGGTGCCTCCTGCTGCCAGCGCCGGCAGCTGGCCGGGAGGAGCAATCCACGAGCCCAGGGGAGCCCTCCCGGCAGCCAGCCGGAGCTGCCAGGCACAGCCGGGGTGATGGAGCGCTGTCAGGCGGAGCAAGACTGCGGGGCCCTTCTCAACCTTCTCCCCACCGTCTCTGGGGCTGTTCGGCTGTTTTCACTGCAAAGGGCTGGGAGCTTTTCCCCTCAGCCCCTGCAAGTGGCCACTCCAGAGCCCTCCGCTCCCGGGGCCAGGCTGGGAGCTCAGGGGCCGCGGCGCACTGGCCTTGAGATGGAATTTCCAGTGGTCCTCCCAGAGGTAATTCACACCCTACAGCAAACGGATGAAACGCTCAAGTGAGAAGGAAAAGTTCTCTGGGATTTAAAAAAACAGTCAGTAACAGCAAGCGAGGGCAATACATTATTTAAAGGCTTTTCCCAGGAAAGAAAATAATTTCAGCTTAGTTAGCTTTTTAGGACATCCTAGCAGAGAGCAGGGAGCCCAGCGCTGCGGGCAGCGGGGCGATGCACGGAGCCTGCGGCCAAAGGGCACCGGGGCCGAGCACCGCGGGTCCGGCCCGGCACCGGCGGCGCCGGGCACAGCACGGGGGCGACCCGGGACCGCCGTGCCCAGATCAGGAGCAGACCCGGGACCGCCGTGCCCAGATCAGGAGCAGACCCGGGCCGCCGTGCCCGGATCACGGAGCAGACCCGGGCCGCCGTGCCCAGATCAGGAGCAGACCCGGGCCGCCGTGCCCAGCTCTCGGAGCAGACCCGGGCCGCCGTGCCCGCTCCCGGCAGGGCGCAGGGACAGCCCGGCGGGCGCTGTGGGAATGCGGTGTGATGGAGGGTGCGGCACAGTAGCGCTGTGCTGCGGGCACGCTGATGAATTAGGTGTCAGAGGCGTTAATCCAGAGCCATTAGCCATGCTGAACGTCCGCATATCATTTGTTAAACTAATGGATCGCTGGAGGTCATTCGGTAATAAGAAAGGGAGAGGAGGGTTATTAGTTTTTATCAGACATTAATTGGCCAAAATCGATTGCTTGTTTGGTGTCTGCAGTGCTCTGGGGGTGTTTCCCCCAGCAGCCCCCCGGCCGGCGGAGCGGCCCCGGCAGACCCGCAGCGCCCGGCCCGGGCCGGCGGAGCCCCGGCGGCAGCGGCGCCCTGGGCCGGACCCGGGCCGGGCCTCGGGCCGCTGCCAAGGCGAGCGGCTCCGGCCGAGCGCTCCGCAGCAGCCCGGGCCGGGCACTGAGGAGGTGCCCTGGCCCCGGAGCAGCCAGCAGCCCCTCCCAGGGCAGCGCCGGCAGCAGCGCACCCCCGGCCCCCCGCCCCGTCCCAGCCCTCCAAGCTCCCTCGGCTGTGGCACGGAGAAGCAGAAACGAGCTGGGAACCACTCAGGTGATGTCACATTTATCTAACAAGTTTCCAAATGAAAACTAGCATTTGGACTTACTGCATTCAGGCTCAAAATTTGATTACATTTTTCTACAGCTGTAAATCTGCTTTCCTTTCTGCAACATTATTATTAAAGCCAGTATTGAATTGGTGGTGTGATACGTAAAATTTCAATCCTGGCTTTGACATTCCAGGAAGTTAAAAACCAATTACAGTGTGTGCTTTGCCTCAGGACAGAATGAATCATTGAACACAGCCACTTCACCGAGAGAAATTAAAGGCTGAAGCAGCAACACGGGGAAGGTATTACGTTAAAAATCAAAGGTCAATTAAAGAAAAACGGAGTCTATTTTATTTTTACTATTTTGCTTACATTTTCATTCCTTTCTGATGAACAAGGAGACAAAATAAACCTGCACTTGTATTTATTTGCTAGGTAATAAATCCGGGCTGAAGCTGGTTTCAGGAGCTGGGAGGAAACACTGAGGTGATAAAAACTCCCAATAACCAGCATTAATCTCACTGTAACGAAGCCAGCACAGCAACAGGGCAGCACCTGCCCTCCCTGCAGTGGCGGCCGCCCCCGGCAGAGCCAGGGTCCCCAGAGGACAATGTCCCGGTCACCGTCACGCAGCCCACAGGGTCCCTTTGGCCACACGGGAACGGGCAGCACCAGCCGCAGAGGGTGTGGAAGAGGGAGCCAGCCGGCACCGCCGAGTGCGCAGGGCTTCGTGCCCCGCGGCCAGCGCCTTCCTGCGGACTGCGGAGCCCGCCGGGCCCTACGACACAAATCACTTCATGAATCAGTGAAGCACCTGGCCGCTCCCTCCCTGAGACCCGCAGAGGGGATGTCAGAGCCCAGGAGCCCGGCCAGCCCCGGGGGGAACCGCCGCCAAGCTCCTGCTCAGCAGGCAGGACAGGAGCTCTGAGCCCGCGGGCAGACCGGCGCCACCCGGGCAGGGACAGGTATCAGCGGTGTCCCCAGAGCGCTGGGCTGTCCCCAGAGCGCTGGGCTGCCCCAGAGCACTGGGCTGTCTCCAGAGCACTGGGCTGTCCCCAGAGCGCTGGGCTGCCCCAGAGCGCTGGGCTGTCCCCAGAGCACTGGGCTGTCCCCAGAGCGCTGGGCTGTCCCCAGAGCGCTGGGCTGTCCCCAGAGCGCTGGGCTGTCCCCAGGCTGCGCAGGAGGCGCTGACCCCTCCTGCCGCACAGCAGATCGCCTGTACTTGTCTTCAGCAGCAGCTTGTCAGCGCAGATGCCTTCAACATGAGCTCTAATAGATAATCCACACCTCGAAATGCAGTCTATCATCTGCTCGTTACCCTCAATAAATCATTCTCAAAATGTTAAAATGCTTCAAGGCTGTCCTGGGGGCTCCAGGAATGCTTTGCAATGTGCACACTCTGCCTGCTAGCGGAGCAAAGGGATTCAGGGCAGCAGCCGCGGCCACGGCGTTATCCAGTCTGAGCACAGGGCTGTGGGGCGAGCCCCCCGGCCCGCGTTAACACTGCCAAGACAATCTGACCCGGCTCTGGAAACTCATTAAGGCTGTTGGGAAATGCACCCGTTCTCCGGGGAGCCGGTTCTGTGAGATTAAAAACGGGAGCGCTCTGCGGAGCGCTCACATCCATACGGGGCGTGAGCCACAGAGACAGCGAGCTAATGTATCCGCAGACAATTTAGACTCATTTCAATAAAGCCACAATTAGACGGCAGCAAATGGCGGGGAGAGCAGCTGTTACAGCACCGGGACACCCAGCACAACACACAGCCAGGGCAGCGCGGACACGGGGCTGGCTGGGCTGGGGGATGCTCAGGAGCTCCTGCCGGGGCTGCAGCTGGGCTGGGAGTGCCAGGTAACTCCTAATCCCAGGGACCTGCTCCCAAGGACCACACAGCCCCAGAGCTGCAGGAACACCCCAGCGGGATAAAGACCCACAGCTCTGGGAATTCACAACCAGCCTCAATCCGCACAGCCACCGGCATCCGTCACCAGGGAGAGCCCCACAAGGGGCTGGGGGAGCTGAGCAAGGACGTGAAAGAGCTGGGGAGGCTGCCCAGCACCACAGCCCTCCCCTCCCAGCGCTCTCCTGCCACTGCAGCCCCAGCCCAGCCTGCTGCCCACCAGCTCCTGTCACAGCAGTGAGACCAAGCTCCAGGCAGGAGGGGACATATTGCAGTCCAGGACCTGCGGGGCCAGGGGACCCCAGCCACTGTGGGACCCTCAAACCACTGTGGGAAGGGGCACAGGAGACCAGAAAGGAGACCCCCAGATCTTCAAACGCCCCTCAGGCCTCCCCTGCCCACAAGGGAGCCCAGCCCAAGGGGCTTCTAATGGTCCCTTTTCCCCAACAGCCCCTGGTCCCCTGACCTGGGGACCCACTGTAAAATGGTAAATCCACCTTGGAATCAGCCAGAGGCTGATATTGCCATTTCTTATTAAAAGCTGGGTTTTTGCTCTACGATGGACTAGTTTTATGTTCCCATAAATTGCCAACAGTTAGCCAGATCCCCACAGAGCCAGGATCGATACCTGGCCGAGGGGAAAAAGTGCTGAGGAAGGAAAAGCAATACTCCAATTAGAGCAAAATTTAAGAGTCCAGGGGTAGGGGTGACAGTGCCTAATGTGTTACAATTTATTGACAGCCTCCCAAAGCTCGGGTTTTGTTCTGGCCCTCAGAGGCAGGCAGGGGTCCTGCCAGGCAGCAGCAGCAGGGAGTTGCACATCGACTCTGCACCCTCAGTCCTGACTGGCACAACCAGTGACCATTCCTGTGTGGCTTGGCATGTCCAGCCACACACAGGGTGTTCTTGGCTCCCTGATTCATCCAGCAGCAGGGGAGCCCCGCTGGTGCCCCCTGAGCTGGCAGCAGCCACCCTACAGCCCACAGGAGAGGTGACAGCTGACCAGGCTCTGGGGCACAGGGACCAAGGAAACACCTGGCACTTCCACACCAGTGCTCCTCAGGGCCACCCTCTCCCCAGGGTGTCAGAAACCTGAGCCCAGCTCTGCAGTAGTCTAATCCCAGTTAAACAAAGCATAATCCCAGCCCAGGAGTGACATCTGGGAGCCCCAGCCCTGGGCTCCCTTCCCGACCCCACTCTTAAGAACGAGTCCTGCCCTGCCCTCCCCATGCCCCAAGTGCAGGTCATGGACCCTCAGGAAGTGGGAGGCAGGAGCACCCAGCTCTTGGAGATCAAAGCTCTCAGGTGTTTTCCATGGACCTCACACCCCCCTCCCAGGCAGGCTGGAGGATGGCAGTGGGCTCTCTGTTAAACCCTGTGGCCAGAAAAACCCAGCTGGATTGGAGAAATGTTGGCAAATATAATAAACACAAGTACATTAACTCTAATTCTGCGAAGCCTTTGGCTATATTAATCTCTCTTTAATGTAATCACCTATAAATAAATGATGACGCCATGATTTAATATGACATCTGCCATCCCCATTTCTACACAAGCTGTGAAGCAGTGCCTCTGGTACACAGTAGGGGTGGGACTCGTGTGCGTGACTAGCCAGGGCAGCAACCAGCGCCCGGGGACTCAGCTCCAGCTCACCATTCCCAGCAGGATGGACGGGAACATGGACCAAGCCTCCATGGCAGGGGCCAGGCGTCCCCCAAGGCCCCAGGACCCGTGTGGGCAAGGGGTGATGTAGCACAGCTGTTGATAAACACACCAACATCAGCATTTCTGCAACCGCCGCCAGGCGGGAGGAGACCAGGACAACCCATCTAGGGATCTGGGGAACAAGGGGGAGTCACTGACAACTTCCCCTTTGGTGAGCGCCGAAGGGCATGGGGCACACTCTGATAACACTGCTCAGCTGTGCAACAGTCCCCTCCTGCAAAAACATGCACAGAGGAGAGAAAAAGAACCCATGAGAATCAAAAATTGTGTTGAAAAGTGAGTGTGTGAAGACCAAGGCAGCCCCTGACACACTGATCCGAGGGCTCACTGGAGCAGGAGGATCCAAGCCCACAGCAGAAAGGGCTGCAGGCACAGGGGGAGCACATCATCTTCCATCCTCCCTCCCAGAGGAGACCCTGGATGGCCAAAGCCTTCTGTGCCCCGTTTGCCCCAAGACTGGGCAGCCAGAGCAGCTCTCCCAGCCCAGGGTGGGTGACTGCAAACAATCCCCAAGGACAGAGGCTTTCCATTCAGCACCCAGGAGAGGCAGCCTGTCCTCCTCCTGCCTTGCTCCATCCTCATCCTCGCTGGGCCAAGGTGGGTGGCAGCAGGAGCAGCCCATCCACGCTCTCCTCTGCGTCTGGAGCCACCGCTGCACACCCTGCTAAAGGAAAAACAGTCTTTCATCAGCACAGAGCTGGAGGAGCTTCAAGGCTCCAGTGTCTGGTGATGGCAGAAGGCCCTGAGGCCACCCTGGCCCTCGATACCTTTGGCCTGAGGGTCCCCTGGATGTGTGGGGATCTGGCTGGGGCTCTCCTGGCCCCAGATGCCAGAGGACCTGGGTCCATGTGTCCCTCCTGTCTGGAGCTTGGCCTCACTGCTGTGGGCGGCAGGGGACTGCTCTGGCACCAAGGAGCCCCTTCACATGGGGGCTGAGCCCCGAGGCGAGGCACGGATGGATGGGCAGGGAACGCTCCCACCTCTGCCTGAGCAGCTGCGAGCCCTCCAGCGCCAAACCCCATCACCTCCCCCTGCCCTGGGCGCCCAGACCAGACTCACCAGCAGGCTCTGGTGCAGGTCCCACACCGCTCTCGGGCCGTGGCCGAGCCCCGCAGCACCGGGACTGACGGTCTGTGGAGAGAGAAGCATCAGGAACAGCCCGGGGGAAGGAGGAGCCCGTGTCTCCCCTCCCCAGCACGCAGGCTGTGCCGAGCCAGGCTCTGGGGCTGGATTCCCCAAAGGAGCCCTGGGGCACTCGGGGAAGCCCCCAAGGCCGTGCCCCAGCCTGGGCCCGGAGCAGGCAGGGCAGGAACACGGCAAGGCTGAAGCCTACAGCCTGGAAAAACGCTCACTCAGGCAGGATGCCTAGTAATAAATTTATTGTATTTTATTACATATTCCCCTTTTTGCACTTAATTCCAATTCCTCATATTCAAACTCTTCTTTCTGAAAGAAAATGATTTTTAACATAAAAATATAAATTCTGCATATTAAAAGTGCATACACCTCGAATAATAAAACATACAAATAAATAATAAAAGGCATTGACACAGTCTCATGCAGTTGTCCTCAAATAATTTAAAATTTATGGTACAATGTTCAACCCCAAGTAGACAGCCTGCTTTCCAATTACTGTACAGGTCAAAAACATTAAAATACAGAGGAGAATATCAAAGGTGTGGGAAAGCCCCACGTCCCTGTACCAGGTACAGTGATGTGACATGCAGTTTGAGAACTGTAGATATTCCAGTGTAAAATCTGACATTGTGTCCAGAAGAGAAATTGCATTTGCAACAGGACTTAAAATTCAATTTTAACCAATGGTGAGGCACAGGTGGTGAGCAAATCTGTACAAACTCATACTCGGAAGGCCACAGGACGAACGGGAGCCGCTGGTGGCCGGGATTCCCTCATGTTACCCTGCCCAAGGCAGTGTAGCACCTCCCAGGGGGTTATTGCACTCACACCCGGCACACGAGCCTGCGGTGGGCGCTGCAGGGCCCACTGAGCCGGGACTGGTGGTTACACTTAGTTTTAATCTGTGTCTTTTAAAAAACCACTATTTGCAGATAAATTGAGTGCTATCACCTTTTAAAAAATAAGAGTCCCTAAGCCTTTAGACCTAACACAGACATTGTATAAGCCTTCAGGTGCTTTTCTTTTACAAAATCAAGCTCTTAACAGTAACTGCTTTACGATGCTTTTGTTGAGAAAACCACGTAGGACTTTCATCTCACCACAGATTAAAACTAAATTTCAGTTCCCTCCACAGGTATCATTAGATACTGCCAAATTCTTTTGGATTAGTAGGCAAATAACAAATATTTTAAAAAATCCAAACCAAACTAAACTAAAAAAAAAACCAAACAACACCCAACAATGAAATTATTTGGAATGTTGTTTCCACACCCTCTCCACGCCAGCTGACCAAGGGGAGGGTACCAAAGCTGCAGGGCCAAGAAGCAGGAGGAGTCCTGGGACGGGCAGAAGCCCAGGCCGGCTGCCCTGGCCGTGCAGCACACACGGCTGCCCCGGGGCACCTGCAGTCCAACAGGGCACGGCCTCAGCGCCAGCAGCACAGCGCTCCGGAGCACGGACTGGCAGCCAGGGGCTCCCCAGGAGGGCAGGCAAAGCCCCGGGAGCAGAGCGGGCAGCAGCAGGCCAGCAGGGAACCGCTCCCCTCCCAAGGACGCTCACCGCAGCTGTGTGCCCCCTGCCCCTCCGCACAGCCCCTCGCAGCGCGCAGCGACCGCCTACACGCAGAGCCCCCCGCAGGCTGCCCTGCCAACAAAAGGAAAACAACACAAAACAGAAACCAGCTCGTTCTCATTTCCCTGCTCCGATCCCTCTAACCTTACGTTAGGCTCCAGCCTGGTCAGTAACGCAGAATCCTGCAAAGGAAAGAGTCAGAGATGTGCAAAGGAAGCAGGGAGCCAGGGACATGCTCCTGCGTGCCAGCAGCAGCTGCGCCTCAGGCACAGCTCAGCCTCCAAGCTGGGCTCGAGGCTTGCATAGTTAGTAGGGACATGCATCGGGGACAGCACGGCCATGCAAGCTGCCTCGCACCGAGGAAAATGGTTGGGCATGCTCAAGTTTCAGCTCCAGAAAGCAAAACCCCTGCAGCGACGGCGGATGAGGGCACTTGCAGTGGGAGAAGTGCAATTAAGCTGCTAGCTTTCTATCCTAAGCATCTTGTTTTTATTAATTCATATTTGCTAAGTGTGAAAGGGTTAACAATTTACACACCCAAAGTGAGACACAAGTTACAGAGAACTGCAGGCACCAAATTGTCTATCAAATGTGATTAATACAAATAAAAGGTGCCTCTTCAATACATGTCATTGAAAATGTGCTTATAACTTGAATACTACTAAACACTGTCAAAAAGACACAGCCCAAAAAGGGTAAAAAAAAGTCTCTAGGTGACTCCTGTGGGAATTGAGCACTGGAACAAGGCTGCCCTCCTGCACCCAGAGGGCCAATTCCAGGAGCAGGAGCAAGTGGCAGACTAGGGACGTGGGGTGAAATGCAAGTCACACGCTGGCGCAGGCGACTCCAACCCACAGCTGACTGGAAACACTGCCTGAATGCCTGCTTTGCTTGGAGCTCCCCTGTCTGGGAGCAGGGATTCTGCTGGGCCTCCCCCTTCCCAGGCATTTCCCATCACCACGAGGCATACCTTAGCCTCCAAGACCTTGGCAGGAAGGTGCCAGACCCCGCCAGGCGGGGCAGGACAGACCTGGCAGCAGCTGTTCCCATCGCACTCAGATGCCCATGAGACTTCCAGGCCCTACGTGCCACCACCCAGGGGAGGCAGAGGTCCCTGGGCAGCAGCAGCCTCTGGGAGATGGCAGAGCCCACCTCCCCCACAGCCATGAGTGCTTCTGATGGCCAACAGGAACTTTAAGACATGGCCAGGTACATGCAGCTGCTCCAGAACAGCCTCAAGCCATTGCTGCTTGAAGGATCCATATGCAAAGCCACGGTGGTGCTGGCATCTAGGACTTGGCAGATCCCTCTCTGGAGTGTTCCCTGGTACCATGCCACATCCTGGCAGCTGGACAACACAATACCACGGACAGGAGTTCCTACACAGGAAAGGGACAAGAGAGAAGGCTGCTTTAAAGCAAGGAGAGAAGACTGATGATTCTTCCCCAAATCCCTTTAAGTTGGGCCTGTAATAACCTACACTCCATTTCAGAAACATTTATCCTACTTCATTGATGGAGTCATGACTGTAACAGCAACAAGGCTTTGATTAACACCCAGTGAACAGCGTTTCCCACACCCACACCCTTCAACCCTCGCCAGTGCAAGGAAGCTCATTTACTACTGTGTGGTGTGTGACACCACCACCAAGTGTCACACAAGATGTGTGACACCAACCGCAGAGGTGTGGAGTGACAGAGTGGCTGTTCCCAAGGGCCCTGGCACAGGCACAGAGCAGGGACCCCACTCCCCACAGGCTCATGCTCATGCTTCCACGTTCTGCCTGGAGTGTGTCTTATGTTCCACACAAACTCTGGTGCACCCTGGTAAGTCAAACCACTTTCCCTGAGGACATCCCAAGCCAAGTCCTCCTCAGCAGAAAAGCCACCAGAGAGGAGCAGCACCCACCCACTCAGAGACAGGGTTACTGTCAGTGCAGCCCCTCCTGCCCACTCACTCTCCTCTGCAGAGCAAGGAGCCTGTGCACAGAGCTTCTGCTCCAGAGGGACAGAGAAATCCAGTTTGGCTGCATAAAGAGACCAGATAGTGCTGGAGCTGGCAGCAATCAGCATCAGGAATTATGGAGAATGTGCAGCAGGAGAGTGAGATTGGCATCTCATGGGATTGCAGAGGTTCAGTTACTTTCATCAGCTGCTGGAATACCAGGACCTCTATCTCCCTTCTACCCAAAGGAGAGCTCCAAAGGCCATTGTCTTGCTACAGATACAAACACTGAACTGGTATTCAGCTAAAACATGGTATTGGACATGGCTTCAAATTCCCTTCAGTCAGGCATGCAGCACAGGAGCAAAACCACCTCAAAACCCACACACCAGCTTCCAGTTTAAACTCCTTCCATGAAGGATGGCATGAAAAAAAACTCATTTGATAAAAATAACCTTTCACAAATGTCCATGGCAAAATGCACAGAAAGTAGTTCTGTCTATTAAAAGATCCCAAACCGAGTCAGTGTAAGCCACCGGAATTACATTCTTGCTAGAAGAGTTGTTACAAGAGAAGAGCCAAGACACTGCAAGACCTTAATACAGATAAAACCTTAAACAAATACTTCAACATCAACATTTCAGGGAGTAATTTCAGTACTGCAATGTGAAGCAAGTCTTATCTGCTCTGCTGGATATAACAGAAAATAAACCAAGAATAATCCAAGTCATACATTTCAGAAGCAAGCACTGCAATCTTTGCTTCTTGTTGCTGCAATAAATGAGACTGATACAATGCCTGGGCGAAGGAATGCACTGAGGGGACATGTTTGGGTTGAACACTCAGGGCACTACATCTGCAGGCTGTGGGCCCTGCTGAGCACGTCACGGGGATGCAGCAGGACATCACCAGGACACTGCAAGGGTTCCATGGCAGGTGGGCTCATCCCCACACACTGACCCAGCTCGATGGCACTCCCAGCTCAGCCCCACGCACACAAGGAGCCAGCTACCCCCAGCCCTTCCCTCCCAAAGCTGCTGCAGGTGTGTGGTGAGCAGAAAACTGATGATAGAGCAGCAAGGTGCCCTGGGGGCAAGGCTGCCTGCAGGGCAAACAGGACCTCAGCAAGGGAGGTGGTAGAGGCCAGCTTGTTATGCTGATGGGACAGAGCACACACGTGCCTGGCCCCAAGCCATGCCCAGAAAAGCTCTGCCACTGGACAGGCACAGACCTCATTCAGCAAAGAGCGTGCCCAGCACATTGCCCAGCTTGTCACAACCAACACAACAGGCTGTGCACATAAAGGATATGCAGCACATCAATAAAATCTCATGGAATTTAAAAAAAAGGATTACACCACATATATGTAGAAGGACTTAAGAAATCCACCTTAAGAGGAACCTTACAGAACTTGAGGAATCTCCCCTGTAAGAAGGGCATGTAAACAAAGACATCAGTAGATGTAGTGTTTTGACCCTGATGGAGGCTGTCCTCCAAACAAGAAGGGGAACCTTCCACTGAGGGACATGTGGCAGCCAGACCCATGGGGAGGGGATGAGCAAGCCAGAGGGAAGAATGTACAGCCCTCTCTAACAGGAAAACTGCCCCTCCAACCCACACAAAGGGGCCTGTCAAAGCATGCTCAGAGAAGGCAGGATGACACTCGATCTAAACATCACCCCTAGAGACAATGGAGGCTTAATTACACCGTGATAAGGGTCTGAGCACACTGGGAAATGCTTCCCAGGCGTTTGAACAGGGGCATCCTGACAGCATCATGGCCATCCAGGTGTGTGGACATAACTCTCCCATGGCACTGCTTCCACAGGCCAGCAGCTGCTGCCCAGGGTTTTCTTCTGTTGTTTAGTAGAGCATTTCAGAAGAAAGTAGTGAAACAGGACAGGCTAGAGGTTGCCTTAGGTATGGACAAAGCAAAACTCTTCACAGACAGAGCAACAAAAACTGCGGGTTACATTTCAAACTTCCTGCTGTTGGAATGCAAAAATGAAATCTATTACACAGACGTGCACAGAGACACACAGGTTCCTTTCTGTCCTTCACTAATGCTAGTCCCTCCTATACTGGCTGAGTATATACCTGAGAAACAACATTAGTGTTGAAATATTGCCCTTTAGAAAGCTTGGAAATGGAGGGGAGCAGGGACAGAGAGTTGAGAGCAGAAAGAAGCGACAGTCTCTCCAGTTTCCTTCGCATCCTCCACAGCTCAGAACAAGGCCATACACCAGTGTGGACACAGCCCACTCAGAACAAGACCAAAGGAATATCAGTTCACAGCTCAACAAAGCACACCAGTGTCAGTACAACTGCGGGTCAGGTCCCAACCCTCAAATCTGAAGAAAGTTGTTGCCCTTTCGACAGAGACTCCTGTACAAGTGCTATGGGACAGCTGCATTCGTGTTCAACAACGACTCCAGCTAGGCTACTTGCACCAGTGCTGGCTGCCTGTGGCTATTTGGTTTGATGGCAGAATCAAAGGCGCTTTAACAACTTGCAGTTAACTTCTCCTCAAAACATACATTAGGCACATGAACAAAAAACAAGAGCTCAGAATAAATTAGCTTCTCAGCAGAAGAAAAGACACCTGGATTGCAGCATTTCACTGAGGTTCCAGAGAAGGCCGTACAGACACCTGCATGCTGGAAGGTATTTTTTTCAGCGGCTTGTCAGCAGACTGCTTGCCGCTGGAAGGAGGAGACTGGACTCCGGGATCTAGCTGGGAAGACTTGGACTTGCGACTGGATAGCAGAGAATGTTTGTTAGATGTGGCATCTTTTGAAACAAGTTTTTCTTTTGTAGTAATGTTGGCATTGGTTTGAGAGGCTGGTGGGGCACCACCTTTCTCTGGTTTGTCCTCCAGCACATTTTTACTTCCTGACTTGGAACTAACACTCCCTGTCTTTTTTGAAAGCATTGTTGTCTTCCCCAGGTCTGCCGACCTCCGTGTCTCCTTCTGCCTTAAGGCTGATTTAAAGAAAGACAGACCCTTCTCTTCCGACTTGCTGTCCCTCTTCAAGCCGGAACGCGCCCCAGCGTTCGGGGAGCGCAGGTTGGCCATGGAGGAGCTGCGCACGTGCTTGCTGTCCACGGCCCTGCTGTCGCTCCGGGAGTGGCTGATCCGCGGGGAGCTCGTTCTGGAGCTGCTGGTAACGCTCGTCTTGTCCGACCCCAGACTGACCTTGGAGCCCTCCCTGCTGAGGCTGCGCTCCGAAGTCCGGCTCTTCCCAGAGGAAGAGCCCTTAGTCAATGGGCCTGATGGGGTTTTCTTGGCAGCCGTGGACGATGGAGAAGAACCTGACTTCTGCTTCTGCACAGCTGAAGGGACAGATGCCTCCAGGGGCTTTGTGCTGTGGTCCTTCCTAGCCTGCGTGGGAGCAGGAGACCCGTGTCGCCCGCTGACCCTGGAGGAGTCTGTCTTACTTCTAGATCGAGACGCTTTCTGGGAACTCTTCAGTGGAGGAGAAGAGCGAGAGACTTTGGTCTCTTGGGTAGCTAAGACTGTCCTTCCCTTCCTCAGACTTTTGTCCGGCTCAGAAGCTCCTTTGGAGCTGTGACCCTTCTTAGGGGTGTCATGTGCCTTCTCCGCAGCCAACCCTGTCCCAGCTGGGGCTTTCACCTCCTTCACTGGGGAGCTGTCCACAGAATCACTCTGGTCAACAAAGGCAATTTGATTGTTGTTATCAAAAGGGTCCAGAGCAGGGTGATTCCTGTCTGGCTGCACAGAGCTTTTACCATACCCATCTGAAAGGTCTGAGCTAGATGTCCTTACAACGGACTCTTCCCTGAATGCCCCTTCCATGACAGCCAGAGGGGCTCTGCGAGCTGTCCTGTGCTCTCGCCGACTGCTGTCACAGGGCTCCAAGTAGCTGCTAGAGAGATTCCTCAGGCTGCCAAAGCACGAAGTGGAAACTTTATCATCAGCAGCTTCCCCAATCTTCTCCAGAGTGGAAGCAGAGGTATGTACTGGGGACTCTCCAGAGAAGCGTGATGGGGAGTTGGAGCGGAACTGCAGTTTTGCAGAGAGTGACCACGAGGGCCTGACACCATTTTCGCTCACTGCCAGTGGGCTGGTGACAGAGGATCTGGATGACAAGCTCTGACGCTGGACACTCCTTACAAACGGCCGCGTTGAAAATCCTCCTGCGGAGAAAGCAAGTGACAGTCTCAGTGGGAAAGCCAAGGCTGCAGCTGGTTTATCCCACCAATCCACATTTCCCCACGAGAGCCCAGCAGCCCACCCACACCACACTATGTGTCTCTCCATGTAGGCTGCAGGCACAGCTTCTTGCACAAAAGCTGAATGAGGAATCCAAAAACTGTTATATGCTAGGGGTCACCCAGTAGTAGCTCTCTGAAGCCTCTAACTGATAACCCAGATTCTTCTCTCATCCTTGAGCAGCAGATCAAACACAAGGTTTACATCTCAAAAGTCCTTGAAACCAGCTGGGATTATGATTCTGTATTAAAGAATATTTCCTAGAGCATTCTGTGAAAGGCAAAGTAGGATTCCTACCTCTAAATCAAGTGATGTAATTGTATTTAGAAACACAAAACATAAGTATTTTAGCAGGGTGACTTCCATGGCCAGACCTGACAGCTATCACAGCACTGCTGCAGGGACATCTCCACACCAGCTTCCAAATGTGTGGAGGAACCAGGCAAAGCCAGGAACTGAACAGTAACTTGCATACATGAGTGAATTTGCATCTCCCTCCCTCCCTGTGACCATCCCTAAGCACAGCAGCAAGCAATTAGTGCCTGTGCCAAATCTGTCAGGACTGTGTCAGCCACCCAGCAAAGGTGATGCAGTGAGACCCAGAGAGAACATAAGCACAAGAAGTTCCTGTGAGATTTTGTTGATGGCATTTGCTTTCTATGTAAGGCTCCTGCCCAATCTCCTCCAATGTTTCACATGTGACAGAAGCCCACCTGTGCTCCCACCGAGCCCACTCCTGCCTCTCTGAGCTGCTGGAGTAACCGTCCCTTGCAAGCACAGATTTTGCAGCTGGTTTAGTAGGGCTCTCACAACAGAGGGACCAGCAGCCCAGGTGCCCCCAGCAGCGATACACACCGTCATCTTCGCTGCGTTCCCCGGTCAGCTCCACGGACTCCGAGAGCGAGGCGAGCGAGGTGCGGCGCGAGGAGGCGGCCGAGGCGACGCTGGGCTGCTTGCTGCCCGGGAGCCGGCTGACCCAGTGCTCGCACAGCGACGAGCTCGTGGAGCCTGCAGGGAGCCACAGGTGTCAGCCGTGCATGCCGAGCCCCGCCGGCCCGGCGGTCAGCGCTGCCACACCGTGCCAGCCTGGCAGTCAGCGCTGCCACACCGTGCCAGCCTGGCGGTCGGCGCTGCCACACCGTGCCAGCCCGGCGGTCAGCGCTGCCACACCGGCCCGGCAGTCAGCGCTGCCACACCGTGCCAGCCCGGCGGTCAGCGCTGCCACACCAGCCCGGCGGTCAGCGCTGCCACACCGTGCCAGCCCGGCAGTCGGCACCGTGGCAGCGCTCCAGCTTGGCAGTCAGCGCTGCCACACCAGCCCGGCAGTCAGTGCTGCCACACCGTGCCAGCCTGGCGGTCAGCGCTGCCACACCGTGCCAGCCCGGCGGTCAGCGCTGCCACACCGTGCCAGCCTGGCAGTCAGCGCTGCCACACCGTGCCAGCCCGGCAGTCAGCACTGCC
>QUSF01000107.1:465347-486374 GCA_003676055.1 Chloebia gouldiae
CTGCCACACCGGCCCGGCAGTCAGCGCTGCCACACCGTGCCAGCCTGGCAGTCAGCGCTGCCACACCGGCCCGGCAGTCAGCGCTGCCACACCGTGCCAGCCCAGCGGTCAGCGCTGCCACACCGTGCCAGCCCGGCGGTCAGCGCTGCCACACCGGCCCGGCAGTCAGCGCTGCCACACCGTGCCAGCCCGGCGGTCAGCGCTGCCACACCGTGCCAGCCCGGCGGTCGGCACCGTGGCAGCGCTCCAGCCTGGCAGTCAGCGCTGCCACACCAGCCCGGCAGTCAGTGCTGCCACACCGTGCCAGCCTGGCAGTCAGTGCTGCCACACCATGCCAGCCTGGCGGTCGGCACCGCGGCAGCGCTCCAGCCCGGCAGTCGGCACCGCCACGCCGGCCCACATCCGAGCTGACCCTCGTGGCCCCAGCATCCAGACACATCCAGACACTGCCACGGGAACGGGGCTTTACTCTAACAGAGCATTTATGGTCAGAACAAGGAGACAGAACTGCACTGGTCCCCATGTGCTGTGAATACCAGCACGCAGGCACTGGTGACTTTTCAGCTGCCACCCCTATGCCACAAAAAATCTTTTTTCCAGGGGTAGGTCACCAAGCCTGCATCTGCCCACAGCTCACCCTGGACTCCACCAACACATGCACTATGGGTGCCTCCTTGGGACTGAGAGTGCTGCCACAGGGAAGGAGCGAGTCACGATTTGATGTCCTGCACAAGGGCAGCTCTGAGCAGTCACAGGGGCTTCCCCATCTCTGCAGTCTCCCTGCCAAAACTGCCTTAGCAGAACAGCTGGAAAGTCCCCATGGCCTCTGACACACAGCCACAGACTCAGACAAGCCTTGCTGAGTTCTGGGACACAAAAGTGGGGGTTTAAGCAGAGCTGGGTGGAAAATTCTCCAGAAGGACAAACTACCCATGAAAGACAACTTAGAGCCACCCTGGACAGTGCCAGCAGGGCTTACCTGCCACCGAGCTGTTGGCAGACCACGAGGGGATCGCTGTGCGTCGCTGGTAGAACAAGATATAAGCGGTCTGCTTGCAGACTTCGCTCTCAGAAAGTTGCTGAACTTCACTGTCATCGAAGCAGTACCACTGGCCATCAACGGAATTCTTGCAATATGCTAAGGAATAATGCATTGCTGTAAGACTCTCTCACACCTACTGCTCTCAGGTGTGCTGTATGACATTTAACATAAGGTTATCTGCTATGAAGGACTCGGACTATGTGAGGAACAAATGTATTCTTGCATCATCTTCCAGTCTGACTGGCAAAATGGAATCCTGAGGCTGCCAGAACATAAACAGCTTACATTTCAGGACTTTCTTTGTCCACCATTACCACTCAGAACAGATAATTAGGGGTGGCTCTATTCACCTCACCTTCTGTAACTTGTGGCGCTTCTTCCATCAGTGACTCCCTTTCTGACTCCATACAGAAATAGAATCAGCTTCTCCCTGAAAGGCCCCGCCACAGACAGTACAGCAGGACACTTGCCTGTATAATGTCCACCTTGCATGGTGCCATGGTGGTTGCAGACAGCATACAGGTCATAGATGTAGTCCTCAGGATCTCTGCCGAGGCCGTAAGGTTTCCTCCAAGGTGACCAGTGCGATGGCAAGCTCCAGCTGCTCTGGCTGCGTTTCACAACGTGAGGAGTCATGTCCAAACCACTCAAGGGAAATTTAACCATGTTCTGAAGTTTCATCCTTCGGTCTCCTTCCTGTGTTCAGAGAAGAGCATGAGCTGCAGAGGCCAAGGCCACCAAGCCGGGGAAACCCCAGGTGAGGAACACACAGGGCAGAATGGCTGCTTCGAAAGAGGGGAGTCTACTCACAGCACTCAGCAGTCCTCCAGCAACACTACAGGCATCCTTACCTGCCTAAACCTTTTGAGATGTATGATGAGAACATCAGGTAAGGTCCAGAGGCTCAGTGTGATGCTACCCTGCTGCAGCTGCTTACAGTGTGGGCATCGCCATGCATCATCTGGGGCAAGCTACAAGGAATAGGCAGGAGGGGATATTGGTTTTCAAATTCCAAGGCAGCTTGCACCACACCACTGTTCCTCTGCTGCCCCAAGCCCAGTGAAGACACTGACCCCTCTGCCTCATCCCCCTCCAGCATTTATAAAGCTCACTGGAGATGCAGGGTTCCCAATGATGCTTTTCAAAGTGACAAGCAGAGATACATGTGCCTCATTCAGGAGGCACTTCCTGCTGCAAGGCAGAATTCAGCCAGTGCTGCTGTGCAGAAGCCCTTTTTGCACCTTATAAACACCAATGCCTTGGAAGTGAAGAAGAAAGAAAAGGAAAAACCAAGGCAAAAAACAGTCAGGCTTGGCAGCCTGAAAAGTATTCTCACAAGAAAACCAGCAGTAGAAAAAAAAAAGCAGGGATAAAAAAGGAGAAAAAAATCAGAACAGAAAGAAGAAAGGTGTACTTTGGATGTCCCTCTGACACTTCACTGCCCTCTGGGAACTCTCTTCTTCCTCTGTAGTCCCAACAGCACAGTTACACACTGAAGACTCTCCCCGTCCCCCAAGCCTCCCTCCACACTCAGTGCTCAGAGAACTCAGCAGCCACAGGGATTTAAGCTGTCAAACAACTCCTCCCCCACCTGTGAAAGAACTAACAAGAGAGGTTCCCAAATTATCACAGCTCAGTCGTGGGTCCAAGGACTACCCGCAGACAAGTCCTTTGTACAGCAGATTAGAGACTACCGAAGGAATTCAGACGGCTTCCATGTGCCAGGCAAGGGCCAGGTGAGACCCCTCTCTAGCCTGCCTGGGGCACACCATCACTCCTGTCTCTTCAGCCTCACACAGCGAGCAGAGCCAGAGCAGGGAAGCAGCCACATCCTGCAGAACTGTGCTGCTGTCACTGTCACTGTGCTGCTGTTTGAGAGGTCCCGCTCAGTGGTGCCTGCCAGGGCCCACCAGCCCTGCTCAAGCTTGGGAACACACAATTGTTCCAGGACACTCCCATGAAGCCACATTGTCCTAACCTTTTATAATATTTACAATATTTCACAGAAGGAAATTGCCAAAGAGAGGACTAAGTTCTTGTATCAACATTTGGGCAGCAAAGAACCCAGCATCAGGACCTCCCACAACCTTCTCACTGCAGAAGAGCTCTGCTAGCAGCACAGATAACTAATCTTGTGTTACAAATCTATTCTCCTGTCACAAGGAATCAATGTTTGCAGAAAAGAGCTGCCAGGAGTGAGGGAGTTCCTGCAGCATGTGAACAAGCCAGAGTACACAGTCTGTATCTACCTGTTCCTCTTTGGTGTACAGTTGGAAACACTGAGATAAAGTGCAGATCTGAGGTTGATGATGAAGCTCTCTCTGCTGGCGGACGCTTTCAGAGTCTGGAATATATTCCTCTTCTGTATTCACAAACAAGCTGCATCAGGGAGACACCATATTTACCAGCACATCCCCTTGCTCCCCAGACTGTCCCTGCAGACAGGGGCTGGGCACACGTGGACTTTGAGTGGTCTCATGTTTGCTGAAGGATGCACAGTTCACACAAGCAAGCTGCAAGCAGCAATTGTGAGGTGAACACAGTTTAAGGTTTTTACTTCATACTTACTAATCTTTAGTTTCTTTGTCCCATTCTACCACTAATTTCACATGAGCAGTTCCCCCCTGTCCGCATGACTTCAATGCCCTGCAGGAAGGAGCAGAAATAAGTCAGACCATCTTTCAATCCAAAGTTTACATCATCTTCTACATGCATGTAGTTTCACTCCACAAGCCCTTCACCCTTCCTTCACTCCCACAGCTGAGGTTTGCAAAGGAGCAAAGGAATTCACACAGCAAAACACTTGGCAAAGCTGGTAAATGCTTTCACCCAAATATGTGAGTTCTGTCAGGCAACGTACACTTGTTACAGAACAGGCATTTACTAACATTTCAAAGAATAACAGGCACAAGAAAAAAATTTAAAATAGCAAGAGTAATATTTTCACTCTGTTCTCCATTTCCAGGGAGGACAGACTCCAGATGGCATGACACACAACTGAGGTATTCTCACACAGCTTCCTAAGGATGCTCCCTCATTTCCCTGCTCCTCAGGCCTCTGCAGAGCATTCCACACATCCGCACCAGGCTCATTCATTTCTGCATGGTAAACGCCGAGCTCCCAGCTAACACACCTCCCTCCACTCCTGGGGAGCACCCAGCACCCGAGGGCCAGCTCACCTTTCCACGGTTGGGTGGCAGAGGGGTCGCTCCTCCTGAGGTAGCAAGTACGTTATGCCCACAACACTGACCACTCGCAAGCTGAATGGGCACACCTGCAAGAGAGAGAACAGAGACCACCTCAGTGGCTCCAACCCAACCTGCCCACATGCCACTGGCTGGGCAGTGAGCTCAGACTTTACTCTAGAACACGTCTGACATGGCAAAGCAAGCGTACGAGGTCTCAAACATGCCTGTGCCAATGAACTGACAGAGGGCTGAGGTACAGCAATGGAACCTGTGCATCCAACAGCTCACATTTGCCTCACCTGCAAGCAGGCTGCAGGCCGCAGGAAATACTGCATCTTCTCCAGTATTTCCTTCTGCAGAATATCCCAAGCAATTGTTTTTTCCAAGTGCAACACAAAGGGCAAGCCAAACCTATGGAAAGGAGAAGCATTTGAGAAACAATGAAAAGATTATCCTGTTTAGCAATCAGAACTCCAAACTACATGGAAGAACTTTATGTGAAATTTTGTGACGCTTCACAGGCTGAGGCAGTTCTCAGGCTCCAGTTGATACAAATGCCTTTGCCATGGTTGTTTCTCACTTCTCTCCCTCCCCCACATTTTCACTCCAATTAAAAATTCCCATCCATAACAGGGTCTGATCAAACATGCTGCTCTCAAACCAGACAAAGGTGGTGTATCCTCTCAACTGGGCTGCATTTGTTTCTTTACAGTAATGCAATACTTGAAGTTCACCATAATTAGAAATATTTTGCTGCACCCATTAATGATTTTTTATCAACATGTTCTTTAGCACCTGATGTGAGCTAGGGATGCAAGCTGCTGCTCCTTCACCTGGAGCCTGTACTGCAGGAAAGTAAAATCCAGGTCAGTTTAGGAAGCAGCCAGAAGAGTAACTCCAACCACACTGCTGCCAGTCACCTTTTGCTCTGCTGTCCAGTGCACGCTCTATTACACACCAGCAAGACAATCTTGTCATTTGCTGCTAGTTTAGGGCAGGACTGCTCCAGTTTTCCAGACTTCACTGTTCCTTGAGAGTAAGCTATTGTTCGGGAGTGCTCAGTGCCACATTTCAAGTTATTCAGGTTATTGTTCACATGTATTCCTGAAAAATTAGGAGAAAGAAAACATTTCATTATGTCATCTGCCTTTAGTGCCCTGATGCCCCCTTCAAGAAGCCCTCCTTGGGCTACAGAGCAGCAGGTCAGTATGGAATCAGGAGCATTTTCATTGCTTAGACAAAGGCTTCAAAGAGCAACTACCTTTCACAGTGACTGTTTCTTCAGAGAAGGACCTTGTATGCAAGTGCTCCCCATCTGATTTTTCACAGCAGGTTGTACGAGCACTCTCAGCTTTTACTGCCCTCAAGAAAAACGAAAGTGCCAAGAACCCAACTTGCTACTTCCAATAATAAAATTTGCCTTTGATTACACTCCATCTGCCCAGGATACCATGATTACCTTTCACTGAGGGGACATGCAGAGGCTGAGGAATTTGAGCTTGGAAAGAGAAAGTGTTTGTTCATTCCTGAGACTGTTTATTCATCACTAGCAATCTGATTTTAAGTAACACAATTTCAGTGGCTTCATCTGGCCCCTAGCAGGCGTTTAAATTAAGCCTGACAAGAGATTTCACATTAAGGCAGCCTGGCCTGCAGCATCAGCCCCAAGAAGAGTCAGAAAGGAGTGTACAACACTGCCTGATAACCTCCCAGCTGACAACACTATTAAATCTTCTGGAATGAGCCTGGACAAAGTCAGAGCTGAAATCAATACACCAGAACATCAACAGCTTGTGGCACTCATTCTTTTCCCACAAACCTCCCTCACTAGTCACCCGAGGTGGGCATTAAGAGTTATTGACTCACCTCTCTGACTGAGGATGCCCTCAGGCCTGAAGATCTCTGGGGTCTCAAAGGCAAAAATGCAGTCGCTCTCGTGGATGGTGTCCAAGTCATCGGTGTCACAGAAGGAGCGATGGAACCCATCGTAGTACATCTCTGTCAGCACGATCTGCAGGCACCACAAGCAGACCAGAACCCATCAAACCACCCGTGCTTTCAGCTCAGTGCCCCATCTCTCAGATGGGATTTTCCTGCTAAGGGATGGCACTCCTCAAGACATCCTGTCATCAGCCAGGAGCAAGGAACGGGGAAAAGGATAGCCATAAACTGGGAGAAGCTAGGGTAAAAGCAACATATGGAGAGGTTTTGGTGGAGTTCAACAGCTTTCCTGAAGCTCTTCCTACAGAGGAATTCGCTGTAGGTGCCCAGTGGTTGCCTCACTGCCAGCATGCAGAGATCACCATGGGGTCAGGCAGGTCTGCACACTGCACTGAGGGCTATTCCAACATCACTAGGATTCAAACTGCCAATACACAGGGAAAAGCATGATCCAGATTTCCACCTCTACCTCGTTTCCCTGTTTAACCATGGGCAGCCGATTTCGATTCCTATATATCCAACCAGGGACAAAAGCCTCCCCTCTCCCTCCCACTGCAGGGAGGGCACACAGTGGGCAGCCCAGCCCATTACCTGCTCCGTGGGTATCTTGGTTTCCGAGGAGACAGCCTCCCGCAGCCTGGCCACCGTTCCGGAGATGGGCACGGCCACCCCGATGCGCATGCAGTGGGAGCACTTGCCCTGGTACACCACGGTGACGTAGAGTGGCCTGTGGAGAGCATGGGGGCACTGCTAGGCTGGGCTGAGCAGCTCTGGGCACTGCCTGAGCAGCCTCAGCCCGCCCTGGGCACATCCAGGCTGCCCACCAGGGACAGGGCCCTCCTGACTGTCCGGGTCCACCTCACACTGGAGCTGCACTCAGCTGCAGCCAGACAAAGGTGTTTGATTCCCACTATATGGCCTGGTGTTTCTTGCTCCCACAAGCAGAACATCTCAAAAAAGGCCCACAGAGTTAAAACCAAAACTGTCTATGAGAAGGCAACCAGTTTTCCAGCAGGGATCCAGTGAGGAAGCTTGGGACAGTCAGTATAAGACAGCACCTTGAAGGACTTGGAGAGCTGCTACTGGGAACAGGCTGCCTCTCAGCCCTCAGTCCTGCTTCCAACAGCAGCCAGCAGCACTGCTGCGAGAGAAGAGGGAGGGGACACCTTCCCTGGACAGCCCACTCAACCTCCACGCATTGGTGAAGCAGAGATTTCCAAAGCAAATGTGACAGCAGTGTTTAATCTGCCCTATTATCACAGTGTTCCATTGCTTCTGGAACCTACACAAACCTTTTGGATGCAAACAGCAGGTGAAGGAGTTTGTTTATACCTCAGGTAGTTTTGCTGTGAACCTCTATCTTCACTTTGAATGTTTTATCTGGATTTTTTCCTCCCCTGATGTTTTTTCTTTGTTTGCATCAGTTGTCTTTCAAAAAATCAAAACATTTTGTAGGAAAGACTTTTAACTTCAATTTTTGAAATTGGAGTGATCAGTGAGGCTGTCCTCAAAAAAAAAAAAAGTGTTTCATCTTTTTCCTTTTTTTAACTTTAAAATGCTACGAATCAAGTGAAAAGCAAAATATTTTGGTTATGTGAAGCAAAGATTTTTTTCTCCCAAAATTAATTCTATAGGAAGGATAGGCCTTTCAAGTAAAAGACTCAATTTTCCATTTTACCTGCAAAGCAAAACATTAAATCCCCATATGGGCCTATCTATCTTTTTTTAATGACTTTCCAGAGATTTTGCTGGTATTGTCTCCTGCTGTAGCAAGCTAAGGAACACGACACGCACAGGAAAGGAAAGAGCCGACGCCAGGCCCAGGACAGCTCCGTACCGAGTGTGCGGCAGAGGGATCGGCAGCGAGATGCACAGGAAAGGGTCAAAGGTGTTGCTCTGCTTCTGGCAGTGAGGGCACGTCAGGGAGGACCTGGGACCAACATGGATAACAGGGCACAGTTACACCTCACTTCACTGGGAACGTACAAACCATCAAATCCCATATTGACCAACAGCAGATCCAAGGGGAAACCCTGGAAGGGTTTTATCTTTGGAGAGAGGTGAAGTTACAGGACAGGGACAGAGACTGTGGGGTGAACACAGCTCTTACACAGGAAAAGCTCCAGACAAGAGTCCTCCTCTTTCTCCAGAATTTCATTCTCATTCAGAATCAATCTGCACCTTACAATGGCTTTGTGTCTCAGACCAGGCTTAAGGTTTCACCTTTGCAAAGGAAAAGATGGCAAATACCAGGGAAGAAGCCCAGCAATTTTAATTCTTACAGCAGTACAGGCACAAGTGATCAAGGAACACTGGTGATTCAGCTGTTCTCTTCCAGTAGCTCTGAAATTAGAAAGCTCTCTTCCCAGAAAGAAGGGAAACTCAAGGGAAAACCCTGAAGGGACAATGGTAACTTCAGCTCAGAATTCCCAAGTGCCAGATGACAAGCACTCTGCACACACTGGGGATCCCTAACTCCCAGGCACCTCTAGATCCTGCCATGGGCTTTCCCTCTGACAGTTAGGGTGAGCCCCACAGCACTAGGCTTTCTGAGCCTTTGTCATGAAGCTGACTCACTGACTCACTCTCAGGATGCACAGGAACAGGTGTAGTGGTACATACTGCAGATTTACACAGAATATACCGATTCTGAAGCACTAAAAGTCTCTCTTTCCTCTAGAGCAAGGTCTTAGTTCAGCAGAAATTCAGAAACAGTTGTTAACACAGTGACCCCAGTCCCAACTGTACTGGGAGCTAGTGTCAGTGTAGAATTGTACTGGGGTCACCCATACATTCAACAAATTTACAAAATACCTTACCTGTACTGGGCTTGAAAGAGTTCCTGCACAAAAGTGCTACTGATGGGAAAGGCTGGGCCCTCAAGCAGCACATCATCCTCCAGTGGCGGCTAAAAGAGAGGAACAACCCTTGAGGCACACCCAGGTGTGGGGAGTGCACCAAGCAGGTGGCTCCAGAACCCCAGTCAAATTTTACTCTCCTTAGCCAAAATCACTGGAAAAATGCCACAAGCATTTTTAACTGCCAAGCACACTCTGCTCCAAGGGGTGGGCATGCAGGAAGGGGAGATGGGCAGGGAAGGGCATGGGGCTGGTAACACCTCCTGGCTATTGCAGAGCCACTCAAACACAAGTGCCTCAGGGAGCACTTGCTAGGGATTAGTGGAACAGCTGGTTACATTTCCAGGGCAGAAACAAACATTATTTTAACCCACGCTTTTGTTCCACCTGAACTACGGACATTGAGAAGCTAATGGGGAGAACTACTGTAAAAGGAAAGCCTGTGTGCAAAGTTAGACTCCCACACTGTCCCCCAGCAGAACCCCTCACCTTGAGTGGAGGCACGCCACCGGAATTCACCGCGTTGTTCAAATCCTCGTGGACTCTGTCGAGCAGCCAAAGCAGGAACTCCTGGGCATCGTGCTGGGCGTTGCCGCGGTACTGCATCGCGTTCTTGGACACGATGTTCTGCCCGGAGAAGAGACAGTGCAGCAACAGCTAATGCAGACCTGAGCCACTCCATCCCACCCACCCCTGCCTCCCAGCACCTGGCACTGCTGCCCTCATGAAATCCCCTGCTTGTTCAAGCTGAAGCAAAACTATTTAGTCTCCTAATGCCCACACACTCAGTCTTGCTCATTGTGGTTTTGGTGAGGTCACACACCTCCCAAAACTTTGATGTAGGTGTTCAATGCTAATCTAGGTCCACAGTTCCAGGACTCAGCCAGGATCAGGACATCTAAATCACAGACACTTCTACAGTCTGATCATCATCGTGCAGGTAGAGCAAAATTACTCCCCATCCGCACCCTGCCAAGCACAGGAGTAGCAGAGGCCACCATGGAAGTTTTTCCACTGGGTATCAAGACTCCCCTATGCATAACTCACTCATCCTAAACACTATCTCCTACTGCCATCCCAGCCAGGGAGGCGCAGCTTTCCCTGGACACAAGGAACCATATTGTTATGTGTAGTAAACATAATTCGCGCCATTCCTTGTATGAAATATGTAATATTGGATACTTGTTAGATTATGCTCGTTTGTATTAGAAGCCTCCCCACCCTTGCAGGCGAGACACTGTTGTATATTAGAACCCAGCCAGGAGATGGGCCATGTCTGGAGAGATACGGGGCTGATCGCCGGGTAAACAACCCGAGATGGATATCATGGAAATCCTCGGGCAGATCCATGTGAATGCAGCCTTCCCGTAAATGTCATCAGGGGATTCAACAACTCCGGACACTGATTTGTTCTTTCTCACCACCAAGCAAGAAAATCGCATTAACATATGGACTCTGAATGGAAGAAAAGACTGACTGCCGAAATCTTGGCCTCAGGCGGAATTTTCCCTATAAAAACCGCTTGTGCCAGGATGGAGGTGTGTGGGCATAGAGGAAAACCTCTGCTGAGGCTGACCTCGTTGTTGCACACCCAGAGCCGACCCCGGGCTCAGCTCTGTTCTTTCCTTGTGGCTGGCTAGATAGAATTTGATTGTAAAATAAATAATTTATGTTTTTCATTTTTAATTTGGCTGGACAAATTCTCATTTATAACAATGGCATCCCAGAGCAACCAGTGCTGGAGCAGCACCCATCCCACGCTGTGCTGCACCTACCTCCTTGGCACACCTGCGGAGAGAAAAACTGCTCCCACAGGACTCTGACCTACTGACCGGGTCCCCAGGAGGGACAGTGCACGAGCAGAGGCCAGACAGGAGCTGCAGGGCAGGAATGGGTGGGAAGACTGCAGAGCCCGGGCCCAGAAGGCTGCACAAGCACCTCGTGCCACAGCTCCTCCACTCCTCTAATCAGACTTTGCAACAGATTTGAGAAATGAGGTTGGGTTGCTCGCTTTATCCCTCTGAAAATGGGGTCACCGGGGAGGGGGGTGGTGATGAAACAGGCAGGAAAGGACTCATAAACATACACCCTCTATGCTCTATAATCTGTCCACTGTCTCAAGGCTGCAAAATAATGGGAAACAGACATAATCTGCTCTCATTACGTATGTGCAGGCCTTCTGACAGCAGATTTACTGCTCTTGCTGTGCAGGGACCAGCACTCTCCCACACAAAATATGTGCACACAGCTTGAACCATGGGAGTGGTCACTAGCCAACACTCTGTGCCACACTGGTGTGACCCCAGCACCTCTGCTTGGTGTCCAATGTAATCCTCAGCTTGGGATGCTGCTGAAAATCTTTTCATGGGGGAGAGAAATTTGAAGCAGTCTGTGGGCACATGAAGATTAATGGAGACCAAACAGCTTTCTCTGCTCCTAGCTCCTGTTAAGCAATGCAAAACCCAGTGGCAGAAAAAAAATTATAAAATATAATCCATAAAATGGATCTAAAAATGTGTCTTCAGGTACCAGCCTGATACCTCTTGCCCTTCTTCAGCAGAAAGGTGAACTGAATGCACCCAGTCAATGATGCAAGGAAGAATGTAAGGCATACATGTGGAGACTTGCTTTGCAAACATTAACTTTGTTCAAAAAGACATACACTGAAAATTCAATTTAGCCCTTAAATTACTGTGTCAAGTTTCAAACTGAAAATCAATCAGTAACTCGTGAAGCTGAGACTGTAGTCCAGCCTAGTGGTTACCTCATAGATCTCTCCAGAACCATTACATGCTCCTGCAGTAACACACTAGAGTTGTAGCAGCTGTGCCCATCCTCCAGCCCATCGTGTCCCTAACTCCCACCCAGGGAGGAGGGCTCCAGCAGCACTCAGGTCACAGCGAAGCCAGGCTCACTCTTCTCAGTGAGCTGACCAGAGAGCCAAGGGAAAGAAGTGCTGAGACACCAGCCGTGTCCCCTCTGTGCCAAGACACGACCAGCGTGATGGGAGCAGGCCCTGGCGCTCTCCCATCAGCCTCATCTGGTGTCCTTTGTCCCAGCCAGCTCAGCAACGGGCACTGTCACTGCACTTCTAGGGCCTGTCCAGACACAGCTGATGATAAAAGGCTCCTGGCATTGCTGGGAGGAAGCAAATCCAGGATTTCAAGTGAAAAGGAGACATGGAGGGGTTCTGTATAGAAACGTAAGGACCTTGGGGATCCAGGCTAGTAGTGCTTGTCACTGCCTCTTCCCCAGAGGCACAGCACGTCACTCCAGTCCAGAGCCTCCCTGGCTCTTACTGATGTGTGTCCCTGGGATGCAGTGCCCCCAGAGAGCAGCAGCCAGTCTGTACCAATGCCAAGCACAGTGAACCCACAGATGCACAGCAGTCACGTGCCCTGCTCCGTATCTGTGTCACTGCTCGGCTCAGAAGCATCTCCATGATAATTGCTCTGGTTTTCTCAACACTCTTGCAGCCTGAGAGGACTAAGGATAAAGAGCTGCCTGTGGAGACACATCACAGGGTGTTGGAAGTGATTCAGGAAGCACTACAAAATATCAGATGCAACTTCCTCACAAGAGGCTCTGATAAACAAACACTCCAGCACCAGCAGCACGTTCCCAGCGTCACTCACCTTCTGCCAGCTACAAGTGGGTCCATTACTGCCGAAAGCTCCAGGGAACGCCATGTGCCCTCCTCCCAGCCTGTGTGCCCTCCTCCCAGCCCGTGCAGGGGCTGAGGCAGCAACCCCAGACACACAGGGTGTGGGGGGAACAGTGGACACACAGTCTGAACAGTCAGTGCTGAGGGACATGATTTCATTAAGAGAGATAGAGGTGCCGGCTCAAATAAACAATTTAACAACTGAGACAAATACCAGGAACTCCTAAGTGCAGGTCCCCAGCCTGATGGGTCAGCACCAAACACAGCCCCACGCACCTCCCTGTTCCCTGGTGGGCTCGGGGCAGCAGGCAGAACAGCATGGGGCTCCCCACAGCCCTGGGCAATAGACAGGGCTGCACTGCAGCTGGGGGTTCCGTGTGCTATGGATGGAGGACTGCAGCCTCTCAGCAGCCAGACTGGCCATTCCTGAACAGAAGCAATGTCCCTTTCTTCCATCCCTCCCTTTCTTTCATCCTGAATAGATCCAGGACCATTTGATAGGCAAAGAAGACAAATGAGCAAGAACCTCATCACTGAGCACTGGCCACGCAGCATGTCTCCATATTTACTTTCCAAGTCTGCCCTTCCAGCCCAGCAGAAGGTTTCTTGCCCTTGCCATAACCCTAAACTTTAACCCCTCTTTTGCTCATCACTTAAGACAACACCTAATTTTGCTAGTCCTGCAGCAATGCAACAGCAACTGTTACTGGATTCAGATACAGAGTTAGGGAGCAAATGCTTTAAAAACACATGAAACCCACCACATATACCAACCCCCAGGAGCTGTTAATCCCCTGCCCCTAATCTGGCTCTTCTGTAAACAGAGTTGGCACATCTGAGCAGCTTCCAGCCAGCACCACAGGGTATCAAGAATGACTCTGTAACAATTCCAGTACTGCTGCTTCAGCTATGAGGCACCAGGAGAGGGCATGGATTCTGACACTGCCTCCCAACGCCTTCCAGGAGGCACAGCACCTCCAGCCCTTTCCTCAGCTCAGCCCTTGTGAGCCTGGCAGGAGGTGGGTGGATCCTCCGTTCCACCAGATGTGCACACAGGGATACACAAACAACCTGAGGGAAGTGGCTCCATCCAAAGAGAGAAGAGGGAATATCAAAATTTCCTATCAATCCCACTTACGTACCTGCTAATGCAAGCACCCTACAACCATATCAGTCCCTGCCTGTCCATGAAGCAGATCTACAGCAAAGACACATTATCATTTCTACCAGGCCATTGAAAGTTTAATAATAATTCATCTACTGCTCTAAATAGATGCAATAAATAGATCAAAACAGAGCTGAACTACTGGCCTCTTCTTTGCTGCTATTATTGTTCCAAATCACAAAGACAACTAGAGGAAAAATGCCAGTCTGCTACTTTCCAGTGTGGCCCTGCTAGGAAGCAACTGTGGAAGGATTCTGCACATGAACAGATAAAGTCAGCTCATCAGAGACCTGACCCAATGACACACATGCACAGGAGAGAAAGGCTACTCTTGATTTCTTATTGAACAGTGAGTTATGCTCAGGCATGTTATTTCTCTTTTTTTAAGCCACAACCACAGTTTTGCATTGGAGTAAGTTCTACAGCAGACAAGCATTTACCTGAATTACCCTCTCTGCTCACACATACAGCTCTTTCCCCTCCCTGGAGATGTTCTTTTCTAGGGAAACCAGTACCCAGCCAGCAGCGTGGTTCAGGCCCCGGGGCTCAGGAAGGGAGCTCCTCCATTCAGGGGCAGATCACTGCGGACTTGGCCTTAGCACAGGCAGCAAACAGGGAAAAGGGAGCTTTGATGACAGCAGGTCTGTCACAGCAGCCAGGGCAGGACAAAACACTCCTCCCTTGCCCTGTGGGCATCCAGAGGCACCAGGGTTCTGGAGGCAGCACCCCATGGAACGTGGCAGCTCCGTGGGCAGCCCGTGTCCCCACACAGTCCTGCCCTGTGCAACGCAGAGGGGAAGAAGCACAGCCCTTCTGAGAACACTTCAGGAAGCACAGCCATGAGGAGAACTATAAGGAGCAGCACAGCAGCACCCGAGGGATTCTCCACCACGTTTAACAAGCCCAGACAAGAAGCATCATTGCACCAGCCCATGCCCAACACCTCTCATTCCAGCAGCTACTCTCACCCTTCCAGGCTGAAGCCTGTTATCCTCATTAAGCACCTACCTTCCACACGCAAGGAGAGAGTGAAGTTTGTCCAGATGATGCTACCCAGGGCTGCCGAGTGTGCACGGGCACAGAGGCAGGTTGTGGGAGCTGCATTCCCCAGCTGGCACACTCCTCTCCAGGCCCTTCCCAGGAGTGCAGCTCTTGCTGCCAGAAGGCACCGCCAGGAGTCGGCGCTGGCTGCTGGCAGAATTCACCCTTACAAAGAGCAGAAATCCCATATTGTTCAGCAAGAGCTTGTTTTCCTGCTACACTAGTAGAGCAACTGGTGGGATTCAAAGGAAAAAGGGATTGAGGAGCAGGAGAACGGCACGAACGTGGAGCAGCTCAGTAAAGGACTATCAGTAAGTGCTGGCACAGAGGACAGATGGGAAGGCTGGGCCCAGCAGCCCAAGGCGCTCGTGCTCCAGCTGCATACCTGCACCTCTCCTGCTCTCTCCAGGCTCTGCCTCAGGTCCCAGGTTGGACGCAGAAACTGAGATGGGGGAATCCCATCATTACCACTCTGAGAAGCCTCCCTCTGCACATTACAACAAATATTCACTTCAGTGACACAGCCACATGCAAACAAGTTCATTAAGCAGTGCTTTGCTCAAATGGCAGCAAGAATGGGTTCACTCCAATGAAGTGTGGCCACGTACAAAGCACAGGGCAACACAGATCCAATTAAGCTGCTGGAACATGCATCCCCCTCGCCGCTTCCACGGGCTGCCAGGCACAACACAGTTCTCATGCTTTCTGCATGTGTCATTTTGCACAAGCAGCAGGAAATAAAGACCTGGAAGCTCAGAAGACAGAGAACACATTTTGGCAATGATGTACATTTGCCCCTCCAGCCTCACAGAGGCTCCTGCCAACCCCCATGGCCACCTGGCAGTGGAGCAGCAGAGCTGCTCCACACTGGGGTCTCTTTCCTGCCTCACCCAACCCTCTGCTCTGGAAAGGAGCACCCACACCACACTTGTGCTGCCCTCTCTAGCAGAACCCCCCCAGTGAGCCACATCCGACCTCTGGACTCCGCTGCTCAGCCTCGGCTCCCCAGCCTTGTGCTGCACTCACTCAGCTCAAAGTTTGAAGCACGGCACAGAAATCCCCAAAACCATTTGGATTTCACAGGTAAGTGAGACAGATGCCTTAAGGCAACCAGATCTGCTGCAGGAAACCCTTCCCGGGAGTTTAGGAGAATGTGCGTAGAAAGTGCCTAAAGCAATTGTAAGGAAAAATAGGCAAGAAAATAAGCAAAACAAAACAAACCATACATGCCGTAATAGACTTATATCTTATTGATAATGAACATCAAAAAAAAAAAAAGAAAAAAGCATAACATGGCAAGACTGCCAGACCTTTGTGATCCCAGTGAACCACATTTCTGTGATGCCAAGAACCATCAGAAAAACTATGTAGAAAATTTGTAACTAGCTTTTTGTTTCAAATGAAAGTGTTTCAACTCCAATTCCCAGAGCAGCCCTAGGACAAACCTCCTCAGTATGATGCCACCACTGGAAGCACCTGGACTGAACTGCAAAAAGCACTTAAACATCCCATATTACCTAACCCACTCAAAGCCTCTTTAGAGCAACACAGAAACTGAAGCACCAGGAACCCAACAGCCAAGCAACCAGAAGGGAAGGGTGAAGGCTCTCACATTTATTCTTTCTTATCCCCTTCTTCCATCCCTCTCTGCAGAGGCAGGACAGTTTGCTCTCTGCAGAAATATTTTAGGAATAAGCAGTTGACCCTATCCAGAATAAAATAACTGATCCCGCACTAGGCAGAGAGCACAACAATAAAACACAATCCAGGAGATCACATTTGACACATCACTGGCCCCATTAGCAAGGCACAAGGGCTCTGGTGAGCAGAAGGGCCTGGGGCTGACAGCTCCATGAGCAGGACCAAAGGCTCCTGACAGCCTCGCTGCCCCAGCTGAGAGCTGCTCTCACGGCACCTTCAACGGGAGGCAGAGATCTGACCATGTCAACCCTTCCAGGAGTTCCCTCATAACTTGGGAGTTAGTGATTAACTCCCAAAGAAGTGCCTAACACAGCTGGCAGATTGCTTGTCCCATAGGGAGATATTTGCACCAGAGGCATTCCCAAAACACCTTGAAATGAGTTTCAAACAGTTACCTGCAAATCTCACACCAACGTAAGTTTAAAAATAAATCAATAAAAAGGAAGAATCACTTTTAACCTAAAATCCCTGCTCTACCAACAGGGATTCATTGAGTTCAGAACCAATTCTGACAATTCAACCCAAGTGAGTTATGGTGACTGTGCTGTATTTGCTGAACATGCTGCAGGTCACAGCCAAGGCCATCTTCTTGTAGGACAAGAAATGCAATCCCAGCTCTGGCGTGCAAAGGGTCTTGTTAAACATTGGCATGCTTCAGTGCTCAACTGCCTTAGAGCCTCAGAGAAAAATCTCAAAACAGTAAGAGCCTCATCATTCACAGAAGACCCACACTCCACAGAAGACAGAGGATTTGCATAAGAACATAGTTTTTCAAGCCCAATTAGTTTAAATCAAAATCCTTCTCACTGAGACCCCCACCATCACCTCTGAGTGCTGCAATACAAAGGGCACTCTGTCCTCCCTGTCTGACACTTCCAGGAACTTTGCAGGCAGGACAGGACAGCTCCCTGGAAAAAAACAAGCCCAAAGCCCTGCTTATACAATAGATGTTTGTCACCATTGTCACACCATCACAAAGGGGAAAGAGGAAGCACAAGCTGCAATATTGGCCCCTGTTATGAAAGCAGCAGCTTTGTTTGGGCAGGAAAACAAAACCCACTGAGCAATCGGAAGAGAAGGATTGTTAAAGCAAACAGCAAAGGAGCACAGGACCAATGGGAAAGTCATCCTCAGCAGAGACACCCAGGAACTACCAGCTCTGCCATGGTGCTCCCGTTCTGCTCCCAACCCAGGAACCAAACCCTTCTGCTTCCAGCTCTCAGTCCAGTCCTTATGCACCCTTTCCTACAGCCTCAGCCTTCTACACCCCCGCTTTCCCCTGCTCTGTCAGCACTCCTCCCTCCCCTCTCTGTGCAGCTCTCTGCCGGGCTCTCCCCTCAACCTGCAACTACAAGATGAACCACTTATCACAAACCAGGTGCTCGAACTGCATTTTCCTCAGTTTCAGCAGCTACATCATTCAGAGATCCATGACATGGGTTATTTCCTGAAGACCAACTTCAAAAGAGAGAAAACACTACCAAGGAAAACCAGCTGAGGGCAAAAAGCATTCCAAAAATCATCCCTTCAAATGCCCCTGTCCACAAGGACTCTAAGACATGCTTAATAATTTCCTCTCTTCCAAGAGAGAAGCCTACAGATAAAAGAATAAGCAAAAAAATAAGTATTATCCTTTGCCCTAAAATACATTTAATACCTGCAGAGCAGTATTTAGGAATTAGCAAGTGCCTTTGCCCAGTTACATTTGGTGCCAAAAGAGAAAAAACAGCAAACAAAACAGCACATGGAAAGCATGCTGACTAAAGAGCCTTTTGCCAATCAAATAAATATTACTGTCAGTGACTATTACTGTTGGAGGGAAAGTCCAAAAATTACTCTGTGAAAACACTTTGCACCCTTAAAAACAATTACATCAAGGCAGATTAGGAATGTTCTACCCTCTAAGCAGAACAAGTTGGGGGGGATGTTTTCCTTGTTTTGGGGAGAAGCAGCAGTTTCCAGAATGAAAATACTGATCTTTGCCTTTCTCCAATCTAGGCCCGTTGTTTACATTTGTAAATAATCTGTGCAAATCTGCTGCTAAGAAAAAGCTGAATTAAAAACTGAATTTAATAGCAGGTTCAGGCAACTTAACTGTCTTTAGAAACATTAATTTCATATTATTAGTAATATTATTATTATTATTAGAAGCAATATTACTATTAATATTTATAAGGGAACAGCACTTGACACAATAACACAGTCCTGCAGCAGGACCTAGGCTGCTGGCACCATGCAGCACTGAACTGGATCAACTGGGACCAGACTCCCTCCAGCAAGAGGCTTTTCAAGACCTCCAGGGACCTGGCAGGTAGGAGATGGATGGGCTCCAGCTCCATCCACAAGCAGAACAGCACTTGCTTACCGTCAGCAGCGTCTGCAAACAGCAAAGTTCTGCTATCAACACCCGCGGAAATGGCCTTAATTTAATCCCTGGCCCTGCTGCTCTTCCTCCTGCTGTCACTCGTATCCCAGCCCTGCTCCCACAGCCTGCATGAACAGCAGAGCCTGGCCTAGAAAGAGAGCTGCTCCCCCTTCTATCAGCTCCGCTGTCAGAAGCCAATCATGCTGTTACAATCTTTTTTCCTGCTATTACTCAGGAGAAATCCACCATTTCTTCTCCCGCCACACCACCTCAGGAGCAGTGACAGGTCAAGGTGAGTGCCCTGTGATGCTGCCAAGACTGGACTCAGCGAGTGATTGGCTTTCCAAGTGCTCCCCCATAAAAACCCCTCCTGAAAAGACCAGAGCCACACATGGTCCTTGTGGCAGGCATCCTGAGAGAAGGCAAACAGCCAGGGTCTCCGGGGAATACCCCTGTGAGACAGGTGGGTGCAGCTGCCTCAAAAGGCACAGGAGAAGCAGGGAGAAGAGAGGGAAGAGGTGATGGCCATGCAAACGACTGAGGGTGCCAAAGGCCACTGCCACCTCAGAGGACTCTCTAGGACATCCCACCATCCAGCAGGCACCAAGGGAGAGTTGGCTTTGGGACCCAGTCTGTACCTGCTGCGTACCCCAGCTGAACTGCACGCAGAGAGCCCAAGACTGTGTCAATGTTCTCACTGTTTTCATGCATTTGAACATCTCCTCTGCAAGTCACTCTGCAAGAAAAATACCCCTGAAAGTGGCAGACACTCCCCTAAGTGTCTCTAAGTTCATGGTGTGGAGGCTACCACCCACCCTCTGATTCTCTCACACAGACAGGGAGTCTTCTGTGCCAGGAATAATACTTCTCCCTATTCCAGGAGGCAAAGCAGGCCTAGGGCACTTTTAAAACAGTTGTGCCTGATTTCCTCCAAAGCCACAGCAGGCTGTTTTTATACCACAGGGCAAGGACCAAGCCCGGTGCTCCAACAGCTCCTGGGGCAGGCGCCAGGCCCGGGCAGGGCAGGGGCCGTCGGATGGAACCGCAGCACAGGGGCTGAGAACGTTGGGAGAACACCACGGGGCCAAACACCAGCGAGTCCAAGCAAGAGAGTCCAAGCAGGTACTCCTGAAACACACTCCCCAAATCAGCCCAGTCGCACAAGTTCTTGGTTAGCAGACTACGAGTCACAGCAGAGCCTCCTTCCATGCACGCTGGCAACTCCCAAACAACAGTTGCAACTTCCCTAACGGTAGCACAGTAGAGGAATGAAACAGTAAAACGGGTATTTTCACCGATAAAAACCATCCAGAGCCATCAAGCACCATGAGCAAATAGCACAGTGGCAGCACCTGTCCCATGCCCAGGGCGCTGCCGTGGGTGCCCAGCGTTGTCACCTGGCCAGGGTCTGCTGCTCTGGGACGATGCTGGGAGCAGGGACACCACTCCGGAGCTACGGCCATGCACTGGCAGGGCCAGAGGGCTCTTCCCATCGCGTGGGGGCCCGGACCAGCGGCAAGACACCCACCACAGCTGGTGACCGGGGCAGCCCGCGGTGCCGGTGATGGTGACACGTCGTGTGACGTTTGGACCCGCTGCGAGGCACGGCACCGCCGGCTGAGCCCCGAGCCCCGAGCTCCGGGGCAGCGGCTCCCGGCCGCCGTGCGCTCGCTCCTCGCGCCTCGACGGGCCGAGGCCCCGGCTCACCTTGAAGTCGCGGCTGTGCTGCGGGGTGTACTCGAGCGTCCAGAGCGCCCGCACCAGCTGCGCCAGCTGCTCCGTGACCTCGCCGGGCGCGGGCGGCGGCCCGTCGGCGGGGGGCGGCCCGCCGCGGAACTGCTCCAGCGCCAGGAACTCGGCGAACAGCTCGGTGTTGCTGAGGCACTGCAGGATGGCGTTCATGAAGCAGGTGTTGCCGTGGTTGCGCAGCCCCGCCACGCCGGGCACGGCCTCGGCGCTGCCGGCGGGGCGCGGCGGGGGCTCGGGGCTGCGCGGCGGGCCCGGCGGGAAGCAGCTGCCCAGGCCGCCGGTCGCCTGCGGCGGGGGCAGGCGCGGGGCGAGC